>OY992876.1:495545182-496145182 GCA_963921405.1 Cepaea hortensis | reverse complement strand
TTACTACATCTGACCACCTGAAGTGTCACAAGAGAACACATACAGGAGAGAAACCGTACAAGTGTCAGGTTTGTGGTGCTTCTTTTACTCAAACTGGCAGTCTGAAGAGTCACAAGAGAACACATACAGGAGAGAAACCTTACAAGTGTGATGACTGTGGTGCTTCTTTTACTGAAATTAGCAAACTGAAGCTACATAAGAGAACACATACAGGAGAAAAACCTTACAAGTGTGATGATTGTGGTGCTTCTTTTACTCGAGCTCACCATCTGAAGAGTCACAAGAGAAAACATACAGGAGAGAAACCGTACAAGTGTGATGTGTGTGATGCTTCTTTTAGTGAAGCTGCCAATCTGAGGAAACATAAGAGAAAACATACAGGAGAGAAACCTTACAAGTGTGATGATTGTGGTGCTTCATTTACTGAAGCTGGCAATCTGAAGACTCACATGATAACACATACAGGAGAGAAACCTTACATGTGTGATGATTGTGGTGCTTCTTTTACTCGAGCTGACCATCTGAAGAGTCACAAGAGAACACATACAGGAGAGAAACCTTACAAGTGTGATGATTGTGGTGCTTCATTTACTCAAACCAGCAGTCTGAAGAGTCACAAGAGAAAACATACAGGAGAGAAACCTTACATGTGTGATGATTGTGGTGCTTCTTTTACTGAAATTAGCACACTGAAGCGACATAAGAGATCACATACAGGAGAGAAACCTTACAAGTGTGATGATTGTGGTGCTTCATTTACTGAAGCTTGCAATCTGAAGACTCACATGATAACACATACAGGAGAGAAACCTTACAAGTGTGATGATTGTGGTGCTTCATTTACTCAAACCAGCAGCCTGAAGAGTCACAAGAGAACACATACAGGAGAGAAACCTTACAAGTGTGATGATTGTGGTGCTTCATTTACTCAAACCAGCAGCCTGAAGAGTCACAAGAGAACACATACAGGAGAGAAACCTTACATGTGTGATGATTGTGGTGCTTCATTTACTCAAACCAGCAGCCTGAAGAGTCACAAGAGAACACATACAGGAGAGAAACCTTACAAGTGTGATGATTGTGGTGCTTCTTTTATTCTAACTGACAGCCTGAAGAATCACAAGAGAACACATACAGGAGAGAAACCATACAAATGTGATGACTGTGGTGCTTCTTTTACTGAAGCTAGAAAACTGAAGGGACATGAGGGAACACATACATGAGAAAACCCTTACAAGTGTGATGTTTGTGGTTCTTCTTTTACTCAGGCTAGCCACCTGAAGATCCACAAGAGAATACATACAAGATAGAAACCATACCAAGTGTGATGATCGTGGTGCTTCTTTAACTGGAGCTGGCCATCTGAATAAACATACAACACTGCATCATCACCACATGCTCTGCCAACTACCATAGGTGTTGATGTATTTCCTCAGATCTCATTCCCTATTCAGGATCATCTCTGCTGATAATATTTCTCAATGTCACCATACAGTTCATCCAGCATCATCTCTCTCTCTGTCTGCCCATGTCACTTTGCCCACTGATCTTTCCAGTCATAACAATACTTTCCCGTGCTTCTCTTCTCATCACAGTACTAAAGAATGTTATTGTTTCTGTCTGATAGTTCTATATAATGTTCTACTTTCATTAGCTTCTTTTAGGCAATCGTTGTTAAGTTACTCTGGCAATCCAAGCCATTTACAACAACCATCTTGCTACTTCCAACAAATTGGAAGAAATGTTATCAAATCCAACCGGATTTTACTTAGATCCTAAAGCCAGCATCCCTGAGGAAATGGATGCAAAAGCGAGGAAAGAATTTCAGTCTCTTTTACATAGTAATTAAACGGAAGACCTTTTAAAATAAATGTCATTCAAGTGAATGCAGTGAAGAAAGTATAGATTCATTTTATAATGACAGTCTGCTATGAAGAAGAACTAAGAAAAATCATAAATAAATATTATAATGGGTGATTTCAACACAAAAGTTGAAAATCAAGGTGATGGATGCAGTGTAGGAACCCATGGTTTGGGAGAGAGAAAGGCAAGAGGAATTGGCAAAAGAACAAGAAAGAGTTGTAGGAAACACCTGGTTTAAACAGCATCCTAGAAGTTTATGGACATGGAGGAGTCCAGACAGCAGGATTAAAAACCAGATAGATACATCCTGATTAGCAGAAGGTTTCGAGATGTGTTAACAGTCGTAAAAACAGTTCCCACTGCAGACTGTTACAGTGATCACAGATTAATTACAGGCAAATTTAGGGTAAAGTTAAAGAAAGTCAAGTAAACAACCGGAAACACTAAATATGACTTGTACAAATCGAAAACTGACAAAGAAATACAAGATAATTTTTACATATAAGTAAAGAACAAATGTGATATATTGTCTGATCTAGAGATCATATTTCAAGATGTGGATGATCAATGGGAAATGTTGAAGAATTCAATCGGTTTGGCTGCAGAAAAAAAAACTATTCCAAAATTAAAGAAAGTAGGTCGTCAGACATGAATGATTGAAGACATTTTACAACTAATAGAAACAATAAGACAGAACAAAAATAATCCTGCCAAATATAAAGAAATTCACAGAAAAGTCAGAACATTATGTAAGGAACGAACAGACTTTATTTTCAAAGGGTAACAAATTGGGCACGCAGGCCCGTCTTACATTCGGCCCTTCAAAGAGCATGTACAAGGGGCTTCTCAAAGTCTTTAGTCTGACCATAAAGGAGTAGGCGGAGAAAATTGAAATTTGGCACATGTATAGCTCATTCAATTTGTAATGGATATATGAATTTTCCTCAACTGGTTTTCCCGATATGGTGCATGGCATAACACACTATATTGACCAGATCTGCACATCCAACGGTTTGTCAGAACAATGGAGAAATCGGACACCAGGACTGGATAAAATTCTTGATGTTACAGGGAAAAAAACCTACAGAAATACTCAGAAATTGGAGCCTGTGTTTGAGGAAGTCTGTCCTTCGTATGCTTCTGTAAAAAATTGGTGTTTGCAGTTTACGTGTGGCCGTTCCCAACTTGGTGATCTGCCTAGATCAGGATGACCATCCTCAGAGTGCAATGATGCAAATGTTGCAAAAGTGAAGAAAATCATAGACCAGGATAGTAAAATGAAGATTGCAGAGATATCGGATTCAGCAAAACTGAATAAGAGTACAGTTTTTAGAATTTTACACAACAGACTGAACATGAGAAAAGTGTGTGCCCGTTGGGTCCCGCGCCTGCTGATATGTGAACAGAAGCAGACACGGGTTGATTGATGTGGCCAGTTGCTCAACATGTGGCGGTGTACCGGGATGGCCTCGGTTATTGGGACTGAACACAAGCCCCGAGATATCCCTGATACTATCGTGTATACTGACCCCAAGGGCTGGACAGGTAGATACACTGAAACTCTACTACTGACCCCTTTTTGTTATAAGTCTACTTGCCCCTCACAGATCCTAGACTTCTACTAACTACCCTCCCTTGTGGACCATGAACTCTTAGGCATCGTCCGAAACCACATTCAATAACTGTAGAAAAGAACTTGTCAAAATAAACAAAGTTTATTCTACCCTAGAGAAACAGGTAGGAATTGAACACCCTGATAGAATATAATCTATTTACAAATATATAAGATAGAGTAGAGACAGAATCAGAGATGAGACCAGATTTATCATCAGGCTGAGATGCAGATTTGTTGTAGATGTTCCGTCTAGTCAGTCTGGCACTCACCCGGCTCCCTCCCAGTATGGTTGACTGGAACCTTGGAGACCACTCCGTCCCAAGAGCTCGGATCGGCTATCAATGGAGTGAACCACTCGGACCACAGTTGACTAGATGAACTCCCGATCCACAGTGTCACAATGAGTCACTGGCTATTGACCCTACGACCCTTCGCACAAGTCAACCTGGCTGGGAGACCCTCTACCTTGAGGTGACCCCAGACAAACACGATTAAGTTCAATTGATGTAGCAAAGGACCAACCTAATGGTCATGGACTATAATCTCCTACCCCTGGTTGGGTAATGGAAAATATCTGCAGCGCATTCACAAAAGTTATTCGAGATTCTATACCCTCTGGCAGATGATGATGTCAGAACACTGCACAGTCACCATTGACCTGACTCCCCAGGAGTCCCACAAGTTAATGTTCTGTAAACCTTGGTGACCGAACATAATGATAATGTTCTTTGACACAGCTGAGAAACAAGTTGGATAACACCACTAAGTCTGCTATTAACAGTAATGTTCAGTTGGTCAGGGATGAGTTGACCATAGTCTACCTGAAACTTATCAGTAACATTGATACGCCCAACTGGTGTGGGTCTAGAGTTGACTGGGCACAATTGCAGACGTAGTTACCGCACATAGATTCGTGTCAATCTTTCCTGGTATCTCCGACGATTAGACGGATAAAGTCAGTGAAACTGATGCTCCCAGAGCTGTGACTCTACCCCATCTTGGTATGTCTCCCTGGAGTGAGCATTCCATCACCTTTCCAAAGTACTGCACTTTATTATCATACACAGGCATGATTGCTCAGGTGGATGAACATTTCAGATCGTAAGTAGTGGTTAATTAACTGTCGATGAGATATCAAACCTTTCAAACACAGTGCTGCATTAGGGTTCACGAACCAATCTGGTGGTTCTTATTCAAGCATGATGATTCACTCTGTAGCATGATGTGGTACAGTCAGGCGTGGTAGGTGTGCATATCAATCACTCGCCCTTACCGACGCAGTGGTTTCAGAAAAAAACAGGCATCCTGGTTCATAAACAGGCAACACCTGAAAGGAAGAGCGGTCGGTGAGAGTATTCGGCCACAACATTGGACCACATGCATCAAATCAATGAATACCCAACCTTCAGTAATTGCTAATTAGTTATTCATCTAATTAGGGCATCATCTCTATGTTGATAGTATTAAAGCATGGGTATCAGTCCAATGTCAGATGGCCCAAGAACAGCCCGTCGGACAGATTAAGTACCGAGAATGTCGAGTCTGATCATATGTCTCGCACACCCCTATTCTCATAGTTGCTGTTGCTAAATTAAATAGCTGCCATAGTTCTAATCTTCCTAAGAACTAAATATCAAGGAGAGGAGTCCCTGGACCCCACCCTTACATCATACATATCATAACAATAGTGATCACCATAATACCACATGGGATACAGTAATAATACCTGACCATGTAACTATTTACACTGTCCATTTCGCTGGTGGAGAATCCTTCCCACCCAGTAGTGAAACACCTCTTGCTTTACTCTTGCCTAGAGTCAAGAAGTCCTTCCTGTGAAAACATGTTTTCACCTACATGTTCAAAGGCCCCACTCCAGTTCTGGCCCCTTTCCAAATGGATTAGCTTTGGGCCCTGGCCGAACTTCACAGCTGGCCTGGTTTGCCAGTCATATACTTCGTCAACTTGCACTTAGTGCCCATATCCCATTTGTTCCCATATCCCATTTGTCCCCGTGCCTCATTCAACCTCCATTCGTCCTTCCATACTTCCTTTGCATTAGCACTCATGTACTCATGCTAGTATGAAAAGAACAGGACAGTAAAGAGAAGAATCAAGAACACACGTTTATATCGCGATGGTAACACAATCGGATCACCTCAAATTCCTTCGTCGTTTGGTACATCGTTCATGTTAGTACCACACAACATTACCTAATATATATGCCATCATAATAGTTTATATATCTATAAGGCACAAGCTGAAGAACACAAAATTCCACTGTTCCATGAAATGAAATCACTATTAAGTTAACACACAAAATAGCTACGTGCTCTGCTTCCCTACAACTAAGCACTTTACTGTCAGAATTCTTCACCCTATCAACTTACCTGTCTATTCCACAAGGCTTTACTACCATCAGATACTAACTAACATAAGTTAGGTTCATAAAACACAACAATAAACAACTCCCTATAATGGCATGGCTAACCTAGTATATGCAAATACTTACCGTATGCAAATACTAACAATTCTTCACAATTTTGCCGATTGTAACGGACTTATATCTAGCGGAAAGCAAACAGCACAGTTTACAACCAATGGTGTCAACAGTGCGGAACACAGCTGTACTTTGCCCTACTTTCAAGCCGGTTATCGATCGACAACTACTTGGAAATGCCGCATCGCCTACATTTTTCATCAGGTGCTGTACTGTCGCGTTTCATGCTCGATTACAATGGTAAATTAAATGAATAAGTATTTACCTTTATCGTGAAACCATTCACCAGTCAGCTACCAATACTGTCTGATGGCTAACTTGCGTATGGAGATGACAGTCAGCCGAAGCTTGGCTGAGTGTGAAATACAGGACCATTAGCCTACCTGGGCTGCACGTCCTCTCACATCGGAGTATCTGAAGTGAATGAGCACTATTGCCTAATTTCTTCCTATGTGCGTCTCAGCCCGCACGAAGAATTAGTGCGCCCCATGTGTCTCAACTTCTCGAGAAACCCTAGATTCTCCGCACTGGAGACTCTGGTTTCTCCCTGCACGAGAAAATGTTGGTGTACCAAGCATCCCTGGTCATGCAAGTCCAGGTGGTTCTAGAACATTCTATCCGGAAAACATCCTCGACTTTCCCCAGTCTATTTATAACTGGGGGAGTACCTGATGACGCGCCGAGTTCAAACGGAACCTAGTACGACAAAGCACAGATGTTGCTTCGTTTCGTCAAAAAACATGTTGACGACCAAGGTGACGGTAGATAAGACTTGGATTCACCATTATGACCCAGAATCCAAAATTGCCAGCATGTAGTGGAAAACCCCGGGTTCGCCAACACATGTCAAGAGTACAAAAATCTGCAAGAAGATGCTTTTTTTTTGGGACATCAAAGGTGTCAAATTGAAAGATTGCATGCTTCATGGCAACACGGTTAATGGGCAGTACTATGCAGATCTCCTTATCAAACTAAGAAAGGCTGTGACCAGAAAACGAGGGATAGTGCGTATGCAAATTCTGCCTTTGCTTCAAGACAACGCACCCTCCCATAAAGCATGGCTTGTGCTGCTAACAATTTGAATATTGAAATTCTTCCACACCCACCATATTCTCCGGATTTGGCTCCATCAGACTTTTTTCTTTTTCCAAATCTTACAAAACAGCTGAAAGAAAATCATTTTGACAGTGACAAAGATGTCATACTGGCTTGTGATACCTGGCTTAGTTCGAAAAATATGTTTTTGTATTCTTAAGGTCTTTTTAATGTCATGCAGAGATGGCAGAAATGCATAAATTCAGGTGGTGACTACATTGAGAAGGAATAAGCACTGTGCCAAATCTCAGTTTTCTTCACCTAATCCTTCATGGTCAGGCTAAAGACTTATGAGAAGCCCCTTGTACATCAGCAGGCTGCCTAAAGACAAAAGATGGAAAAATCATAATTGAAAATGATCAGATTTTACATATATGGTCAGAATATGTGAAAGACCTTTATGATGATAACAGAGAAGAACAGTTCGATATTCAAAATAATAATGCAGGGCCATCAATTTTGAAGATGGAGGTTCAGAATGCTCTTACACATATGAAAACTATCAAGACCTCCGGTTCAGACAGCATGACAACAGAAATGATTAATGCTTTAGAAGAATATGGAATAGATAAATTTACCAGACTCCTGAATACAATATATGTTACTTGAGATATACCTCATGAATTATGTAATTCTGTATTTATTTTAATTCTAAAGAAATCAGGCGCCTTGGAATGTGATCAACATTGAACAATTAGTATAATGAGTTACATCACGAGGATTTTTCTAAGAATTATCATGCAAAGAGTTAGGAAGAAAATACAACCTGAAAAAGAAGAACAATGTGGGTTTGTAGAAGACAAGGGTACAGTAAATGCTGTGTATATACTGAGAACAGTAATTGAACATTCTATAGAAATGTTTGCATATCCTTTACAGGACATCGCTGTCAACATCAGCATCTTTCAGCTGATTGTTGATTTCTTGGCAAGATTATGCTCAGTAGTTTACATTCTTTAGAAGTAAACAAAAATCTACACCTTTGCTTTATCGACTACACAAAGGCTTTCAATAAAGTGAGACATGTCAACATGATAAGGATGCTTGCAGATCTACAAATTTATGGAAAAGAGCTTAGACTTGTAAAAACCATATTTTGGAAACAAATAGCTGCCATCAGAATTGATAATGAAGTCGGTCAATATCAGCTTAAAGAAAGGTGTGAGACAGGGATGTGTAATGTCTCCAGATCTGTTTTCCCTGTGCAGTGAAAATATTTTCAGAAATTCATCAGTGGGGCACCTGCACAGTTAGTCATTCCACAGGTCTCTTAAACTTCCAACTTTATGGCCTCCATAAATTGCACAAGTCTTGTGTATAATGGAGATTGATTTAAACTATGCTCAACTCTGTCCAATACAGGATGGTGAAATGGCTTGCAGAACTGACTAAACTAGTGCAAAAATGTTTCAACCCTTTAATATTAAAAGATTAATTTGAACTGGTCAAACTACTGGATACTATCAATCTTAAACTAAAGCATGTGGTGTCAGTGGATATTGCCTCTATTTTCACTGACGTCACATGGAAGAAACAGCGATCATAAACTGTGATCTCATGTGGAGCCGTATCAAGAACATGTGACCCAACTGTTCAATGCTCGGATGAGAAGAATGACACGTTCCAAGCCTAAAACTAGCAGATGCCCAATGTCCAAGGAAAGAAGAGAAGAAACCGCTACCAACAAATCAACAAATTCTTGACACAGTAGCCAACCAATGAAAACAAAGTACAATACACCGTCAGCAATGCAAGAAATGAAAAAAAAAATCCAGCATAGCATACAGCAAGAGGTGGAACGTTTAGCTCCGATAAAGAAAGATTAAAAAGGCATACTACAAGCGATTCAAACAGAAAGAGAACAAGTAAGAAGTGACAGGGAGCTAATCTGAAAAGAAGCCAACAGCCACACCAAAGACAACTAAGAAACCTCAAGCTAAAGCCACGCCAAAGACGCCAGAGAAACCTCAAGCTGAAACCAGCAACCCATTCACAATGACAATCACATTCATAGAAAAACATTTTTTACCCAGAACGTAGACAAAAGCCTAGACCGCATAGAGGAGAGAGTTGATTTATCAAAGATCACAAAGAGATATTCAGATGGACTAAACTACCTGAAGAAGAGGCAGTCAATCCAATGGCAGCACTGCACCTGTTTCAGACACAGAAAATTGGATTTAAAAAATGATACAATGCAAATAAACCAAACGATGAGTCCTAAGGACTGCAACTACTCAAAACAGATGAGCTATGCGCCAACACTGACAAATGGAAAAGTGGGAAGAAACAAAGGAAAACCCACTGGCCAAACCCCCAGCTGACGTCACATAATAATCTCTACTGCATCGAAAAGTCAGCTGAAACATGAGATGAAAGAAACTAAATTCACACCATGAACTACCACAATTATAACCAAAGCTGTCAGCCTACCGACATCTAAATTCAAGAAATTGCTGTGCACATCTAATATTAACTTAATTTTTCTTTAAACAAATTGTACCACTAAATTGACAGAGTGGCCATGAGGAGTCATCTAGGATCCATTCCCGCAGACGTGTGTATGGTGCTCTCAGAAAAACAAAGAGCCTCAAATATTAAGTACCTAGTTCTATACCGCTGGTATGTGGATGCTATATTATTCATCCCAGAGACCAGACAACAAACTGAATCATTCCACTCCAGCATGAACCAAGCCCACAAGAACATTTCTTTGTCTGTTGACCATGATCATAATGACACCTTATTCTTCAAAATACAATTTCGACATTGACAGAAAAGCACCATCCAAAATAATGTCTATTGAAAGAGAATATGGAAGGGCCAATACCTGCATTTAAACAGCTGTGCAACTATTCAGTATAAGCTTTGCCTGGTACAGACCCTGTTTAATTAAGCTCAAATGATTTGCTTTGATGACACACTAAAAGAAGTCTGGAATCACTTAACCATAATCTACAACAGGGGTGGCCAACCTTTTCAGCAGGCGGGCCAAATTTCAGAAATAATATTTCCTGTTGGGCCAGGCACCTAATTTTTTTTTTTTTTTGTTAAAGTAAACAAGCAAGCGTGCTACAGCTTCGACCATATCATCGTTTCCCACTCCGCGGGCCACAACATGACTACATGCGGGCCTCGTGTTGGCCACCCCTGATCTACAACCTACTGTATATTCAATTGACTTCATCAAGTATGGTTGGAAAACAGATTTCATCAGTCTAAAGGAATTCCTGTGCAGTCAGCAGGTCATAAAATGCTTAGCTCGCTGATCTTGAGACTTTTTTTTTTAAAATAGCCATCATAAAGTTAAAAAAGAGACACCTTGTATATTGTATTTGATGAACAATAAATGATTGATCAAGGCATTAATAATTAGATGGCTCCAGTCAGTTCTGTGCTAACAGAAAGACTTTATTTTAGATTTGTGATTACCATGGGGAAAGCTGACGCACTAAATTCAAATAATATCAGTGGCTGTGTTTTCAATATTTCAGCCCTGGTATAATTCATTTATTCACTTCATATCATATGATATGTAACTCTACAGTATGTCCCTGACAAGATGCAGCAAAATATGCCAGGCAATAAATTGGACAACATTGTTTCTAGCTTCTGTGTTTAAACTAGAAATATATTAATTTTGATTTCTGTTTAATTCCAGCTTTAGCTCTAGAACACTCCAACATTATAACTGCGTGCCTGAACAAATCAACCATATCTCCCATCCAATGTCAGTTGGTCTAAAAATACAGGGCTAGCACCATATACCCAGTACAGCTCATGGTGTGAGAGCTGGTCCTTGACTTGACTTTCACGGATGTGATGTTTATGGTTGTTGTGTTCCTCTTGACTTTACTTTCACGGATGTGATGTTTATGGTTGTTGTGTTCCTCTTTACTTTCACGGATGTGATGTTTATGGTTGTTGTGTTCCTCTTGACTTGACTTTCACGGATGTGATGTTTATGGTTGTTGTGTTCCTCTTGACTTTACTTTCACGGATGTGATGTTTATGGTTGTTGTGTTCCTCTTTACTTTCACGGATGTGATGTTTATGGTTGTTGTGTTCCTCTTGACTTGACTTTCAGGGATGTGATGTTTATGGTTGTTGTGTTCCTCTTTACTTTCACGGATGTGATGTTTATGGTTGTTGTGTTCCTCTTGACTTTCACGGATGTGATGTTTATGGTTGTTGTGTTCCTCTTGACTTTACTTTCACGGATGTGATGTTTATGGTTGTTGTGTTCCTCTTTACTTTCACGGATGTGATGTTTATGGTTGTTGTGTTCCTCTTGACTTGACTTTCACGGATGTGATGTTTATGGTTGTTGTGTTCCTCTTTACTTTCACGGATGTGATGTTTATGGTTGTTGTGTTCCTCTTGACTTGACTTTCACGGATGTGATGTTTATGGTTGTTGTGTTCCTCTTGACTTTACTTTCACGGATGTGATGTTTATGGTTGTTGTGTTCCTCTTTACTTTCACGGATGTGATGTTTATGGTTGTTGTGTTCCTCTTGACTTGACTTTCACGGATGTGATGTTTATGGTTGTTGTGTTCCTCTTTACTTTCACGGATGTGATGTTTATGGTTGTTGTGTTCCTCTTGACTTTCACGGATGTGATGTTTATGGTTGTTGTGTTCCTCTTGACTTGACTTTCACGGATGTGATGTTTATGGTTGTTGTGTTCCTCTTTACTTTCACGGATGTGATGTTTATGGTTGTTGTGTTCCTCTTGACTTGACTTTCACGGATGTGATGTTTATGGTTGTTGTGTTCCTCTTGACTTTACTTTCACGGATGTGATGTTTATGGTTGTTGTGTTCCTCTTTACTCAACACTTGTTAGTCTCTAATGATGGGGTATCACAGTGAACAGGCTATCATAGTGATCTTGACAGGAACAGCCACAAAGCATGTGCCAAAATATCTCTGGTAGATAACTCAATGAAGGTGATGGTGGCCAACTATGTTTGCTTGGCCGGTCATTCCTGTCCTAATAGCCAGTGTAAACCATTTCTGTATAGTATATATACTCAGAGCCGGTCTCTCTGGCTGAGGGGTTACACCACTTTCTCCGTAATCCCGTTTATCCACGCAGGGTCTCGCAGCGAGGCGAGAACTGGAAGCGGTTCGACCCGCGCTCGTGACTTGCGGGATAATGAGCCGGCCGCTCAGAAAGGAATGGCAAACTACTGAGCGTAATCTTGCCAAGAAATCAACATACAGCTGAAAGATGCTGATGTTGACAGCGACGTCCTGTAAAGGATATGCAAAAAAACATATATATACTAAGAACAATTCAAGAACAATAGAGTGATTGTGAAAAATGGGTATAATGCAATAGCTAAAATACGGAATATAAACGAACAATGGGATATGTTAAGGGATTCCATTCATCAAACGAGCTAAGAAATATTACCGGAGAGAAGCCAAAAAGGCTAAGACAAAATGGATGACTGAAGAAATATTAAAGTTGATGGCCAAAAGAAAACAGTGTAAAAATGATAAGCATGCATATAATGAGATAAATAAAGAAATAATTGTGTGAAGGCAAAAGAAAGTTGGTTAAATGAACAATGCAAGAAAATTAAATTAAATTCTATTAAAGATACAAAAAATATGCACAAACAAATCAATGAGATTACAGGAAGAAATATAAGAATAAATACAGGTTGTTTAAAATCAAAAACAGGAAATATGTTATTGGAGGAAGATGCTAAAATGACGAGGTGGAATGAGTATATTAGAGACATATGATAGAGAAAGGGCAGAATTAACAGAAGAAAGTAACTTAGAAGGTCCACCTATTCTAAAAGAAGAAGTTGATGACGCTATCAAGCATATGAAGAAAGGAAAATCAGCTGGGCCAGATGAAATCATAATAGAAGAATTAGAAGTAATGGGAGAATTAGGAGTAGATATATTAACCAAAATGTTGAATGATATTTATAGCAGTGGATATATACCAAGTGATATGTTGAAATCTGTATCAACCAGATATAGCTATACCAAAAAGACCAGGAGCAATTGAATAAGAAGATTTTCGTACAATTAACCTCATATATCATGTCACTAAGCTTCTACTCAGAATTATAATGAGAAGAACAAGGAAGAAAATAAAAATGGAAATTGGTGAAGAACAGTATGGATTTGTGGAAGGAAAAGGTACAAACAATGCAATATATACATTACGAACACTATTAGACAGATCAGTAGAGACAAAGAAAGACATATATTTATGCTTCATAGATTATACTAAGGCATTTGATAAAGTAAAACATGATGAACTGATTAAAATGTTGGAAGATATTAACATTGATGGGAAAGATCTCAAAATAATAATAAAAAATATTTACTGGAACCAAACAGCAGCAATTAAAATGGGAAATAAAGAAAGAAATTATGAACACATAAAGTTGGGAGTAAGACAAGGATGTGTTTTGTCACCAGATCTATTCTCCCTCTATAGTGAAGTAATAAAAGCCAGGAATAATATTTGGAGGTTATAATATAAATAATATATGCTATGCAGATGACTACAAAGAATACCATGGACAGACAGAAAAACCAATGACCAAGTACTACAGAGACAAATGAAAATCGTAAATTGATTAGAGAAATTAGACGTAGACAGTCACAATTTGTTGGACATGTTATGAGAAGAAATGGATTGGAGAAATTAGTGACAACTGGCAAGATCGAAGGGAACAGACCAAGAGGAAGACCGAGAGGAAAATACCTGGATGGCTTGGGCGCATGGCATGGATGAGACAGGAACATTGGGCTGATCCACGATCCTGGTGATCGAGTGAAATAGCGAGTCATGACCGCCCATGCTTTCCGGCATGGCACATGATTGATTGATACAGATGACACAGTACTGATAGCGGATAATGCAACAGATCTACAACAGTTGTTGGACATTGTAGTAACAGAGAGTGCAAAGAAAGGACTCTCCTTGAATATCAAGAAAACAGTAACAATGGTGGTATCAAAGAAACAGGTGACACCCAAATATGAAATAGAAATAGATGGAAGATGCACAACAGAGATCAAGAGCAGAATAGGGCAAGCAAAGGCTGCATTTCAAACAATGAAGAATATCTTATGCAACAAGTCGCTATCATTGAACGTAAGAAAGAGAGTGCTGAGGTGCTATATAGAACCTGTTTTACTGTATGGCTGTGAATCTTGGAATATAAATGATCAAATTAGGAAGAGATTGGAAGCAATAGAGATGTGGTTCTTTAGACGAACGTTGCGAATTCCTTGGACTGCCAGAGTACTAACAACGAGTGCCTTAAAGAGGCTAGCGAAACTAGAACATTATATACAACAATAAGAAAAAGACAAACAGCTTTTTTTTGGTCACGTGATGAGAAGAGAGACACTGGAGAACATCGTGACAACTGGAAAGATCGAGGGGAAGAGAGGCAGAGGCAGACCAAGAGAAATGATGGATTGCGACGGTGGCATGAGTAGTATACAATGTGCAATTCGGGTAGCATTTGCCGGAGCCTCCGGCAATTGACCTTGACCTCGGCTGATTTTCACCCCCCCCCTCGGTCATGTAGTTGGGTAAGGGGTGATAGCTAGGTCATATCTAAGGGCGATAATTCTAAGATTTTATGTTTCTAAGGGCAGATAACTATTGAGTGGGTGTATACACATTTTAATTAATTATTATAAAATAAAATAAATAAAACATAAAAATAAATAACGACGGGGTGCGGAGTGGTGGCGAGGGGGTGGGGTGAGGCTAGGCGGTTCGGGCTTAAACACTATCATGTATATAATAATTTTTATTAAATCATGTATAAACAATACAATGCATATTAAATAAGTAGCGGCATAGTGGAAAATTCTGGAAGGTAGTACCGGGGAGTTATACGTCGGCAAGTGTGGGAAAATCTCCGGCGGGTGTGACGGTGGTCGGTTCATAACAGACGTGGAGGGGGTGCATACGGAAAAGTCATTAAGTAACGGGTTGTAAAAACGTGGGTGAGTGGTGTGTTAAAATATTTTGAACTGTTAGCGCATTGGTGGTGTACATTAGTACGAATAGAAGGAATAGGTACGGTGGGGATAGTAGTGGGTATGGGTTAGTGAAATTAGTTGATAAGGGTGGTTATTAGTGCTATGTAGATGTTCATAGTAGCTTATTCACTAACATAACACGTGTTACAAATGAAACCTTGAAAGCTAAAGATCGCTGATTGTAATGGATATAGTGTAGTATCATTTGGTGGTAAGGGGTGGGTACCAGGTATTAGCGGTCAACAGATGGTCAAGTAGTGGTCAAGTGAGGAAATTTTAGGGAAAAGTGGTTATAATGATAGGGTGATGCTTAAATGGTGGTAAATTAGTGGTCAAGTAGTGGTAAAGTGAGGAAATTTTACGGGAAAGTGGTTGTAATGATATAGTGATGATTAAAGGTGGTAAATTAGTGGTCAAGCAGTGGTCAAGTAAGGAAAATTTTAGGGAAAATTGGTCATAGCGACATGGTGATGGTTAAAGGATGGTAAATTAGGGGTAAAGCAGTGGTCAAGTAAGGAAAATGTTAGGGAAAATTGGTCGTAGCGACATGGTGATGGCTAAAGGATGGTAAATTAGTGGTCAAGTAGTGGTCAAGTGAGGAAATTTTAGGGAAAAGTGGTTGTAATGATATGGTGATGGTTAAAGGGTAGTAAATTAGTGGTCAAGCAGTGGTCAGGCAGTGGTCAAGTGGTGGTCAAGTGAGGAAATTTTAAGGAAAAGTGGTTGTAATGATATGGTGATGATTAAAGGATGGTAAATTAGTGGTCAAGCAGTGGTCAAGTAGCTGTCAAGTGAGGAAATTTTAGGGAAAAGTGGTTATAATGATATGGTGATGATTAAAGGGTGGTAAATTAGTGGTCAAGTAGTGGTCAACCAATGGTCAAGTAGTGGTCAAGTGAGGAAATTTTAGTGAAAAGTGGTTATAATGATATGGTGATGATTAAAGGGTGGTAAATTAGTGGTCAAGTAGTGGTCAACCAATGGTCAAGTCGTGGTCAAGTGACCACTTAAATTGTAGAGGACGATGTCCCTAAGATTATGGTAGTGGTCAAACTACTTGGGACCATTATGGTCAAACCTTCCCTGGGATTCCTCGACTGAAAAACAGATCCTCGTTGCTGTAGTTGAGGAACGAATTTTTGGTTTAATTGGGTGTGACATTCATGGATCAGATTCCATGAAAGAGTATTTTGCTGAGACATCTCCAATTTTCAGAAACACGGTGTTGTTGAGAGGTGATATATGCACTTTTATGAATGAATACGCAATAAACTACTGACTACCCCACAAAGTACCTTGATAGGAAGTTACAGTGGAAGAAAATGTTATTGGTCACAACACTCTTAAGATTGTATCTAACTACTTGTGTGTTCTAAACAGTTTAGAGAGACTGTGTCTAACTCCCAGCGAAAGGGTGAGATAAATCCCACCGAGACTATTACAGTGGAAACCATGAAACATCTCGGTAATGCAGCTTATGGAAAGACATTAATTAATAAATCACTCTTTAGAAACATGACCCCAATTACCGATGATCTTTTCAAGCTTGATATGTTTAAAAAGACAACTCTCTGGTATCTCCCCTTCCAGATATGCTACTTTGTGTAGCAATATGCCAAGTTACGGATGTCGCCCTTCTACTATGACTTTCTTGATAAATTTGTGTCTAGATTTGATTAACAGCGCATTGAAATAGACACCGATTCACTCTATTTGGCTCTTAGTGCCGATTCACTCTCTGATGTTGTTAAATCTAACCTTCAAGAATAGTTCTCTAGATCCTATAATCAATGGCTTCCTGCCGAATTTTATTTCCGCCCATAAAGTACATATGCGTAACTGTCAGGTCTGTGATGATGTCAAATTATATGAGAAACAGACCCCCGGTATGTTAAAACTAAAATATGAGGGTGAGGAGATGGTTTCTCTTTGCAGTAAAATTTACCGCTTTTTTGCTCCTACACTAAACCAGAAACAAAGGTCTGACTATGCCCCACAACAAATTAGACAAAATATAATTTTGGATATACTCACAACCCATCAGGCTGGAGGAGGTAACCGATATTTTTTTTTTTTTTTTAACAATACACGGCTTGGATATCTTTACTTATGAGCAATACAGAGTTTCCCTCTCTTGTTTCTACATTAAGAGACAGGTTAGGCCTGATAATGTATCAATAACACTCTCACCATTTAATTTATTGTTTATTTTTAAAACTCTTTTAATGTTCAGTGTATTGAATGCTTACATATCATTTATGTTCATTATATATGACTTCTGTCTATTTATGTCTTCCCTTTATGTACCATTTACCTTATATGCCCATTCTTATACCACTTTTATCGTTCCTTTGTTAGTTATTTTGTTGTTTCAATGTTGTAATTTATATTGTACCCACAAAGAATGCACCTATTACGTTATTGAGACAACTCACAGGCAGTACAAGGAACGCATATTAAATCTAAATACCCGGGAAGGTTAACCCGGTCAACAAATGCCTGCAGAAGTCGGATGTGTCGGCCTAACGGCGGAAGAACGCAGCTCTGCTGTAAACAGGCACAACGCAGACACATCCGGGAAAAAAATCCGGATGAACGAAGAAGAAGAAGAAGAAATCTAAATAAAGATGTCAAAATGAGGAGGATGATCGATAGCTAGTAAAACTATAGAGGAAATATTCTCCTTCAAATTTCGGTGGATAGTGACCCTATTATACTACTACTTTCCTATACCCAAGAAAAGCCATTCTTAGCCGCCTCTTACGATATGCATGACAGGCTACAGTGTTATTATTCTTTGCTTTCTCTAATGTCATGATTACCATCTTCTTCTTACAGACCATGCCATTCAGAGTTGTGACAATTTCTGCCCACAACCAAAGGAAATTCCCAGCTCACCGTGTCGCATCACGCACTCAACTCAGTAGCAAGTCAAAAGAACCATGTGCTATCAGTCCAACATGAGAAAAATGCGACTGCAAACCGTAGCCACAAGCATAGACACTCCAGAGGCTTAACAGTTCAAATGCCTATCCGCCATGTTGGCGACCTGAAGTACGTTCCAATATGTCCTCCTATGTAGTACTTGGGATCTCTGGTCTTCGTCTGGACCTGTAACCTTTTTCTTAATGGCTGCCATCACCATAAGGTGCGAAGATTTGCTCTCTGATCTCTCCTCATATTTCCGAAGGAGATGCCTAGGGAGACTTTTCAGTTCTCCCCTGATCCTGATTTCGTAGGTATTCTTGGACACAACCTTTTCCACAGGATAAGGTCCTTTCCATCCTACTTGGAGTATATTGGTCTCTGCTGGACCCCACACTTCCACTTTGTCTTCCACCTGAAGAGCTATTTTACTCTTCGTCCTATTTTTGGGTGGTGCCTTCTGGCACTCTGTGCAAGACTTCACTAACCGGCGTACATCTCCGGTCATTCCTGGCCAGCAATAATGGCCGGAAATTTGCTGCAAGGTTTCTCTGACACCCATATGTCGAATCCCGGATATGGTGTGTCCGCTCTGAAGAATGTGAGGACGGTGGGTCTCTGGAACCACCCACTGCTCGTGCAGGTTGTCTCCCCTTCCAGCTCTCCGATAGAGCAGTCGATTCTTCAGAAAGTACTGTCCCCTTTTTGGTGGCTCAGCACTTCTTTGTAGCTTTCAGTAGCAAGGACGCAACGTAGTATCCTTCCTCTGGGCAGTATGCAATTCCCCTAGCACTGAGTTGTCACATAGTGTCTCTGCCTCTTCTTTCTTCCCCTGAGATCCACTGGATAATGCTCCTCTGGGGGCTGGCTGTTTGGGCAACCCCAAGAACACGTATTTCGTACCAATGATCACTGGGAATAGGGAGTCAGCTAATACAGCTGCAGGAATAATGCCCGTGACGAACCTGGACTTAATCTCCACCGTGGCGATTGGCAGCGTCATGGTAACAGCACTCCTCATTGCCGACTGTATCTCAATGGTCTCCCCTGTAAGTTGGTCTGGTCGTACCAGGCTGGCGTCAATCACAGCTTCCCCGTCCAAACCTGTATCGTAGAGACAAGTAACCTGCTGGCCATTGACTTCAATCAGTTCGATCACAGGTGGCCTCTCTTGGTCCAGAATTCCTTCAATGACCTCGAACTTTTCGGTGGCAACTGCATTTGGAGCCACACGGCAGACCGCGAAGTGAGAGCTTTTCGTTTTCGATCTGCAGTCTTTTGTGTTGTGAGAGGGCGACTTGCAGATCGAACACCACTTCTCAGACCACCGTCATGTCGGTTGAGAGTTGAGTGGGCTCTGTCTTCAATCCTTCTTCTCCTCTGGACTCTTCTCTGTGTGCTTCATATAAGGTTCTACTTTCCTGTATTCCGAGTTCTTGGATTTCTTTCGGTCCTGTTTCTCCTGACCTTAGTTCCGCAGCCTCCCCATGTACTTCTACGAATCTTTCCGCTAGCTTATTCACAACATCAAGCCGTTCTGCCCCTTGTTCTCCTAAAAATGTCTTCAGTGGTTCTGACATTTGCTGGCGCATCTGGTCTACTACCATCAGCTCTTCCAGACTCTCGTAGTCCCTCTTGAACTCTGCCAAATCCATCCATTTTTGCAGGTATGATTTCAACCTTAAACTGTAGGCGGCGAATAGCTCTCCCGGCTCTCTTCTTGTCGATTGAAACTTCTTCCGATACGTTTGTGCAGTGATATCATAGTGTTTCATCAAAGCAGCTTTTAATTCTTCGTAGTTGTTTTCATGTCCTGATAGTAGGCGTGTGTAAACCTCACAACCGGAACCTCGTAATCTCTGGGATAATTTAAGAGACCATCGGCTTCTATCCAGCCCCATAGCGACTGCCATGGCTTCGAAGCGATTCGCGTATTGGTCAAATCTTTCTTTAGACTCCTCATAAACCGCTAAGGGAAACTTCATGGCATGGTAGCCATGTCCACTCATGTTGGTTGAACCATGTGAAGATATTCCTCCTTCTGCTACATCGGTTTCTCCCTTAGTTTGTGTTTTGAGTTCTAGTTCTCGCACGTGGTATTCATGGTCTCTGTTCTTGTTGGCCTCTTCCACGTCCAACTTCTTGTTGTTCTGTTCCGTTTCCAATCTCTTGTTCTCCAACTCCATCTTTTTCAATTCCAACTCGGCCTTTCGATCTTCCCTTTCTGCTTGGCGATTTTCCCTCTCCCTCTCTTGTACGTAATCGGTTAGTGCCGAACCAGATAAACCAATTTCTTCCCCGTCTGCCCTTAGTTCTGCTGTAGTTAATTTAGGAGTGGCCATAGTTAAAGTAGGTGAGTCAGCAGGTTGAGTAAAGACACTTCAAGGCAGTAATTACTTACTAACTATCTAAATTAAATATATATTATAGATATTATTATCTATGTATATATATATATATATATATATATATATATATATATATATATATATATATATATATATGTATATATATATATATATATATATATATATATATATATATATATATATATATATATATATATATATATGAAACCACACAGTACACCACAACTACTCTCTCAAACACAAGAGGAGATTTAGGATAAAGACTTATGTAGACGTGTAAAGTGTGAACAGGTATGTACTGTGTCTTAACACCTATCCACATTCATCCGGTCTGGATCTTTGTTTTCCCGACAATAATGTCCCCAACAACAATGTAATGTAGTCCCAAATATATAATGCAATATCACTATATATCCCCTGGACCTGCTCACATTAAAAGTCATCAATATGTATACTAATATGTATATCCCAATATGTAGGTACCAATATGCAGGTACTTCGCTGCTCCACCATTTAATGTCGCTTGTCGTCCCTGGAGGAAAGTGGAATCAACAAGCACACCTTTAAGATCCTTATACTTGGGAATTATTGCCAGACTTTTGTCTACACTCCTCCGTACTGTCTTCTACTCACTATATATATATATATATATATATATATATATATATATATATATATATATATATATATATATATATATATATATTATTCCTTCATAACATACCCCGACAACAGTTTCCTCCAACAATTAATAAATTATTTAATGCTGAAAACTATGTCAGTTGTATGTATTGAATGTGTATATGTAGTTGGTAGTGTCTTCTATTGTGAGTGCGAGATAGGACTCTGGAATTCGTATGTGCCGTATCATATCTCCCATCCTTATACGGCTATGTAACAAGACATCACGCATATATGGACAACTCTCACCCGGGATGCCCCGCTCCGCTTGAGTCTGGGCGTATTCTAATATTGAAAACAAATGTTCAATGTCTGATCACCATAAAATAAGGCGATTAAGGTAAGTCTCGGAACTCCACCTGTTTCCAGTTTTGGAATTTAGTAAAATCCATCACTGAAACACATCACTACTGTATAACACTGTCTGTATAACGACTATATATGTTTGACACATTGTCTCTACTCAATTACTTAACAGTTTTTGTATACATTTAAACTGTTCTTGAGTTCTCTCATGTGTCTTTTAGGTTAGTACCCCGTTAAAATATATTTAGCTTATGTCGCTCTGCCTTTATAGAATGAAAGCCCTTTCCCTGGTTTTCCAAACCTGGATGCAGAGTTAACTTATTTATGTCGGCCCACGATTATTGAATGGCTATGTTTAAGTTGTTCTAGTGAAGTACTTTCTCTGCACAAGTGAATTACTTTCTCTGCACAAGTGAATTACTTTCTCTGCACAAGTGAATTACTTTCTCTGCACAAGTGAATTACTTTCTCTGCACAAGTGAATTACTTTCTCTGCACAAGTGAATTACTTTCTCTGAGTATGTCAGGAGTTTTCCGTAGAACCTGTGGGTGACATATAACCATGTGATATTAGTCTGCTTCAGACTAATTATTATGTGAGAGCATGCCTCCAGCCGTACTCAGACGCTTCCGAAAGATACTCTGACATAAGACAGATGAGTTCACTAAAGTCTAAACGATTATCTAAAAGAAGGAAATGGTAACAGCTAAGCACAGACACCTAGTTCACGATGCTGTATTCCTAAGCTAAAGCTAGATTACCTTATATTATCTATGTTAGTCCATGAATCGAAATACACAAGCACATAAGCACCAATTATCCCATCGCCTCTAATCGATTAGGGACCGATATTTCTATTATAATTAAGGACGCATAGATCCATTCTCCGTCCAGTTTGGTAGCACACTAACTACAAAAACAAGTTTCCACTATTTATACCTGGGTCCAATTCTCCGTTCCCTTTTGATGTCACTACATCAACAATCGAATTTTCCGTTATCAAAGGTTTGTGAAATCACGTATTCGTTCGTGGCCGCTCCGTCTCATCTTCTCCGCTGATTCCAGCTTTCCCAAACTCTCGTACATCAATCAGTTTTAACGCTTTGATCCACGTCTTCGTGTTTTCCTCAACCTCCCGTCTCCGTGTTGTTTGTCCGATAAAATCGGCAGTCAATGACCCTCACTTTGTCCTCGCTCAAGATTGAAGTGTTCGGTTGTTATTCTAACTATAGGTCAATACTCTCCCATCCTCATACATTGCAAGCAATTTTAAATTTCAGTTTATCGGGGAATCACTAAAATCGCAGTATCCCGCCAACCATCTCACTCTTTTCCCACTGTAAGCTCGATCTAGATGATTTATTCCTCTTCTTAAGGAGCTGGTGTCTGGACATAAAATCCGCTCCAACATTTTCCTTCCCAGTTATATACTCCACTGTGAAATGGTTGGGTTAAAGTAGCAACGACCACCGCATCAAACGGGCATTGAGCTTCTGAGAAGTAGCCAGGAACATCAGGAGCTGGTGATCCGACTGGACCCGAAACTGAACTCCATACAAATAGGGCTGGAATTTCTGCACGGCCCATACGAGAGACAAACACTCTCTCTCTCTCTCGACGGTCGAATAATTCCTCTCAGCCTTGAGAAGTTTCTTGCTTGCGTATGCCACAGGTTTCAAAACCGAAGCATCGTCTTTCCTTTCCTGTAACAAGGCTGCCCCAATTCCAATCCCACTCGCATCCGTTCTCAACACAAATAGTTTGGAAAGATCAGGGAGCTGTAACACAGGTTTGCTGACCAAGGCCTCCTTCAACTGACTGTAGGCTCTCTCGCACTCCGGTGTCCAAACGATTTGGTCCGGGGATCCCTTTTTTAAGGTTTCCGTTAATGGAGCTCCCAGTTCAGTGAAATGCGGGATAAATTTGTGATAAAACCCACACAACGAGAGGAAGGATCTCACATCCTTCTTCGTTTTCGGCCTTGGAGCATGTCTGATCTTTTCTAGGTTCTTCTCCTCTGGGACAATTTGTCCTGGAGTGATGGTGTGACCCAGAAATTCCAGAGTCTGGTAACCAATCATGCACTTGGTTGGGCGAGCGGTAAGCCCTGCTTCCCTGAGCCTATTGAAAACTCTTTCCAAATGGTTATCCAAGCTGTCACTGGAAATCAGTATATCATCCATGAATGAGATAATGGACGGATCCTGTAAGGGATCTAATAAGGTCCTCATCATGCGAGTAAACACACTAGGTGCATTGCTGAGTCCAAAGGGCATGACCTAGAATTCGTAGTGTCCACTGGGTGTACTGATAGCCAGCAGGGGTCGGACCTCTGGTGTGACCGATATCTGATAATACCCCCGACTCAGATTCACCTTTGAGAAGTACCTAGCCTTATGGAGCCTAGCGAATAACTGAGTTGGATTCGGCAAAGGTTCCACCTGAAATTGAGTATGACTGTTCAAGAGTCGATAGTCTATACACAACCGATGTTCTCTACTTGGTTTGCGTAACAAAGACCCCGCATTGTATGGAGATGTGGATGGCGCAATCACGTCATCCTCCAGCAGTTTCTGTATTTCCTCCTCCAGGGCCTTTTCTTTAGAGAATGACACTGGGTAAACCTTTTGGCGAACAGGCTCTTGGGTGGTCAAGGTCATCTCGAACTCCACCAACCTCGTTCGTCCTGGTTTATCAGTCAGTATCTCCTTATGAGACTCGAGAACCTGGGTTATCTTTTCCCTCTCCTGGGAGGTCAGATCAGGGTTCACCTGCACATCCTTGTAGGTTTCCTGGTGTACCAGGGGATATTCCCTGCCTTCGTTGGTTCCCACTTCAGTCTCCACTGCAACTGCCATTGCCATGAGATGGGCTGCTTTGTCTCCGGGTCTCTCCTCGTACTTCCGCAGGAGATTGATATGGAAAATCTTCAACTTTCCCCGGATCCGATAGTTGGTTCTACATATCATCCCTTTCCACGGGAAATGGTCCTTGCCAACCTATCTCCAGTTTGTTGGTCCCCGTTGGGAGTAGTAACAATACTTTGTCTCCCACCTCTAGAGATCTGTCTTTAGACCTACAGTTGTAATAAGCCGCATGTCTTTTTCTGGCTTTTTTCAAGTTTTGATTTGCCAGAGTCCATCCCTTGTGAAGTTTTTCTTTCAGTTCCTCCACGTATTTATAAGAGGAGATCACTTCTTCTGACGTCCCCTCCTCAATCCAACTCCTCAACATGGCTTTCAACGGTCCCTTGATTTTACGACCAAACAGCAGGGTAGCAGGTGATAGTCCTGTTGAGCCATGAGGTACTTCTCGATAGGCAAAAAGTGCTGCTGGGATATATTCATCCCACCTATCAGGTTTTTTCTGTGCCAGTTTCCAGAGCATTGTCATCAACGTGCCGTTGAAACGCTCTACGTGTCCATTGCCTTGAGTGTGGTAAGGGCTGGTATGTATATGGTCAGAGTGGAACACTCTAAATACCTCCTCCGTTAGTTTCCCACAAAACTGGGACCCATTGTCCGTCAGAATTTGATCAGGGAAGACTAATCTTGTAAAGGCCTCCATCGGTGCATCCGCCACTCGTTTCGAGTCAATGGTTGGCAATGGTATGGCTTCACCCGATATCGAACAACAATCCACCGTTGTGAGGATGTACATGTTCCTCTTCTTAGTCCTAGGAAGAGGACCCTCGATATCGATGTCTACCCTCTCGAAAGGAGAGTTCATGATGGGCATCTCACCCAAGACCACCGGCGCTGCCCAGTGTTTCGGTGCCACCCTCTGGCACTCAGGGCATGACTTCACATACCGACGCACATCACCTGTCACACCCGGCCAATAGTAATGGCAGGAAATTCGCTGCATCGTGGCGGCAATACCCATATGCCCACTAAATGATATGGTATGCCCCATATGAAGAATCTTCTTCTTCTTCTTTGCGTTCATCCGGAGTGTTTTTTCAGATGTGATTGCGGTGTGTCTAGTTAGGCACCCTTGGATCGAAACCCTTAGGCCAACACATCCGGCTTTTAGCGTGCATTTTTGACCAGGTTAGCATTCCTGGGAGACTCTCACTTTTGTGGCGCCATCTGCAACCATGCTGGCCAAGGTGGAACGGTCGAAGACAACGGTCACCCCTCAAAGGAAGGCAGGGACAGTCCATAGCATTTTCCGCCATCCAAGGTTGCTTCCATAGTTGCAGGACCGACACATAACGCCCTGGATCTGGGCTCACCGAGGGAGATCGTCACGTCCTGCTCATGGCTGCTTTAAATCCTCACTTCAATATATTGGTCATTTCGTTTCCCCGGGTCATTCCCGCACAAACCAGACAGGTTTGCAGACGGCATCCACTCAGCGAGTTTTCGGACATGTGCTTGTCGTTGCGCCCATCAGAGCTTTTCCAGGCTCAACAGACATTCGGAAAACTACCCAGTCAGAGCTGTTCCGAACAAGAGCGGCATTCGGAAACTAGGTAGTCAGAGCTGTTCCTAGCACGAGAGACATTCGGGCGAGACATTTCACTCGGACGTAATTGCGTACTGTCAATTTTTAGTTTACCACCCGTAGGCCGACACTTCCGACTTCTGGCGGGCATTTTTTAGTGAGGTTAGCCTTCCTCTGGTTTCGAGACACGTTAGACTGTTGTAATGTCACCCACATCTCAGCTGGTCAAGATAGAACGATCAACGATATCGCGGACGGCCCTCAATGGAAGGCAGGGGCAGACCATGGGCATCATCTCACTATCCGAGGAGGCTTCCATAATTGCAGAGCCGGCACATATTGCTCTGAGACTGGGCTCACCCAAGGAGTTTCCACGTCCTGCTCATGGCTGCTTTTATTCCTCACTTCCATGTGTTGAGCATCCCGCTTGCCACTGATCGCTCAAGCACACACCAGGAGCGGTCAGATTGCGGGCGACATCCACTCGGTAAGCTTTTGCTTGTGACTTCAACCCACGCAATAGGTACGCTCGCCGTGCGTTCCATTTTGCGTTGAGACGTTCTTCCACTTATATCTACACTCTCTATGAGTTAGATACAGTTTCCGTAACCATGCCCTTCGACTGGGGCACTTTTCTTTCTTTTTTGTACTCGCTCACGAGGTAGGCTACATGTGCTGCCGGCTCAGCACCTTACCTTCGTGCAGCAGTGAACGGGAAACGGTCTGGCCCTCTCATCCGGGAATCCCTCATATCCCCCAGCTGAGAGCCTTCGAACATGTATCAGACCTGAGCATGTAGCTTGCTCAGTATCACGTTTCTATTTTCCGGTAGACGGGTATCGGCCTGGCTCTCAGATCCGAGGGTTTGTGGCTTAGAGGCGTTCAGCCACAGCCCTCGACAGGGAGCCTTAAGAGTTTTGTTCGATCCAAGAAATTCTGCCTTCGTGCACCTGATTTAAATTTTGACTGCTATCCTCAGTCTATACCTGCAGAGCAGCAGGTTGTGTCTCTCTTAGTCTGGTCCCTATCCCATAAACTGTCCGATATGTAATTTTTCACCCATCGGCAAGCAAATGGGGTCGATGGGACACGCAAGCTCCCCCACCACGTCAAGGTGGAGACACATCGGGGGAGATATGAAGAATCTGAGAACGGTAGGCCTTCGGGACCACCAACTGACCGTGTAGGTTGTCTCCCCTTCCGGCTCTCCTGTAGAGTATCCTATTCTTCATGTAGTACTGCCCCCGTTTTGGTGGATCAACACTTCTCTGCAGCTTCTTGTAGCAAGGACGTAAAGTTGCATCCTCACTCTGGGCAGTTCGCAACTCCCCCGGCAGTGGGTTAGTCACAATTGCTTCTGTCTGATCCATTCTCGTCTGAGAGCGAGTCTGTATTGCTCCCATATGGATTGGCTCCCTGGGCATTCCCAGAAAGACATACCGGCAACCGAGGATGACGGGAAAATGGGATCGGTCAATACAGCGGCCTTGATTGTGCCGGTGACATATCTTGACCGAATCTCCACTTCTCCCCCGATGTGTCTCCACCTTGACGTGGTGGGGGAGCTTGCGTGTCCCATAGACCCCATTTGCTTTCCGATGGGTGAAAAATTACATATCGGACAGCTTATGGGATAGGGACCAGACTAAGAGAGACACAACCTGCTGCTCTGCAGGCATAGACTGAGGATAGCAGTCAAAATTTAAATGAGGTGCACAAAGGCAGAATTTCTTGGTCCGGACAAAACTCTTAAGGCTCCCTGTCGAGGGCTGTGGCTGAACGCCTCTAAGCCACAAACCCTCGGATCTTAGAGCCAGGCTGATACCCGTCTACCGGAAAATAGAAACATGATACTGAGCAAGCTACATGCTCAGGTCTGATACATGTTCGAAGGCTCCCAGCTGGGGGATATGAGAGATTCCCGGATGAAGGGGCCTGGCCGTTTCCCGTTCACTGCTGCACGAAGGTAAGGTGCTGAGCCGGCAGCACATGTAGCCTACCTCGTGAGCGAGTACAAAAAAGTCAGAAAAGTGCCCCAGTCGAAGGGTTACGAAAACTGTCTGTATCTAACTCATAGAGAGTGTAGACAAAAGTGGAATAATGTCTCATCAACGCAAAATGGAACGCACGGCGAGCGAACCTATTGCGTGGTCTGAAGTCACAAGCAAAAGCTTACCGAGTGGATGTCACTCGCAGTCTGACCGCTCCTGGTGTGTGATTGAGCGATCAGTGGCAAGTGGGATGCCCAACACATGGAAGTGAGGAACTAAAGCAGCCATGAGCAGGACGTGGAAACTCCTTGGGTGAGCCCAGTCTCAGAGCAATATGTGCCGGCTCTGCAATTATGGAAGCCTCCTTGGATAGCGAGATAATGCCCATGGTCTGCCCCTGCCTTCCCTTGAGGGCAGACCACGATATCGTTGATCGTTCTGTCTTGACCAGCTGAGATGTGGGTGACATTACAACAGTCTAACGTGTCTCGAAACCAGAGGAAGGCTAACCTCACTAAAAAATGCCCGCCGGAAGTCGGAAGTGTCGTCCTACGGGTGGCAAACTAAAAATTGACACTACGCATTTACGTCCGAGTGAAATGTCTCGTCCGAATGTCTCCCGTGCTAGGAACAGCTCTGACTACCTAGTTTCCGAATGCCGCTCTTGTTCGGAACAGCTCTGACTAGGTAGTTTTCCGAATGTCCGCCGTGCCTGGAACAGCTCTGATGGGTACAGGGACAAGCACATGTCCGAAAACTCGCTTAGTGGAAACAACCGCAGAGCTGACTGGTTTGTGCAGGAACGGCCCAGGGCGAGCGAAATGCCCAATATATTGAAGTGAGGAATTAAAACAGCCATGAGCAGGACGTGACGATTCCCTCGGTAAACCCAGCACCAGAGCGTTATGTGCCGGCTCTGCAATTATGGAAGCCACCCAGGATGGCGGAAAATGCTATGGACTGTCCCTGCCTTCACTTGAGGGATGACCGTGTAGTCTTCGACTGTTCCAACTAGACCAGCTGAGATGTGGACGGTACCACAAAAGTGAGAGTCTCCCAGGATTGCTAACCTGGTCAAAAATGCACGCTAAAAGTCGGATGTGTTGGCCTGAGGGTTTCGACCCGAGGGTGCCTAACCAGACACACCGCAATCACATCTGAAAAAATCACTCCGGATGAACGCAAAGAAGAAGAAGAATCTCCACTTTGGCAATTGGCAACTTCATGGCTACAGCACTCTTCTGTGCAGGCTGTATCTCCATGGTCTCACCTGTGAATTGTTCTGGGTGTACCAGATCCGCGGAGATCACGGCCTCCCCGTCCAGTCCAGTGTCGTATAGACACTCAACTTGTCGGCCGTTAACCTCTATCAATTTCACTACAGGTGGTTTATCCTGGTCTGGAGTCTCTTCCTCGGCCTCGACCTGTTCGGTGCGCTTCACCTTATGTTTCCCTGGGCACACGTCGAAATGAGAGTCTCCTGACTTAACTCTGCAGTCAATAGCATTGTGCGTGTTCAACTTGCAGTGTTTGCACCATTTCCCTGGGAACACTGTCCCATGAAATAACATTATTCCCTTCTAAAAAATTTCCTCAAGTTTTCACCCGTACACAGTTATTGTACATAGTCTCATAGGAATATACTAATTTCCTAAATACTCCCTATTGCTCTTTTCCCATGTGATGTGGAAAAACAAATAATATAGTTCTGTTCACATGTGGTGTGGGAAACAACTACTATTGTTCTGTTCACATGTGGTGTGAAAACACAATCATTATCGTTCTGTTCACATGTGGTGTGAAAACAACAATCACTATCGTTAAGAAGTCATCCTGTCGGATACTTATATGTATCGGCTCAACAGAGCCCTGTTTCTTCAGACCCTTTCTATTATAGGCCCAGTGCAAAGGCCACTGAATACATCTTCCTGCACTAGTTTATCCATGATCTGAAAGTTGTGATGTTTCAATTGGTTTTCTTGAGAACCTGAGGGAACCTTATGAAATCCTAGCTCAATCCTGAATTGAATATACACTTTGCCATGAAAGGCACATGTTCCTCAACGTTAATTGATACCGAACACACGAGATTCTTTTCAATATTAGAACCGAGCCAGCTAACACGACAGTCTAGTTAAATCACATTCTTCACACTGGCGGTAACAAATTCTGTGTTTTATACAGTCGGGGATTGTCCTAGTGACGTCATTCGATGTAAACACCAGGTGTCCCCAGGGGCAGACATCCGTCCCTTAGTTGTCTCTCTTATTACAACTAACGCACCCGTCTTTCCTTTCATCTTGCGATTCGGGCACATAACATGCCGACAATTTCTTGTTTCCTAGGGAACTGTCAAAGACTTGTAGTTTCCTTTGATCCGACGTGAGTGTTTCCCCACTGGTAACAAACAATTGCAGCCGTGAACACAATTGTCTCTGTTATGTTATAATCTTATCGTTCCTTACAGTGGTTCCGCGACATAGGCCCCTCCTTAAGAGAGTAGTCCATCTCACTCTTTTCCCACTGTAAGCTCGATCTAGATGATTTATTCCTCTTCTTGATGAGCTGGTGTCTGGACAGAAAATCCGCTCCAACATTTTCCTTCCCAGTTATATACTCCACTGTGAAATGGTTGGGTTAAAGTATCAACGACCACCGCATCAAACGGGCGTTGAGCTTCTGAGAAGTAGCCAGGAACATCAGGAGCTGATGATCCGACTGGACCCGAAACTGAACTCCATACAAATAGGGCTGGAATTTCTGCACGGCCCATACGAGAGACAAACACACTCTCTCTCTCTCTCTCTCTCTCTCTCTCTCTCTCTCTCTCTCTCTCTCTCTCTCTCTCTCTCTCTCTCTCTCTCTCATTCGACGGTCGAATAATTCCTCTCAGCCTGGAGAAGTTTCTTGCTTGCGTATGCCACAGGTTTCAAAACCGAAGCATCGTCTTTCCTTTCCTGAAACAAGGCTGCCCCAATTCCAATCCCACTCGCATCCGTTCTCAACACAAATGGTTTGGAAAGATCAGGGAGCTGTAACACAGGTTTGCTGACCAAGGCCTCCTTCAACTGACTGTAGGCTCTCTCGCACTCCGGTGTCCAAACGATTTGGTCCGGGGATCCCTTTTTTAAGGTTTCCGTTAATGGAGCTCCCAGTTCAGTGAAATGCGGGATAAATTTGTGGTAAAACCCACACAACGAGAGGAAGGATCTCACATCCTTCTTCGTTTTCGGCCTTGGAGCATGTCTGATATTTTCTAGGTTCTTCTCCTCTGGGACAATTTGTCCTGGAGTGATGGTGTGACCCAGAAATTCCAGAGTCTGGTAACCAATCATGCACTTGGTTGGGCGTGCGGTAAGCCCTGCTTCCCTGGGCCTATTGAAAACTCTTTCCAAGGATTGCAAATGGTCATCCAAGCTGTCACTGGAAATCAGTATATCATCCATGAATGAGATAATGGACGCATCCTGTAAGGGATCTAATAAGGTCCTCATCATGCGAGTAAACACACTAGGTGCTTTGCTGAGTCCAAAGGGCATGACCTTGAATTCGTAGTGTTCACTGGGTGTACTGAAAGCCAGCAGGGGTCGAACCTCTGGTGTGACCGGTATCTGATAATACCCCCGACCCAGATTCACCTTTGAGAAGTACCTAGCCTTATGGAGCCTAGCGAATAACTGAGTTGGATTCGGCAAAGGTTCCACCTGAAATTGAGTATGACTGTTCAAGAGTCGATAGTCTATACACAACCGATGTTCTCCACTTGGTTTGCGTAACAAAACCACCCCCGCATTGTATGGAGATGTGGATGGCGCAATCACGTCATCCCCCAGCAGTTTCTGTATTTCCTCCTCCAGGGCCTTTTCTTTAGAGAATGGCACTGGGTAAACCTTTTGGCGAACAGGCTCTTGGGTGGTCAAGGTCATCTCGAACTCCACCAACCTCGTTCGTCCTGGTTTATCAGTCAGTATCTCCTTATGAGACTCGAGAACCTGGGTTATCTTTTCCCTCTCCTGGGAGGTCAGATCAGGGTTCACCTACACATCCTTGTAGGTTTCCTGGTGTACCAGGGGATATTCTCTGCCTTCGTTGGTTCTCACTTCAGTCTCCACTGCAACTGCCATTGCCATGAGATGGGCTGCTTTGTCTCCAGGTCTCGTACTTCCGCAGGAGATTGATATGGAAAATCTTCGACTTTCCCCGGATCCGGATCTGATAGTTAGTTCTAGATATCATCCCTTTCCACGGGAAATGGTCCTTGCCAACCTATCTCCTGTTTGTTGGTCCCCGTTGGGAGTAGCAACAATACTTTGTCTCCCACCTCTGGAGATCTGTCTTTAGACCTACAGTTGTAATAAGCCGCATGTCTTTTTCTGGCGTTTTTCAAGTTTTGATTTGCCAGAGTCCATCCCTTGTGAAGTTTTTCTTTCAGTTCCTCCACGTATTTATAAGAGGAGATCACTTCTTCTGACGTCCTCTCCTCAGTCCAACTCCTCAACATGGCTTTCAACGGTCCTTTGATTGGACGACCAAACAGCCGGGTAGCAGGTGATAGTCCTGTTGAGCCATGAGGTACTTCTCGATAGGCAAAAAGTGCTGCTGGGATATATTCATCCCACCTATCAGGTTTTTTTTCCTGTGCCAGTTTCCAGAGTATTGTCATCAACGTGCCGTTGAAACGCCCTACGTGTCCATTGCCTTGAGGGTGGTAAGGGCTGGTATGTATATGGTTAGAGTGGAACACTCTAAATACCTCCTCCGTTAGTTTCCCACAAAACTGGGCCCCATTGTCCGTCAGAATTTGATCAGGGAAGCCTAATCAGTGTAAAGGCTTCCATCGGTGCATCCTGCCACTCGTTTCGAGTCAATGGTTGGCAATGGTATGGCTTCACCCGACATCGAACAACAATCCACCATTGTGAGGTGTTAAGGCTTCCATCGGTGCATCCTGCCACTCGTTTCGAGTCAATGGTTGGCAATGGTATGGCTTCACCCGACATCGAACAACAATCCACCATTGTGAGGATGTACATGTTCCTCTTCTAAGTCCTAGGAAGAGGACCCACGATATCGATGTCTACTCTCTCGAAAGGAGAGTTCATGATGGGCATCTCACCCAAGACCACCGGCGCTGTCCAGTGTTTCGGTGCCACCCTCTGGCACTCAGGGCATGACTTCAGATACCGATGCACATCACCTTTCACACCCGGCCAATAGTAGTGGCAGGAAATTCGCTGCATCGTGGCGGCAATACCCATATGCCCACTAAATGATATGGTATGCCCCATATGAAGAATCTGGGAACGGTAGGCCTTCGGGACCACCAACTGACCGTGTAGGTTGTCTCCCCTTCCGTCTCTCCTGTAGAGTATCCTATTCTTTATGTAGTACTGCCCCCGTTTTGGTGGATCAACACTTCTCTGTAGCTTCTTGTAGAAAGGACGTAAGGTTGCATCCTCACTCTGGGCAAGTCGCAACTCCCCCGGCAGTGGGTTAGTCACAATTGCTTCTGCCTGATCCATTCTCGTCTGAGAGCGAGTCTATATTGCTCCCATATGGATTGGCTCCCTGGGCATTCCCAGAAAGACATACCGGCAACCGAGGATGACGGGGAAAATGGAATCGGTCAATACAGCGGCCTTGATTGAGCCGGTGACATATCTTGACCGAATCTCCACTTTGGCAATTGGCAACTTCATGGCTACAGCACTCTTCTGTGCAGGCTGTATCTCCATGGTCTCACCTGTGAATTGTTCTGGGTGTACCAGATCACGGCCTCCCCGTCCAGTCCAGTGTCGTATAGACACTCAACTTGTCGGCCGTTAACCTCTATCAATTCCACTACAGGTGGTTTATCCTTGTCTGGAGTCTCTTCCTCGGCCTCGACCTGTTCGGTGGGCTCGACCTATTGTTTCCCTGGGCACACGACGAAATGAGAGTCTCCTGACTTAACCCTGCAGTCAATAGCATTGTGCGTGTTCGACCTGCAGTGTTTGCACCATTTCCCTGCCCTAGATTTTCTAGTGCCGGACTTTAGTGAGCTCTCCTGGTGGTGAGCTTCATTGTTGACTTCAGCATTTTCAGTGACAACCTCCATTGAAGCCACTTTACATGCCGCGAAGTGAGGGATCTTAGCTTTCGATTTGCATTCCCTCGTATTGTGAGAGGGTGACTGACAAATCGAACACCACTTCTCCGACCACGGTCGTTTTGGTGTGGAGCTCGAAGTGCTCTTACCTCCCTCTTTCGTCTTCTCTAAACTCTCCTCTGAAGTTTTTACATAAGGTTTCCTCTTCTTGGTTCCTGTATTTTTGGTTTTTCTTCCGGTCATGGTTCTCCTGACTTTTGATGTTGGTGGAAAGGTATTATCCCGCCTCCCCATGTACCTCGACGAACCGTTCTGCCAATTTAGTCATGATGTCAATATGTTCCGCCCCTTGTTCTCCCAAGAATGTCCTGAGAGGTTTCGACATTTGCTTTCGCAACTGGTCGACTACCATGAGCTCTTCCAGACTCTCATAGTCATGCGCGAATCCAGCCAAATCCATCCACTTATGAAGATAGGATCTCAGACGCAGACTGTAGGCGGCAAACAACTCTCCCGGGTCTCTATTCACTGCTCGAAATTTTTTCCGGTATATATGTGATGTAACTTCGAACCGTTTCAGCAGAGCCGTTTTCAATTCGTCGTAATTGTTCTCGTGTCCTGGCGGCAGGCGAGAATAAACCTCGTAACTTGTCCCACGTAATCCCTGGGACAGCTTAAGACACCATGTGTCACGATCCAGACCCATAGCAACCGACATGGCCTCGAATCGTTGTAAGTATTGGTCGATCTTCTCTTTGTCTTCCTCATAGACAGCCAAAGGAAACTTCATAGCATGGTAACTATGCCCACCTACTGGGATTGAGCCAGGGGCAGAGGAACCTCCCACTGCTCCCTCAGTTTCCCCACTAGATTGCCTATTCAGCTCGAGCTCCCACATTCGGTTCTCGTGCTCCCTTTTCTGAGCTTCTTGTTCAGCTTCTAATCTCTTAGCAGCTTGCTCCGCTTCAAGTTTCCTAGCTGATTACTCAGCTTCAAGTTTCCTAGCTGCCTGCTCAGCTTCCAGTTTCTTAACAGCTTTCTCAGCTTCAAGATTCTTAGCTGCTTGCTCAGCTTCAAGTTCCAGCCTTCTAGTGGCTTGCTCAACCTCTACCCTCTTAGTTTCTAACTCCATCTTTCTCAATTCCAACTCGGCCTTCAGATCTTCCCTTTCTGTTTGACGAAGATCTCTCTCCACCTCCTGTATGTAATCTGTTAGTGCAGAAACCGACAAGCCCATTTCTTCCCCCTTTGTCCTTAGTTCTGCCGTAGTTAGTTTAGGAGTGGCCATATGTCAGAGAGGTAAGTCAGCAGGTTGAGTACAAATTATCTCCAAAACAAATATATAGACAATCACTAATTAAAATGTATCTATATATTTAACACCACACAACACAACACAATCACTCAGTGAGAAGAGTAGAATTTAGGACCAAAGACCTATGCAGACGTGTGAAGTGTGAACAGGCAAGATTTGTGTCTTAACTCCTATCCACATTCACCCTAGCTGGATCCTCACTAATATGATATCACCGTCCTGTATAAGGAATCCCGTGTCGAGAAATCCCTGTCAAAAGATCCCGCTGTCGAGCCCTTAGTAATGTCGTGTATTTCTTTATAGTATCGTCCCTGGAGTGAGGAGAATCAACACCCACATTATTTTTAACCCCATATCATTATTCTGGAGAATCCACCAGATTCCGTCCACCACACTCCTTCAGTCAATGGATACCTCTTTCTTTCTCTCTCTCTCACCCCTGGATCATGCCCCCTCTCACACTTCCCCAAGACAACATACTAAACAACTCTAGCTTCTAAAATTAATAACACATTAATTTAATGAAGAAAAGTGTATGTATGTGAGAAGTGTATGTGTAGAATGTAAGTCGTATACTCTAGTGTGTCTGCAGAATCAGACCGAACAGCCCAGGAGCCAGGTACTATCATCCCGGTAAGGACTACACCACATCATCAGAGTCAGCACAAAATGACCTCACCAAACGATGTGTCCCTCCTGTTAGATGTTGATTATCTCCAGTAGCTTTTGATAACCACGATACCTGGTCACCAATCTCAGATATAGTTCGGTACTGATCCTAAATTGATCATACACAATGTTCCCTAAATGTCCTTAGAGTCGGAGACTTCACAATCCCTGCATCGTGAAAACATGGAACACTGTCCCATGAAATAACATTATTCCCTTCTAAAATATTTCCTCAAGTTTTCACCCGTACACAGTTATTGTACATAGTCTCATAGGAATATACTAATTTCCTAAATACTCCCTATTGTTCTTTTCCCATGTGATGTGGAAAAACAAATACTATTGTTCTGTTCACATGTGGTGTGGAAAACAACTACTATTGTTCTGTTCACATGTGGTGTGAAAACACAATCATTATCGTTCTGTTCACATGTGGTGTGAAAACAACAATCACTATCGTTAAGAAGTCATCCTGTCGGATACTTATATGTATCGGCTCAACAGAGCCCTGTTTCTTCAGACCCTTTCTATTATAGGCCCAGTGCAAAGGCCACTGAATACATCTTCCTGCACTAGTTTATCCATGATCTGAAAGTTGTGATGTTTCAATTGGTTTTCTTGAGAACCTGAGGGAACCTTATGAAATCCTAGCTCAATCCTGAATTGAATCTACACTTTGCCATGAAAGACACATGTTCCTCAACGTTAATTGATACCGAACACACGAGATTCTTTTCAATATTAGAACCGAGCCAGCTAACACGTCAGTCTAGTTAAATCACATTCTTCACACTGGCGGTAACAAATTCTGTGTTTCATACAGTCGAGGATTGTCCTAGAGACGTCATTCGATGTAAACACCAGGTGTCCCCATGGGCAGACAATCCGTCCCTAACTTCACAAGAAGCGTTGTCTCTCTTATTACAACTAACGCACCCGTCTTTCCTTTCATCTTGCGATTCGGGCAAATAACATGCCGACAATTTCTTGTTTCCTAGGGAACTCTCAAAGACTTGTAGTTTCCTTTGATCCGACGCGAGTGTTTTCCCACTGGTAACAAACAATTGCAGCTGTGAACACAATTGTCTCTGTTATTTTATCATCTTATCGTTCCTTACAGTGGTTCCGCGACAATAACATTCTGAATTACCCTCGTAGGTGGAAATGAATAGGCTTATAAATGGTAAATTAAGGTGGAAGATTTCCTCAACCTGATATAGACATATCTTATGCTAAGGCCATAAGGTTTGTAAGCAGCACTTACAGGACTACGGGCAGAATGAGCCGGTTACACACTGAACTTTGGAATGCATAATTATGTGTGACACAATGTCTAACAAATAGGTGCAAAGATGTTTAGCCTGTTTAATCAAGAACTGACATCAAAGTACTCAGGATATTTCCTATTCGCACTCCATCCTCATCTTCAACAACCAGAGAAGAATCCCAATATTAATGGTGCCATTTTCAATCTTATTATTTGTCTGTCAAGTCTTTCTTAAGAGAAATGAATATCGTCCATATTATCTGATCACTTCCCGCCACACCATTCTGTTCAGGCAATGGTGGTGTCTCAGTTAATTCACGCCATATAATCGATTCCAAAGACCCCTGGTTACATCTGCTTTATGGTGCACCAAAACCCCACACAAAGGTACAGATTCAGCCAATTTGTCCGCTTGCTCATTTCCCAACCCACCAGCATTTCAGCCAGCAGAGCACCGCAGTAATTGCTTCTACCTCCATTTTCATGTTGGAATTTGTGATATTATATACCAGGCTCTCCTAGCACTAAACACTTTCCATTATCCTTCACTATGAATCCCCGGGCACTTCTTTTACCTCTTATCACATAGCCATCCGCGTAAACGAGCTAGGGTTAGGAATGGGAGAGACTGATGAGTGTAGCTGTGCAATTGGGAACATGACGGCTAAGTAAACATTTGCTGCAAGAGCGTCCAACATATACAGAAACGAGACAATTACTTTGGCCTACACAAGTTCCATTTAATTAAGGACACGTCACGAGACTTCAAAATCTCTCAAGATGACTGCTGTTTTCTTTAAATAAATTCAGGTTTGACATCCGAATGCGCATGAAGGAGATGAAGATTTCTCACGCGAAAATATGATGTAAGCTGACATTTAAACAGTAAATGCGTATGTATGCAATTGTGAATGGTATGGTGTGAGCATGTTCACGTAATAGATACATGTTAGTGTTTAGAGAACATTGAAACAGCATGTGAAGTAAATTCACAGACAACTACAGGTTCCAATCTGTGCTGTATTTCTGTGAGTGCCAATGAATGAATGTGAATTTATTTCCCCGTATATGATATGGCCTTGATGGCTTGGCCACGTGGCATGGTCGAGACAGAAACACGGAGCTGATCCACGACTCTGGTGATCGAGTGAGATGGCAAAACATGACCGCCCACGCTTATCGGCATGGCACATGATGGATGGATGAACTATTATTTCGGTAATGCTGTTGACCGTTTAAGGATGACTCTAAGTTTTTATTTTACTAACTTTGGCATTTGGAAAATGGCGGCGTGTTGAAGTTGGGTCTAAACCACACTCTTAGTTGGGTAATGTTGAATATTGTACTACATATTTTATGTATATTCTAATTATAAATTAGTAATGGTGATGAATATCGTCACCGTCACACTCGAGTATCTCACTTGGAGGTTTGGGGGGGGGGGGGGGGGGGGGTGGTCAAGTAGCCTGCCTCGCGTTCCGAAAGTTTTGGATTCGATTCCGGGCTCGTAGACAGCCTCATCACGATTTTAAATTTGAGTATTTACTCATGAGACCACCACAGTAGCTAGGCCTTGAAAATCAAAATCGAATGGTACCCCAATGATGCCTGTAGGTATGACACTTCTAACTCTAAGTGAAGATATTCATTCACATTTTTGTGAAGGTGAGAGGAGTTGCGATTTCTCATGCTCCTCATACGGGTTTAGAACTCTCCAGTTTGTCCATCAGCGATCTGTGCGTGCTAGATTGTCTCAAACGGTCATATGAAAAGTGACTTCAAAAATATGTTCCGTCATGTTAAATGATTAAAAATTAGTACAAGTATTAGTAGGGAGAACTATCACGATTTTAAATTTGATAATTTACTCATGAGACCGCCACAGAAGATAGGCCTTGAAATTCAAAATCTAATGGTACCTCAATGATGCCTGATTCTAAGTGAAAATATTCACATTTTTGTGAAGGTGATACGAGTTGCGATTTCTCATGCTATTCACCCGTAATGAGAACTCTCCAGTGTGTCCGATTACCTCCACCAGCGAGAGTGTGTGTGTCTGTTCGTGCGAGATGGTCTCAAACAGTCGTATGAAAACTGACTTCAAAAATATGTTCCATCACGTTAAATGATTACAAAATAGTACAAGTATACAAATAAATTATGAATAATCTTTAAACTTGTGTTCTCTTTAACTTTAGTAGGTTAAATCGCACGTTTTGTGTGTTGAAAAGTGTAGCGCAATCGATATGCACGGCTGTCATGACCCGTGGGTTTCCAATTCACAAAGTCACATCTTCGCAGAAGATCTGTTTTTCAACCACAATTCGAGCATGTTTAGTGATGAAAATATGCTGATTCAGGGGCAATATTTTATATGGCAATTAAAATTCACATTAAAAAAAGACATCTATTGGATTAATCGATTCCGATACGCGATCATTCTGCTGCCTCTGTAGGATGCATTCCCCGGCAGTCGGCAGCTCGCACATATCCATAGGGCACAATTTTTTCACAAATATCCAGTTTCTTAGTTCTATATAATATTTTAGTTCGTAATGTTTAATAGTTTCTATTATATCACCTAATAATTTTGTGAAAAATTTAAAAATTTTAAAAATGCCCAGCCGGGAACAGAACCCCGGCCTCCCACGTGACAGGCAGAATGCTTACGACTACGCTAGCGAGGACACAATGATTGTTTCACAAAGATTTTTGTATAGTCAAGTCGCCATTTTGGGTTTCATGATCGTAACATCTTTGCCTGTTTTTCAACCATAATTAAAGCAAGTTTAGCGTGAAACTTTCAAAATTTCTGAAAAATTTGATGCAGTATTCGAAGATCCATATACAATTGATGGTTTTCTATTGAAAGCGACAGAAAAAAAATTAATTACGGTTCAGCGTGCCATTTCCATTTTTCTCTGCACGCGAGGTTGGTCGCAACCAAACGGGTCATAGGCGGATTATGAAAACTGACTTCAAATAAATGTTCCGTCACGTTAAATGATTAAAAAATAGTACAAGTATACAAATAAATTATTAATAATCTTTAAACTTAAATAATCCTTAATTAAGTGTTCTCTTTAACTTTAGTAGGTCAAATTGCACGTTTGAGCAAAGTCCGATCGATATTCAGAATTATTTGCGTCAGCCGCCATCGTGGCTTTCCATTCACAAAGACCAAACAACATGAAACATCCCCGCAAAAAATAATTTTTTAATACCACAAATGGAAGACGATTGGCGATGAAACTCTCCAAATATATGTAGAATTGGGTGCAGGATTTCTTCTTCTTCTTCGTTCATCCGGAGTTTTTTTCCGGACGTGATTGCGTTGTGCCTGTTTACAGCAGAGCTGCGTTCTTGCGCCGTTAGGCCGCCACATCCGACTTCTGCGGGCATTTGTTGACCGGGTTAACCTTCCCGGGGGTGCAGGATTTGAAAATCCATCTCTAAATATTCAAAGATGTACACATACAGCTTTAAAAAAATAAAATATTTTTATCGTGTATCAAATAATTAATTTATATAAAATGTCACAATGATTTCAACCAATCGCTGTGCACGGAATATTAGGCAAACCTTTCCCAGAAAACCCAGGATGACGTGTGTTGTTGTCACGTGATATTTGAATGAATGAATGACGTCGAAAGAATGCATGGTCTATATATAGCAAAATTTGAAGACACGGTGGGTCATTCCGGGATGGCTCCGTGCATCACTTCCATTTTTCTTTTGGGTCATGGTACGATTGAACCGTCGGGTGCGGTTCCCTCGTAACTTTGGGGGGGGGGGTTTGGGGGGATCATCGCTGGAGCTACGGAGTATGTGCTCTGTGCCTTGCCTTCAGCAGGCTGCCCCGTGGAAAGAGACTGTGCAATTGGGATAATTTTTGTTCTATTTTTGTGTGCCACACTGTTGTTATTACCAGTCAGTTGAACTTTTAATGAATGTGTAATTCCTTCTTCTTGTGTTGTTGTGAGTATCACATCAGGTTTGCGTTCTATAGTTTGAGCGTAATCTTTGACATCTGCGATGTTACCAATTATCAACCCAGCACATGGGTTTGGTAGTACTGCTGCGCACACTCGACCTTTATAGTATGGGCATTTTATACTGACCCATGCAGTTTTGTACATTTCTATTGTACCCCCAAATGTCCTGCACTCAATACTTTTACCTGTATAATCACTTTCTCTTATGAGTTTGTGATTAACACCTGTAATATCGGACCCTGTGTCTCTAAAACAGGTTGTTGGTAAACCATTCACCAACGCTTGGTGTATCGTCAGAGTACCTTGACGAGTGTATGCTGCATTTGCCTCGTGAATATGTCTCTTATTGGCTGATGTAAGGTCATCATCACTATTATTACCTTCTTTACCTGTTTTGTTCTTGTATGACTCTATAATGGCTGCGTGTGTGTCCTCTAGATCATCTGAATCGCTACTACAACTAGACAACACATATGCGATACTGGCTTCCTTCCAGGAATTTCTCATTGGGCAAGACCTGCTTGTGTGTCCGTATGCCCTACATGAGAAACATTTAATACTTCTTTTAAAAGAGTCATACTTACTTCTCTTCTTAGTAATAATGTCTTTCAGATATGCGATTTAACCTGGATGTTTATCACACATCTCTAAATTTCCGTGCGATAATCTACAATACTGACATCTGGTGAATTGGCCTTTCTTTGGTCTATCACCTTCTCTATTGTAAGGTCTATTTCTATTGCTACCACTACTAAACTTTCTAAACTTACCGTTTCCTCTTTGGAATTTTGCACTTGCTCCTATTACTAATTCAGGTTGTGTACAGTTAGCAAAAATATCCCTATGTGCATTGAAATAAGATTCACCCTTAGTTTCCATCTCACTTAAACTTTTACATTTGTTTTCCATAAGAAATACTGACATAGGTTCTGGTATTGCAGACAACATTCTATCTCTGATAATTAAGTCTCTCACTTTCTCATAACTATCATTAATATCCGCAGCCTTACACCACTTATCAAAACTAGAAGACATTTCCGAAGCGAAATCCAGAAATGTTTGATTCGATTTCGGTGTAAGTGTTTTAAACTTAGTCCGTAAACCAGATTCATCCAAAGAAAAATGTGATAGCACCCAATCGCGCATATATTTGTAGTTCGTACGTAAATCCTCAGGAATTAACTCTATCACTTTCAACGGCTCTAACGCGAGGTGACGATGAAACAAAATCGGTACGTCCTTCTCCGGTACCTTGTAATACTTTACGAGCACTTCAAAGTTGGTTATCCATGAACTAACAGAATCACCCTTTTGAAAATTCCTGAATAAACCTTGGTACTTTTTCACAGGATCGTTCTGTTTAGCCAGCATTTTCTCTTGTTCGATTTCAGCTCCACGTTCCATCTCAAGCGTCTTGACCTTTATGTTACCTTCAACCTCTTTGTCCTTCCAGAGTGTTTCTGTAGCAAGTCGCTCTTTATCAAACGCCAATTGTTTTTCTTTCAATTGCATTTCCATAATTAACTTCTCTTTTTCTGCTGCAATTTTTTCGCGTTCCACAGTTAATTCTCTTTCTCTAGCCTCTATTCGTTCTCGTTCCAAAACTATCTCATTTTGTCTGATAGCCATCTCTTTTTCTTTCAGTTCTCTCTCAAGAGCCATCTGAAGTTGTTTGGTTTCCTTTTCCGATGCCAATCTTTCCTGTCTTTCCTCCTTCTCACGTGTGGCTTGAAGTTGTCTTTCCTCCTTGTCACGTTTCTGTTGTTCACTGAACTCAAGCTTTGCCCAATTTCGAAGCTCAGCACCAGTTAGACCAGACTTCTCACCCATTTCAAAAAAATATTGCAGCGTAGACATCTTCTCTTCTTTTCCCACCTGTAAAATGCTATCTGGCTGAAATAAATATAGTAGTAGGTAAGAGAAGAAAAGAATCGACAAGAATTGTGATATTGTCTCAACTCACTATCACTTAGATAGTAAGGTAAATCTCGTATCACCGTTGAGAAAATATAGACTCAATTAAATTTGTAGTGTAAATTCGAACACAACAAAAGAATCAATCAAATATATCTATAATGAACGAAACAGATCTAAATTATAAAATAAATATAAAGAAATATGTCTAATATACAATATGTGTGACGCAAGACAACTAATAATCATAAGAGACGATCGATGACTGACGTAAATACATATTACTGTTTACAAACGATAACAAAATTTTATCCCCATTTTTGACGGATAATGTTCCTACTATACTACTAACGTAAAGACGAGACTATAATATTGTGGTGACACCCGCAAGATCAAAACCAAACAAAATTAATTCGTAATGACCTGGCGCTTGTCAACCCACAAATCACTTCACGAACTAATCAAGATATCAGATATCATTAGCTCATCAAGGCCTTCTAACCACCCGCAAATAAAATAAATAGCCTTATTATGAGTCAACATAACATCAATCAACAATGAATAACAATTACTGGCCTTTTTCCGGCTCTCTTGTACATAGATAACCGAGTAGAGTTCCTGTCGTTCAAAAATTTTGACATAGAATTGTGTCGATCAGTTCATTAAGAAATTGATCCATGGTCACCACTCGAGTATTGGTATGTTTGTTCATTTATACCCGAGAAGCTGTGTCCACAATAGACTGTTGCTCCTGGCTTGAACGATAGCACAATTAACTTGTACTTTCACCCTGGACTCAGGAAGTCCGTAACCAACCCATAACACGTAGTTGGCTGTAGTGTAACGACGACGTTTGAATTTTTCTGCAGCCTTATTGTGATAAGTTTAGGCTGTTGTAGGTATCCGAATGAATGATGCCCACAGTGAAATCAGTAGATCTGCTTGCATCCAGTTCTGGTACATAAAGTCCAATGCGTGAACAAGCTGACTGTGTCTGGTGTCACGATGAAAAATGGTAGTTGTCAATCCGTGTGATAGTGTACGTCTGTCCTGGCGTCAGAGTCTTGAGGACATGTAACGTTTTGATGCGTTTCAGGTGCAGTGTAGTGTCCAGTAGTATCCTGTCACGGTGCCGTGTGCAGAGGTGTAATGACGATGAGGTGCATCCATATATGTTCATTGCGTTCACAGTTCTGAAGTGTCCGGTATGTGAATAACGATGTTGTAATGTTCGACATTCCGTGTAGAAATTTCGTATGCGTTGATATTACAAGAGACGTGTTAATCCAGAATCATGAAATGGTGTCGTTAGACGAACGAAGTGTTATTTCCATGTCCGTAAATGAGCTCAACGGGGTCCTAGTGAGGATCGCTAACATTGGAACAATGTCAATAAATAATTGAGTCACTTGCTACAGCGGTGCAATGTGTAACATCCATAAGTGTCTTTATATGTTCCTGATAATGGCATCGTAAATGTGTAGAAGTTGGTGAAGTCGTATAAATGCCGTGTGGAGGTAAGTGTCCTGTTGTCTGTGTATCTATATGTGGCGTTGTCTTAATGACCTGGTATCAGAGTGGTAGTGTAGGACTAAATGCAATAAGTCCCGACGTACTATATCGTGTCCAGAGTTCCACTGAATGTCCCGATATAATAAATATAACTGTCCCAATGTGAATCGTTATCGATTAAATACCTTGAACAATTGGGTACTATGTGACATTAAAGTCTATCTGTATGCTTCGACTTCAAATCAAGTGAGTGTCCACGTGTTAGATTTCCTGCATGCTGAGGTGTAATGATAACGTGTCTCTATGTATTCTGTCAGATATCCCGTTGTAACTCGTAGATATATATTGAAGTTTCCCGTGAAGAGTAAAGTTCAAAGTAATGAAGTGGTACTGTGTCAACTTAATCTTCATATGTGTCCTCCTATTCTTGATACTCGTATGTTAAATGTGTGGGTACTGTATCAAATAAATTAACAAAAAATGCATGCAGCTTAGCATACAGACCATAGTAGCATTTATTAGAGTAGTTTTCCCTATCTGTGGTGTGTGGTTTTCATATGCATTAAATCACAAGCAGGCATGGGTACGTTTGCCTTAACTGGAAGTGTCGCAGAAAATTTTCCACTGAAGAAGCGTGCACTTCCCCCACCCTCAATCTCAATAGTCCAACAACTGACATTGCTATCATTAGCGTCATACCACAACCACTTTAGTCCTTTTATTCTACACATACACCAATGATTGAATGTTTGTAGTCCATTAATAATTGTTTAGACCAGTGACAACCATTTTTGGCCCATGCACCCTTTCACCATATGTTCAGAGTGTCATTACCCCCACCCCCCTCCCTTTTCGTATTTCCGACCAATAAATCTCCCCCACCCAAGACAGTATACATAAAAATGGAAGCTAAATGTACTAACACATACTAGAACAAGTCTAGACGTCTACATAAAATGTGATGTGTGGGTATAATTACATTATAAAACGAATATCAGAAGGGCGAGAAGTACAGAACCTTAAAGTATGGAGGGAAAAACAATATCAAGTAATAAGTTCTTGTATTAATGCGATCCTGAAATAATCTTAATTTTCCCACCCCCTCCCAAGTCCCCACTGTTTGAGAACCACTGGTTTAGACATTCTCCATGTGTCTGATACTTAGTTAGTTAGTTAGTTAGTTAGTCGCGGTTCCAACTTCACAGCAACGGGAGTTCCCCATTATGCTCCGTTCCTGTGCCAGTGAATATCACATAAAACGCTCCCCACTGCCCAATGTGAAAAGTGGAAAAGACAGGAGTCTCGACAAACAACAGCCCGCACAGATACACTGTGCATAATGCCGCCGCCAGAATGTCAACACAATAGTCCCCCACGAAACATCCAGTTTATCTCTGATGGAATCGGCAGTCATTTCCCCATCTGGATGTTTCCTAGATGTTCACCCACACAGTCCACGAAAATACAGTTCATCGTCGATGGCACTGGCAGTCAACCAGAAGCCCAGCAGCCACGCATTTCTGCATAAGGCAAAAACCGGTCAACTCTGGGACATAGCCAGATGCCATCGCTCCGAACATGCAGTCACATTCCAAAAAACCTCGGGCAGATTCAAAAGCATTTCACACGAAACTCACAGTGTCGCACCACGCACTCACTCAGTAGCAGGGCGACGGAACCATAGCCTCCTTAGTCGCCTCTTACGACATGCATGGTAGGCTACAGTGTTGCTATTCTTTGCTTCCCTTATGGGCCCCGGCAACACACGGGAGTGTCTGATACAAACAGCAGTAATGAGTTAGCGTTAGAGCTGAAACATTTTTAAGCACTATAGAAGTTCCTTTTATATGCTTATTTTAATATCTATGTGTTCCCCCCATCTTTGTCTACATTGGTACCTAAATAAGTGTATAATTCTACTTCTTGAAGTGAAGTTTCACCAAGGGAGATTAGGTTATCATTTGCCTCATTTATTCTCATTATCTTTGTCTTTCCCTATGCATTTTGAGACTTAATTGTTGTGATCTCCTATTCAGTGTGTTTAGGTAAATCTTGCATCTTATTTCAATGTGTGGGACAAGAAAGCAATGTCATTAGCAAAGTCCACATCATCGAGCTTCAGTGCCCAAGCAGACAATATTGGGAACAAATGTACCTAGTTGTCAAATGTAGGCATGCTCACAAATTTCATGTTAGAAGCAAACAAAGTAGATTTTTTGCTCATAAGCTACAATTTAGAGGGAACATTGATGACATGCATGTGTCAACGTCTTAGAAAATACAGGCAAACCTTAGCTCATCATTCTACATGTCACAGCGAGTTCTTTCACATGCACTCATAGATCTCAAACGTTGCATGTGGTTCAAAGCATTTATTTATGCATCACAGCAATATTAACATAGTGTATATACAGATCACCATTTTCGCACACATGGCATACACTATATGTTATATACATTAACAGCAATTAACACTTAGCCATAGCCATCATGTGATCACAAAACCCCGCACTCAATACTCTCTATCATAGCTCGGCAGCCTAGCTCTCACACCCCGCAATCAATTTCCTCGCTCCTCAGAATACATGCGTCTTCCCCCTAACGTGTCCAGTCTCCGCCTGAAGCCTTCTGGTGTGCGGCCTGCTAACCACGTGGTACTTGACCCCGTGTATCCTGGGCTAGTCAAGCTGTATTAGTAGTCACGCCGTCCTGGCTGTCCGGTCTTGTTGTCTCAGGTCCTTCAGTGCAAGCCTGAGTGTCGGTCAAGGACATAGTCCTGTCTCTCTGTCCCTGTGTCCTATTCATAGACTTGTGTCCCCTTTATAGCTGAGTCTTGTTGTCCCGTCTGTGTCCTGTCTATGACGTATCTCCTGTCATGTATATGTCCTGTCGCTATCCCCCCAACACTCTGACACATGTCTTGCTTTTCTCTCCAATAAAGAATCATTACTGGATGTATGGAGGGGGGGGGGGGGGGGATACAACAAAGAATGTCTGTCACTATAAGTATTACATCAACTTTAATGTGTGTATATGTGATACAAGTGATAATGATTTTCCATAAAGCTGTCATGCATTGTTATGTTATTTTTGTCATGATAAACTGACATCATTACACTGTGATGGTTTCCCAAACTCAAATTCTTAAATGGGACTTGAGGAATAACATATCAGAAATCATGTCTTGAATTAATCATAAGACACTTTGTATCATTAATCATCTTAACAAACAAAATATCAGATTCATTTGCATATATGTTTGCATATAGATGTAACTTACAAATCTTTTCAGACTGACCGTAGACATAAGATGGAGACTAAACTGCAATCAAGTGTCAAGACAGAACAACCTGAAGTCTGTGCAGCTCAAGGTAAGATTAAGTGCAATATATCATAACAGTAAGTTAAATATTCTGTACAGGATGTTGCAATCCAACCCCAAGCATTTATTGGCTGTTTGTCGACTCTGCAGAGAAACCACTGATCTGCCCACAGTTGGTATCCCCCTAACAACTATTCCAGAGCGAACTCCATGGAAAGATGAGCATAGACTATCATTACAAATCTAGACAAAAGTGAGAGGAATATTTGACAAGAAAGATCAGAACAGTGTGCAGCGCAGAACAGCCACTCTCAGCTTCCTTGATGAAGAATACCCACAGGACCTCTGGATCCGAGTCTACACAGATGGGTCAGCACAAAATGCTGTTCGAAATGGAGGAGAGGGAGTGTACATAGAATACCCAAATAATACTAGGGACACAGCCAGAGTACCGACAGGAAAGTACTGCCATAACTATGATGCCGAAATTGAGGCAATCAAGATAGCAACAGAGAAATTACTAAATAACAGCAATGGTACACAACCTGTGGTGCTACTAACAGATGCAAAATCAGTACTCGAGGCGCTCCTCTCTGGGAAATTGCCAGTACTAAGGACACTACTTTCTGAACTTAGCAGTCAGCATAAACTCACCATACAGTGGATACCATCCCACTGTGGAGTACCTGGAAACGACAGAGCTGATCAATTGGCTAAGGAAGGAGCCAAAGAGGAACAGCCTGATGTGCCCGTTACATACCACCAAAAGAAAAGAATGATCAAATCAGTCAGAAAGCCACCAAAACCTGCTCAAGATGACTACCACATTATGGACAGACCAGAACAAGTCATTATTCTGCGCCTCAGAACAGGACACAATAGATTACGCAACCACATGTATACAAAATTCAAGATTGGTGAAACAGCCATGTGCACATGTGGATTGGCGTCGCAGACAGCAGAGCACATACTCCAAGACTGCCCAAAATATAACATATCTAGGCAAACCTTCTGGCCTAGAGAGACGACAGTGGAAGATAAACTCTATGGACCACTGTGTGAACTGAAAAAAACAGTTCAATTCATGCAAGAGACGACATTGCAGATATAGACATATTTCAAGCGAACGAAAGAAGAAGAAGAAGAATTGGCTGTTTGTGACTTACTAGATAATTCTGCATTGAGGACTGCTATTGCTTTTGTGAATTGTCAAAGCATTATACCATCAAAACCAAAACAACAGCAGAATGTAAATCTACTCAGACACTGGGAAAACTAAGATCATAGGTGTGACCAAGTATCCACAGGGATCAGTGCACAGCTCTGCAGCTGGGAAGAGCAGGGTACTCTCTTGTCCCGACAATCAGAAATTGTTGTCACAGGCTGAGTTAAAAGATCCCTGTGAATATGGAAAACAAGGGGAAACCACCACATTATCTTCCCAAGACAAGTTTAAAATAGGTATGTCAGGATAAGAGAAGGTCAACCAGAGAGCCGAATGGAGACGGCTTGTATCTGCAGCAAAGAACCTCAATGGCTCGGAATGCTGAAGAAGAAGAAGAAGTCAGGATATAGATGAGGTTGAAAAGTTACAAAATGTAATAAAAGAAATGAATATATGAAGCTTAATATCCTAGGCATGAGTGAGATGAGGTGGAAGAGATTTGATAAAATAATAACAGACAAACGCACAATAATTTGTTCAAGAGGTAATACATATAAAAAATGATTAGGACTAATGTTTGATGAGGAAACAAGCTAAGTCAGTTAATGATTATTTGATTAAATCAGATAGTTATTATTGTCAAATGTGAAGTCGAACCAAGAGATATAAATGTAGGATAAGCAACAATAACAAGCAGTAGTGAAGTGGAATTACAAACATTTTATGACAAAGTATAAATGGCAGCAGGGGTGGAACATTTAAACATGATTCAGGAGCCAGCTCTTTTTCTCAGCAGCCAACCTTTTTTCTCAGGAGCCGGCCCTTTTTCTCAAGAGCCAGCAAATTGTTTTATAACATGGGCTAAGAAATATATGAATCAATCTCAGATAAAGCTACATATTTTGAAATGAGCCATTAAATGTCCTTTATTGGAACCACAGGTCAGGATGTCACTGTAAGAACACTTCAGTTATTTACACATCTCTAGAGACTTAAAGTAGCTGGCACTTGTTGCATCTTCCAATGGCACAATAGAAAGAACTGTCTTCTTCACTTTCCCTTCTCTGATAAAATGAATATATAGTATCAGCCCTTCATCATCAGATCTGTCTGCATCTCCATCAAGTAAGATACTGACATGTGGTTTTCCTTTATTTCAATATCAAATCTTCATGAAGACATGAGGCAATGGAAAACAATAAATTCTCTACACTGTTTTTCTTAAAACTTCTTTGAATCAATCTCATTAAGCTTGGTTAACAATGCAGCCAAACCTCCATAATCAGTGTAAGGTCTGTAATTACTGGCCTACATTGCCTTGAAATGTACATTTATGTGTTCCAGCATCTTAGCATCCATGTTCCCCCCTTCCCCCCTCTCAAATTGCTAAAGGAGCACATTCAGGATTCTTCTTTGTAATTCTTCTTTGTACTTTCAGCCTTCTGATACTTGAAGTGCATATAGGATTTGTGGTGCTTTGTAAGTTTCCAATTTAAATGGTCCCAAACATTTAAAAAAAAACACTTCCGAATTTGGTCTGCAGTGTTGGTGGGAAACTTACTGCTCACTTCACAATTCATTCTTCATAGCACAACAGTGTTAGAAGTTCTAGGTAGAATTGCTGAAATTTTTGTTTGTTCAACTGAGGAAATTTAGGAACACTATCTTCAGTGCAACAGCATCAGTTACCAGCAATTGTGCTTCATCAAAGAAGATCTGCTACAAGAACAAGAGGACGCCGAGAAGAAAATGGAATAATGACATCACAGTCTTTGTACATTCACATGGAATGACATCACAGTCTTTGTACATTCACATGGAATGACATCACAGTCTTTGTACATTCACATGGAATGACATCACAGTCTTTGTACATTCACATGGAATGACATCACAGTCTTTGTACATTCACATGGAATGACATCACAGTCTTTGTACATTCACATGGAATGACATCACAGTCTTTGTACATTCACATGGAATGACATCACAGTCTTTGTACATTCACATGGAATGACATCACAGTCTTTGTACATTCACATGGAATGACATCACAGTCTTTGTACATTCACATGGAATGACACCATTCAGTGCCACGCATCTGGTTCTGGACCATTAACTATTCCTTCCTATGATGCTTCATGGTAAACATAGAAGATGATGATGAAGATCTACAATGATAGGATGTTCATTGTCATCTTAATCACAATAATTTGTTTTATGTTCATTATCATCTTGAAAACTACAAACAACACTTGGATTTTTCTATCCGTGGATGTCGATATCTCAAACAAAATCACAAGGAACAAAAATAATACTTGGTGCCAGGGGGCTACTATGTAGGTCAAGGGGGGAGGAGGGGTTGGGTTATGTGGCTCTTTCATGCGATAGCCTGGCAGTTGCTGAGATTAATGTATGTATCGCAACTCATGGTGTCAGCTGACATATAGTTTATTTCTGAGGATACACACCCAAACAAACAAACTTCCACAGCCAGCTGAGTCGCTCACTGTTTACTAGTTGATACTGTCTGTAATATAATATATTCTGTTCAGCCAGAAATATACTGGGGAAATAAAGAAACCAACAAATACAGGGACAAAGGTTGTCTCCATAGGAGGTGATTGTTGTTGTTGTTGGTGATTGTTGTCTTTTCTTTTGCACTTGTTTCTATGGGTATGACTATAGTGTTTGGCACATATTGTCTACAGGGAACCGTGGTTTCTTCATTGGGCTGAAAAGGTCACTATTTGACTGAGATTGGAATATATTCCAGAATGCTGTATATTATCTACAAGTGAGTCTGAGTCATTTATGAGAGATGACTGTGATTTGCCTTGTCATTGCACCAAGAGTGAACCCCTTAAGCCTCATTGACCTCTGAGGGTTTTACAGTGTCCTCAGCCTATGACAAATCGCTAACCACCATGTTGGTATCCTTATTATTTTTATTGAGTGCTGTGCCAACCAGGGAAATACTTATTACATCAGAGTTGACATTTTTTTAAGGTCCAGACCAAATGGACTTTTTCCAGTGTTGTTTACGAACATGGACTTTTTCCAGTGTATTTCAGAACATGGACTTTTTCTAGTGATAGTTAAGAACATGGACTGTTTCCAATGTTATTGAAAACATAAATCTTTCTTCAGGTTGATAAATTAGACATTTATCACAGGACTTTACATGTGAACCATCATAATTTTGTGGTTTCAAAAGGTGTTATTTAATTATTTCACTGTGCAAGCACCTGAACAGTAATTAAGAAGCCTGATATAATTAAGATGTTTTTTAAATGAGATGTTATTGTATTTTTTTGTGGTTTTTGTAATATCATACTATATCACATGAGCATACGTGCTCTTCCCTTTTCCCATGTTATCCCAATATAGTGTTGTAATTTATAATAGGAGTTGGTTCTTTACTTGTTGTTTTGGTGTTTTAGTTTTATGGGTGTTCTCATTTAGAATACAAAGTAAATGACAACATCATTTGTTCTGGTATAGTTTTCAGGCAGATAACAACTGTTGGCAGATCAGTGGTTTCTCTGCAGAGTCGTTTGGCCTGTTAGATAAAACTGCTTCTTTTAAACCGCCCCATAGCTAGGTTTTCAAATCTGTTCTTCATAGGGTGACCTGGCATGCTCAGGAACATTTCTGCTTGTATTAGTATTGTCATATCTCTGTGCTCTCTTAGTGCTTGTGTCCTCCCCATCTTCTCCATCTTCACTATAGGGGTTGATCTTATCCCTCCAGTTTTGACTCTAAGAGCTTGATTTTGCACCTGTCCAGCTCTTGTAGTGTGGTTTTTTATGCTGAACACCATGCAGTTGACACTTATCCAGGTGTGGTCATTTGTTCTTTTGATAAACTTGCTAACTTTACCGCTGGCTCCTCATATTGTTCCACTTTGTTTTCTCAGGATGGCTACTTTTCTTCTGGCTTTTGCTACTGCTTTGTTAATGTGCTTTCTCCATGTCAGCTTGTCATCAAATGTTGCTCCAAGGTATGTTGGTTCTTTACCTTCTCTGAGGGGTATTCAATTTATCTGGATGATCTATCTTTTGTTTTGGAGAGAGGGAAAATACTTGCCAGTGTTTATGCTAACATGCCATCTATTTGTCCATGCAACTAATGCATCTACATCTCTTTGTAGCGATCTGGTGGCCACTGATGCATGTTTGTTTGTGCTCCACAGGACCAGCTCATCAGCGTACATTGCCACTTTAATTCCATGTGCTAGTTTAGCAACAAGATCATTGGTGAAGATTCAGAAAAGTGTTGAGAACAGGATTCCACCCTGGGGAACACCGTGATGTAGTAGTGTTTTCTTGCTCTTGAGTCTCTCTATCTGTACTCAAAGTATTCTGTTGTGCAAGTATCATTTCACCCATTTGAACATTCTTTTCAGTTTCTTCATCACACCTTCTTTCCAGACCTTGTCAAAGACTTTCTTTAGATCTATCCATGCCGCAAGCACCAGTTTTTATTCTTGGAATGGATCCTCAGTTTCTTGAGAGAGGTAGGTTGTCTGATTTTCTGTAGAGTAAGGCTGATTAGAGCCAACTTCTATGGCATATGAATGTTTCCACTGTCAATGTATCACTGCAGTCTGTGATTGATGATGTGCTCCATTGTTTGCAGAGATGCTGGTGAGGCTAATTCATCTGTAGCTGGAGGCACTGGAGCTGTCTTTGCCAGATTTTTGGTGATGTATAAAGGTTGCTTTTCTCCAGGCTTGTGAAACACCAAGGTCCAGCTGTTATTGAAGATCTGTGACAGCTTTGTTTTGGCCATTGTTCCTAGTTTCTTGATTATTTCATTGGAGATACTGTCAGCTCCTGGTGACTTTCTCATTTTCAGTTTTAATATTGCTAGCTCCAATTCGCTTATTGTGATAAGTGCCTCCAGTGCCTCATGTACTGTTTCATTCTGTCCTGTATGTTGCTACTTCTCTCTAGTCTTGAACTCTTGAACTACTTTATTTATGCCTTTATCTGTGTTCAGATTTCTAACCAGTATGCTGGGGCGATGTTTGTACATTGCCCAGTCTTGTAATTCCACCTCAGGAGGATGCTACTTTCACTTACAAAGTTTATTTTCTACAGTTGAAAAGACTGGCTGATGGTCACAAACACCAAGTTGTTACCCAACAATTCATGTGATGTTCCACTCCAGGTCTGCTGAATGAAAAACCAGATTAGGTGTAGTTGTAGTGTGCCATGATCTTGAGTAGAAGTCAGGCGGGTCAGACGACTTGTTGATCAAGATGAATCTATTCTCATTCTGCCAGTCTTTCAGTCTCTCACTTCTCTGGTCCATGTGATCATAGCCTCAGCTCTGCTAGTGGCTGTTGAAATCGCCACACACAATCATTGTTTGTTTTTGTGGTAGTGTTTCCAGCTGTGGGTTGTCACTTGGATAGTTGTAATTGGTCAGATGTGGATCTGTATTGTCTGTCTTAAGTTTGAGTGTCTGATACTTAGCCCCTTCAATGTAAACTTAAATTTGGGAAGCAGCAATGTTATTTTTCACAACGGTCAGTATCCCACCCTTTCACCTGGTAGCCTCTGGTTTTGAAGGCTATTTTTTATTTAGGTGAATTTCTTGCAAACAACATACACTTATTTGTTCTTGATTCAGAATGTTTTCTAGTTCTTTTTTTTTTTTTTTGCTGACCCCCTCCACATTCCAATGAATTATTTTAAGTCTTTTTCTGGTGTAGCCAGATGCTCTATTCCCAGATCCCTTGGCTCCACAGGACATCTAAGAAGGGCCTCCATTTGTTTTAGTTGGATCCTTTTGAGGCATAAGGCCTGTTACTGCACCTGCCTGGGGGTCCATAGCAGGTCGAGTACCATGATGTTTTGCAGTCATCAACATATTACATCCTGATTTCTGTGGTGCACCTCCTGACTGGTTGTCTCTGTCTTCAGCATGTTTCCTTTACTAGAGTAGTCTGTGGTCTTACTCGAGTTTAGATGTGTATGTACACACGTGTCTGCCAATGTATGTATGTGCATAAATATCTAGAGCATTCTGGTTGTTTTTTTATGCTGCAAGTGACTCACCGCCACCCCTTCTCCTGTTAGTTAGAGCAGTGTTACATGTGAAGGCCAGGAGTTGGACTTTTGCTGCCAGAGGTGATGAATGCACAAGCCACTGGGTTATTTTGCAAAGTTGGGCGCTCACCCTAACTCTGCGCCACAGCTATATAACAGCAATTTGGAACCTGCCTCATGCCTAAATGAAGGGTTCTTTCTGCCCAATTTGGAATGTCAGCTATGGCCTTGAACTTTCCTCATGCTAACCCGAGTTTGTGCCACTTGAGCTCACTGACTGGCTTTCTGGGCATGTTATATTTCTATATTACTATAGTCTATTATTATTTGAACTAATATGTAACTGTCTATAACTCTTGATGTCTCATTATTCAGTCATAGTTACTCTGTCTGGATACCTGACATATGGAATTTCAATGCAAAAGCAGGAAAGGAAAGAATGGAAGATGTAGTAGGTGATCATTGTTTAGGAGCAAAAAAAATCAAAAAGGATAAAAACTGATGGAATGGGCAAAGCTAAATAATATGATGACTGGAAACAAATGGTTTGAACACTCTAAGAGACAATTGTACACAGGTAAAAGAACTGATTTAAAAAAAAAAACATCCAAGCAGGTTGACTGCATACTGATCAATAAGAGGTTTAGAAATGCCTGAATAAATAAATAAAGACAATACCTGGTGGAAACAGTGATCACAAATAGTGACCAATGTGTGGACAAATAAAAGTAGGATTTAAGAGAGGGGAAAGGGATTCAGAACATGAGACTTAAAGATTTCCAATAACAGATAAAGATGTTAAAGAAAATTACTTAGTGATTATGAAACATGGATATAATGCAATACATAAAATACAAAGTATAAATGAAGAACAGAAAATGCCAAGGGACTCAAATAAACTAACAGATATTAGTGGAGAGATGACAAAACAAACCTAAGAAGAAATGGATACTGATGAATACTTAATGTTGATGGGCAAAGGGAAACAAAGTAAAAATGTCACAGTAGAGTATGAAAAGACACACAGAAATAAGTGCACAAAGGAAAAGGAAAATTGGTTAAACAAGCGGTGCAGCCAAATTGAACTGAATTCTATCCAAGATACACAGGATATGCACAGTATGATTAATGAGTTGACAAGAAGAAATAACACAGTATGTTTGAAATCAAAAACAGCAAGAATATTATTGGAAGGAAGTACTATAATAAAGAGACATAATGAATACACAATGATGGAGTAAGAGCCGAACTGACAGAAAAAAGTAACTTATAAGGTCCATCTATACTAAAAGATGAAGTCACTGGTGCTATCAAGCATATGAAGAAAGGAAAAACAGCTGGGTCAAATGGAATCATCATAGAAGAATTGGAAGTATTGGGAGAATTTGGAGCAGAAATATCAACTAAAACGTTGAATGATATTTACTACATGAGATACAACAGCTTAGATCATCGTGACCTTAGATTATAAATCAGCGTAAATCATACATCGGCCTAGATCATACATCAGCTGAATAGCAGCGTGGATCATTCAAGAGCACATTTATCATTCTTCTCCATTTTTCTTTCACTTGAAATTGATTGTCTATAGCTGCAATGTGTGACTATTTGATTACACATCTGTTCATAATCAATACCTAGTATATTCATATGGATATTAATGATTTACTTTGGTGTGTTTCAGAAATACACTCTTGGTCTCCAAAGAGTCCTTATCACTCCATACAAGAGCATTCACAAAAGTGGACATATGACAGCAGAGGCATGAAGGTTGTGAAGGAAGAGTTATCAGATGTTCTGTGTGAGGGCAGGAGTCACAGATTCAGTAAAATTTTAGACATAGCTGGGGGTAACATCATTCAAGAAATGACAGAACACAGCAATTCAGAATCAAGCATGGCTGAGAACAGTTGTAAGACATCAGTACAACATGAAAATTGTCAAACATCAGACAATGTGTCTTCTGTGATTTATACAAAAAATATTGAGAATTGGCAGCAACAAAATACGAAAACACAAGAAAAACATGCACGGAGCTTTGCACAATCTCTTGATGACATTTTTGATAATGTCAATTGTAGCTCTCAAAGAACTCACACAGGAGAATCGTCTAATGTTTCTAGTCCAAATTTTTGTGTAAACAGATATAAGAGAACACATACTGAAGGGATGCCAAACAAATGTAATGAATGGAATGGTCTTTTGATTCAAGATGACCGTCTAGAGTGCCAAAAGAACATGAATCACAAGAGAATGCATACAGGTGAGAAACCTTGCATGTGTGATGATTGTGGGGCTTCTTTTACTGATGCAAGTGATTTGAAGAAACATAAGAGAACACATTCAGGAGAGAAACACTACAAGTATAATGACTGTGGTGCTTTTACTGAATCTGGCAGCCTGAAGAATCACAAGAGAACACATTCAGGAGAGAAACCGTACAAGTGTCAGGTTTGTGGTGCTTCTTTTACTCGAACTGCTAACCTGAAGAGTCACAAGAGAACACATACAGGAGAGAAACCTTACAAGTGTGATGACTGTGGTGCTTCTTTTACTGAAATTAGGAAACTGAAGCAACATAAGAGAACACATACAGGAGAAAAACCTTACAAGTGTGATGATTGTGGTGCTTCTTTTACTCGAGCTCACCATCTGAAGAGTCACAAGATAAAACATACAGGAGAGAAACCATACAAGTGTGATGTGTGTGATGCTTCTTTTTTTGAAGCTGGCAATCTGAGGAAACATAAGAGAAAACATACAGGAGAGAAACCGTACAAGTGTGATGATTGTGGTGCTTCATTTACTGAAGTTGGCATTCTGAAGACTCACATGATAACACATACAGGAGAGAAGCCTTACAAGTGTGATGATTGTGGTGCTTCATTTACTCAAACTGGCAGCCTGAAGAGTCACAAGAGAAAACATACAGGAGAGAAACCTTACAAGTGTGATGATTGTGGTGCTTCTTTTACTCGAGCTGACCATCTGAAGAGTCACAAGAGAAAACATACAGGAGAGAAACCGTACAAGTGTGATGTGTGTGATGCTTCTTTTGGTGAAGCTGGCAATCTGAGGAAACATAAGAGAAAACATACAGGAGAGAAACCTTACAAGTGTGATGACTGTGGTTCTTCTTTTACTACATCTGACCACCTGAAGTGTCACAAGAGAACACATACAGGAGAGAAACCGTACAAGTGTCAGGTTTGTGGTGCTTCTTTTACTCAAACTGGCAGTCTGAAGAGTCACAAGAGAACACATACAGGAGAGAAACCTTACAAGTGTGATGACTGTGGTGCTTCTTTTACTGAAATTAGCAAACTGAAGCTACATAAGAGAACACATACAGGAGAAAAACCTTACAAGTGTGATGATTGTGGTGCTTCTTTTACTCGAGCTCACCATCTGAAGAGTCACAAGAGAAAACATACAGGAGAGAAACCGTACAAGTGTGATGTGTGTGATGCTTCTTTTAGTGAAGCTGCCAATCTGAGGAAACATAAGAGAAAACATACAGGAGAGAAACCTTACAAGTGTGATGATTGTGGTGCTTCATTTACTGAAGCTGGCAATCTGAAGACTCACATGATAACACATACAGGAGAGAAACCTTACATGTGTGATGATTGTGGTGCTTCTTTTACTCGAGCTGACCATCTGAAGAGTCACAAGAGAACACATACAGGAGAGAAACCTTACGTGTGATGATTGTGGTGCTTCATTTACTCAAACCAGCAGTCTGAAGAGTCACAAGAGAACACATACAGGAGAGAAACCTTACATGTGTGATGATTGTGGCGCTTCTTTTACTGAAATTAGCACACTGAAGCGACATAAGAGAACACATACAGGAGAGAAACCTTACAAGTGTGATGATTGTGGTGCTTCATTTACTGAAGCTGGCAATCTGAAGACTCACATGATAACACATACAGGAGAGAAACCTTACAAGTGTGATGATTGTGGTGCTTCATTTACTCAAACCAGCAGCCTGAAGAGTCACAAGAGAACACATACAGGAGAGAAACCTTACAAGTGTGATGATTGTGGTGCTTCATTTACTCAAACCAGCAGCCTGAAGAGTCACAAGAGAAAACATACAGGAGAGAAACCTTACAAGTGTGATGATTGTGGTGCTTCTTTTATTCTAACTGACAGCCTGAAGAATCACAAGAGAACACATACAGGAGAGAAACCATACAAATGTGATGACTGTGGTGCTTCTTTTACTGAAGCTAGAAAACTGAAGGGACATGAGGGAACACATACATGAGAAAACCCTTACAAGTGTGATGTTTGTGGTTCTTCTTTTACTCAGGCTAGCCACCTGAAGATCCACAAGAGAATACACACAGGATAGAAACCATACCAAGTGTGATGATCGTGGTGCTTCTTTAACTGGAGCTGGCCATCTGAATAAACATACAACACTGCATCATCACCACATGCTCTGCCAACTACCATAGGTGTTGATGTATTTCCTCAGATCTCATTCCCTATTCAGGATCATCTCTGCTGATAATATTTCTCAATGTCACCATACAGTTCATCCAGCATCATCTCTCTCTCTCTGTCTGCCCATGTCACTTTGCCCACTGATCTTTCCAGTCATAACAATACTTTCCCGTGCTTCTCTTCTCATCACAGTACTAAAGAATGTTATTGTTTCTGTCTGATAGTTCTATATAATGTTCTACTTTCATTAGCTTCTTTTAGGCAATCGTTGTTAAGTTACTCTGGCAATCCAAGCCATTTACAACAACCATCTTGCTACTTCCAACAAATTGGAAGAAATGTTATCAAATCCAACCGGATTTTACTTAGATCCTAAAGCCAGCATCCCTGAGGAAATGGATGCAAAAGCGAGGAAAGAATTTCAGTCTCTTTTACATAGTAATTAAACGGAAGACCTTTTAAAATAAATGTCATTCAAGTGAATGCAGTGAAGAAAGTATAGATTCATTTTATAATGACATGGAGTCTGCTATGAAGAAGAACTGTAAGAAAAATCATAAATAAATATTATAATGGGTGATTTCAACACAAAAGTTGGAAATCAAGGTGATGGATGCAGTGTAGGAACCCATGGTTTGGGAGAGAGAAAGGCAAGAGGAATTGGCAAAAGAACAAGAAAGAGTTGTAGGAAACACCTGGTTTAAACAGCATCCTAGAAGTTTATGGACATGGAGGAGTCCAGACAGCAGGATTAAAAACCAGATAGATACATCCTGATTAGCAGAAGGTTTCGAGATGTGTTAACAGTCGTAAAAACAGTTCCCACTGCAGACTGTTACAGTGATCACAGATTAATTACAGGCAAATTTAGGGTAAAGTTAAAGAAAGTCAAGTAAACAACCGGAAACACTAAATATGACTTGTGCAAATCGAAAACTGACAAAGAAATACAAGATAATTTTTACATATAAGTAAAGAACAAATGTGATATATTGTCTGATCTAGAGATAATATTTCAAGATGTGGATGATCAATGGGAAATGTTGAAGAATTCAATCGGTTTGGATGCAGAAAAAAAACTATTCCAAAATTAAAGAAAGTAGGTCGTCAGACATGAATGATTGAAGACATTTTACAACTAATAGAAACAATAAGACAGAACAAAAATAATCCTGCCAAATATAAAGAAATTCACAGAAAAGTCAGAACATTATGTAAGGAGAGAAAAGAAGCATGGCTTGAGAAAAATTGCATAGAAAATGAAAAGCAACACGACAGAAAAAAATACCAAACTAATGCACAAAAGAATTCAGGGGCTTACTAATCAAAGAGCATGTACAAGGGGCTTCTCAAAGTCTTTAGTCTGACCATAAAGGAGTAGGCGGAGAAAATTGAAATTTGGCACATGTATAGCTCATTCAATTTGTAATGGATATATGAATTTTCCTCAACTGGTTTTCCCGATATGGTGCATGGCATAACACACTATATTGACCAGATCTGCACATCCAACGGTTTGTCAGAACAATGGAGAAATTGGACACCAGGACTGGATAAAATTCTTGATGTTACAGGGAAAAAAACCTACAGAAATACACAGGGAATTGGAGCCTGTGTTTGAGGAAGTCTGTCCTTCGTATGCTTCTGTAAAAAAATTGGTGTTTGCAGTTTACGTGTGGCCGTTCCCAACTTGGTGATCTGCCTAGATCAGGATGACCATCCTCAGAGTGCAATGATGCAAATGTTGCAAAAGTGAAGAAAATCATAGACCAGGATAGTAAAATGAAGATTGCAGAGATATCGGATTCAGCAAAACTGAATAAGAGTACAGTTTTTAGAATTTTACACAACAGACTGAACATGAGAAAAGTATGTGCCCGCTGGGACCCGCGCCTGCTGACATGTGAACAGAAGCAGACACGGGTTGATTGATGTGGCCAGTTGCTCAACATGTGGCGGTGTACCGGGATGGCCTCGGTTATTGGGACTGAACACAAGCCCCGAGATATCCCTGATACTATCGTGTATACTGACCCCAAGGGCTGGACAGGTAGATACACTGAAACTCTACTACTGACCCCTTTTTGTTATAAGTCTACTTGCCCCTCACAGATCCAAGACTTCTACTAACTACCCTCCCTTGTGGACCATGAACTCTTAGGCATCGTCCGAAACCACATTCAATAACTGTAGAAAAGAACTTGTCAAAATAAACAAAGTTTATTCTACCCTAGAGAAACAGGTAGGAATTGAACACCCTGATAGAATATAATCTATTTACAAATATATAAGATAGTGTAGAGACAGAATCAGAGATGAGACCAGATTTATCATCAGGCTGAGATGCAGATTTGTTGTAGATGTTCCGTCTAGTCAGTCTGGCACTCACCCGGCTCCCTCCCAGTATGGTTGACTGGAACCTTGGAGACCACTCCGTCCCAAGAGCTCGGATCGGCTATCAATGGAGTGAACCACTCGGACCACAGTTGACTAGATGAACTCCCGATCCACAGTGTCACAATGAGTCACTGGCTATTGACCCTACGACCCTTCGCACAAGTCAACCTGGCTGGGAGACCCTCTACCTTGAGGTGACCCCAGACAAACACGATTAAGTTCAATTGATGTAGCAAAGGACCAACCTAATGGTCATGGACTATAATCTCCTACCCCTGGTTGGGTAATGGAAAATATCTGCAGCGCATTCACAAAAGTTATTCGAGATTCTATACCCTCTGGCAGATGATGATGTCAGAACACTGCACAGTCACCATTGACCTGACTCCCCAGGAGTCGAGTCCCACAAGTTAATGTTCTGTAAACCTTGGTGACCGAACATAATAATGATAATGTTCTTTGACACAGCTGAGAAACAAGTTGGATAACACCACTAAGTCTGCTATTAACAGTAATGTTCAGTTGGTCAGGGATGAGTTGACCATAGTCTACCTGAAACTTATCAGTAACATTGATACGCCCAACTGGTGTGGGTCTAGAGTTGACTGGGCACAATTGCAGACGTAGTTACCGCACATAGATTCGTGTCAATCTTTCCTGGTATCTCCGACGATTAGACGGATAAAGTCAGTGAAACTGATGCTCCCAGAGCTGTGACTCTACCCCATCTTGGTATGTCTCCCTGGAGTGAGCATTCCATCACCTTTCCAAAGTACTGCACTTTATTATCATACACAGGCATGATTGCTCAGGTGGATGAACATTTCAGATCGTAAGTAGTGGTTAATTAACTGTCGATGAGATATCAAACCTTTCAAACACAGTGCTGCATTAGGGTTCACGAACCAACCTGGTGGTTCTTATTCAAGCATGATGATTCACTCTGTAGCATGATGTGGTACAGTCAGGCGTGGTAGGTGTGCATATCAATCACTCGCCCTTACGGACGCAGTGGTTTCAGAAAAAAACAGGCATCCTGGTTCATAAACAGGCAACACCTGAAAGGAAGAGCGGTCGGTGAAAGTATTCGGCCACAACATTGGACCACATGCATCAAATAAATGAATACCCAACCTTCAGTAATTGCTAATTAGTTATTCATCTAATTAGGGCATCATCTCTATGTTAATAGTATTAAAGCATGGGTATCAGTCCAATGTCAGATGGCCCAAGAACAGCCCGTCGGACAGATTAAGTACCGAGAATGTCGAGTCTGATCATATGTCTCGCACACCCCTATTCTCATAGTTGCTGTTGCTAAATTAAATAGCTGCCATAGTTCTAATCTTCCTAAGAACTAAATATCAAGGAGAGGAGTCCCTGGACCCCACCCTTACATCATACATATCATAACAATAGTGATCACCATAATACCACATGGGATACAGTAATAATACCTGACCATGTAACTATTTACACTGTCCATTTCGCTGGTGGAGAATCCTTCCCACCCAGTAGTGAAACACCTCTTGCTTTACTCTTGCCTAGAGTCAAGAAGTCCTTCCTGTGAAAACATGTTTTCACCTACATGTTCAAAGGCCCCACTCCAGTTCTGGCCCCTTTCCAAATGGATTAGCTTTGGGCCCTGGCCGAACTTCACAGCTGGCCTGGTTTGCCAGTCATATACTTCGTCAACTTGCACTTAGTGCCCATATCCCATTTGTTCCCATATCCCATTTGTCCCCGTGCCTCATTCAACCTCCATTCGTCCTTCCATACTTCCTTTGCATTAGCACTCATGTACTCATGCTAGTATGAAAAGAACAGGACAGTAAAGAGAAGAATCAAGAACACACGTTTATATCGCGATGGTAACACAATCGGATCACCTCAAATTCCTTCGTCGTTTGGTACATCGTTCATGTTAGTACCACACAACATTACCTAATATATATGCCATCATAATAGTTTATATATCTATAAGGCACAAGCTGAAGAACACAAAATTCCACTGTTCCATGAAATGAAATCACTATTAAGTTAACACACAAAATAGCTACGTGCTCTGCTTCCCTACAACTAAGCACTTTACTGTCAGAATTCTTCACCCTATCAACTTACCTGTCTATTCCACAAGGCTTTACTACCATCAGATACTAACTAACATAAGTTAGGTTCATAAAACACAACAATAAACAACTCCCTATAATGGCATGGCAAACCTAGTATATGCAAATACTTACCGTATGCAAATACTAACAATTCTTCACAATTTTGCCGATTGTAACGGACTTATATCTAGCGGAAAGCAAACAGCACAGTTTACAACCAATGTTGTCAACAGTGCGGAACACAGCTGTACTTTGCCCTACTTTCAAGCCGGTTATCGATCGACATCTACTTGGAAATGCCGCATCGCCTACATTTTTCATCAGGTGCTGTACTGTCGCGTTTCATGCTCGATTACAATGGTAAATTAAATGAATAAGTGTTTACCTTTATCGTGAAACCATTCACCAGTCAGCTACCAATACTGTCTGATGGCTAACTTGCGTATGGAGATGACAGTCAGCCGAAGCTTGGCTGAGTGTGAAATACAGGACCATTAGCCTACCTGGGCTGCACGTCCTCTCACATCGGAGTATCTGAAGTGAATGAGCACTATTGCCTAATTTCTTCCTATGTGCGTCTCAGCCCGCACGAAGAATTAGTGCACCCCATGTGTCTCAACTTCTCGAGAAACCCTAGATTCTCCGCACTGGAGACTCTAGTTTCTCCCTGCACGAGAAAATGTTGGTGTACCAAGCATCCCTGGTCATGCAAGTCCAGGTGTTTCTAGAACATTCTATCCGGAAAACATCCTCGACTTTCCCCAGTCTATTTATAACTGGGGGAGTACCTGATGACGCGCCGAGTTCAAACGGAACCTAGTACGACAAAGCACAGATGTTGCTTCGTTTCGTCAAAAAACATGTTGACGACCAAGGTGACGGTAGATAAGACTTGGATTCACCATTATGACCCAGAATCCAAAATTGCCAGCATGTAGTGGAAAACCCCGGGTTCTCCAACACATGTCAAGAGTACAAAATTCTGCAAGAAGATGCTTTTTTTGGGACATCAAAGGTGTCAAATTGAAAGATTGCATGCTTCATGGCAACACGGTTAATGGGCAGTACTATGCAGATCTCCTTATCAAACTAAGAAAGGTTGTGACCAGAAAACGAGGGATAGTGCGTATGCAAATTCTGCCTTTGCTTCAAGAAAACGCACCCTCCCATAAAGCATGGCTTGTGCTGCTAACAATTTGAATATTGAAATTCTTCCACACCCACCATATTCTCCAGATTTGGCTCCATCAGACTTTTTTCTTTTTCCAAATCTTACAAAACAGCTGAAAGAAAATCATTTTGACAGTGACAAAGATGTCATACTGGCTTGTGATACCTGGCTTAGTTCGAAAAATATGTTTTTTTATTCTTAAGGTCTTTTTAATGTCATGCAGAGATGGCAGAAATGCATAAATTCAGGTGGTGACTACATTGAGAAGGAATAAGCACTGTGCCAAATCTCAGTTTTCTTCACCTAATCCTTCATGGTCAGGCTAAAGACTTATGAGAAGCCCCTTGTACATCAGCAGGCTGCCTAAAGACAAAAGATGGAAAAATCATAATAGAAAAAGATCAGATTTTACATATATGGTCAGAATATGTGAAAGACCTTTATGATGATAACAGAGAAGAACAGTTCGATATTCAAAATAATAATGCAGGGCCATCAATTTTGAAGATGGAGGTTCAGAATGCTCTTACACATATGAAAACTAGCAAGACCTCCGGTTCAGACAGCATGACAACAGAAATGATTTTAATGCTTTAGAAGAATATGGAATAGATAAATTTACCAGACTCCTGAATACAATATATGTTACTTGAGATATACTTCATGAATTATGTAATTCTGTATTTATTTTAATTCTAAAGAAATCAGGCGCCTTGGAATGTGATCAACATTGAACAATTAGTATAATGAGTTACATCACGAGGATTTTTCTAAGAATTATCATGCAAAGAGTTAGGAAGAAAATACAACCTGAAAAAGAAGAACAATGTGGGTTTGTAGAAAACAAGGGTACAGTAAGTCCTGTGTATATACTGAGAACAGTAATTGAACGTTCTATAGAAATGTTTGCATATCCTTTACAGGACATCGCTGTCAACATCAGCATCTTTCAGCTGATTGTTGATTTCTTGGCAAGATTATGCTCAGTAGTTTACATTCTTTAGAAGTAAACAAAAATCTACACCTTTGCTTTATCGACTACACAAAGGCTTTCAATAAAGTGAGACATGTCAACATGATAAGGATGCTTGCAGATCTACAAATTTATGGAAAAGAGCTTAGACTTGTAAAAAACATATATTGGAAACAAATAGCTGCCATCAGAATTGATAATGAAGTCGGTCAATATCAGCCTAAAGAAAGGTGTGAGACAGGGATGTGTAATGTCTCCAGATCTGTTTTCCCTGTGCAGTGAAAATATTTTCAGAAATTCATCAGTGGGGCACCTGCACAGTTAGTCATTCCACAGGTCTCTTAAACTTCCAACTTTATGGCCTCCATAAATTGCTCAAGTCTTGTGTATAATGGAGATTGATTTAAACTATGCTCAACTCTGTCCAATACAGTATGGTGAAATGGCTTGCAGAACTGACTAAACTAGTGCAAAAATGTTTCAACCCTTTAATATTAAAAGATTAATTTTAACTGGTCAAACTACTGGATACTATCAATCTTAAACTAAAGCATGTGGTGTCAGTGGATATTGCCTCTATTTTCACTGACGTCACATGGAAGAAACAGCGATCATAAACTGTGATCTCATGTGGAGCCGTATCAAGAACATGTGACCCAACTGTTCAATGCTCGGATGAGAAGAATGACACGTTCCAAGCCTAAAACTAGCAGATGCCCAATGTCCAAGGAAAGAAGAGAAGAAACCGCTACCAACAAATCAACAAATTCTTGACACAGTAGCCAACCAATGAAAACAAAGTACAATACACCGTCAGCAATGCAAGAAATGAAAAAAAAAAATCCAGCATAGCATACAGCAAGAGGTGGAACGTTTAGCTCCGATAAAGAAAGATTAAGAAGGCATACTACAAGCGATTCAAACAGAAAGAGAACAAGTAAGAAGTGACAGGGAGCTAATCTGAAAAGAAGCCAACAGCCACACCAAAGACAACTAAGAAACCTCAAGCTAAAGCCACGCCAAAGACAACTAAGAAACCTCAAGCTAAAGCCACGCCAAAGATTCCAGAGAAACCTCAAGCTGAAACCAGCAACCCATTCACAATGACAATCACATTCATAGAAAAACATTTTTTACCCAGAACGTAGACAAAACCCTAGACCGCATATAGGAGAGAGTTGATTTATCAAAGATCACAAAGAGATATTCAGATGGACTAAACTACCTGAAGAAGAGGCAGTCAATCCAATGGCAGCACTGCACCTGTTTCAGACACAGAAAATTGGATTTAAAAAATGATACAATGCAAATAAACCAAACGATGAGTCCTAAGGACTGCAACTACTCAAAACAGATGAGCTATGCGCCAACACTGACAAATGGAAAAGTGGGAAGAAACAAAGGAAAACCCACTGGCCAAACCCCCAGCTGACGTCACATAATAATCTCTACTGCATCGAAAAGTCAGCTGAAACATGAGATGAAAGAAACTAAATTCACACCATGAACTACCACAATTATAACCAAAGCTGTCAGCCTACCGACATCTAAATTCAAGAAATTGCTGTGCACATCTAATATTAACTTAATTTTTCTTTAAACAAATTGTACCACTAAATTGACAGAGTGGCCATGAGGAGTCATCTGGGATCCATTCCCGCAGACGTGTGTATGGTGATCTCAGAAAAACAAAGAGCCTCAAATATTAAGTACCTAGTTCTATACCGCTGGTAAGTGGATGATATATTATTCATCCCAGAGACCAGACAACAGACTGAATCATTCCACTCCAGCATGAACCAAGCCCACAAGAACATTTCTTTGTCTGTTGACCATGATCATAATGACACCTTATTCTTCAAAATACAATTTCGACATTGACAGAAAAGCACCATCCAAAATAATGTCTATTGAAAGAGAATATGGAAGGGCCAATACCTGCATTTAAACAGCTGTGCAACTATTCAGTATAAGCTTTGCCTGGTACAGACCCTGTTTAATTAAGCTCAAATGATTTGCTTTGATGACACACTAAAAGAAGTCTGGAATCACTTAACCATAATCTACAACAGGGGTGGCCAACCTTTTCAGCAGGCGGGCCAAATTTCAGAAATAATATTTCCTGTTGGGCTAGGCACCTAATTTTTTTTTTGGTTAAAGTAAACAAGCAATCGTGCTACAGCTTCGACCATATCATCGTTTCCCACTCCGCGGGCCACAACATGACTACATGCGGGCCTCGTGTTGGCCACCCCTGATCTACAACCTACTGTATATTCATCAAGTATGGTTGGGAAACAGATTTCATCAGTCTAAAGGAATTCCTGTGCAGTCAGCAGGTCATAAAATGCTTAGCTCGCTGATCTTGAGACTTTTTTTTAAATAGCCATCATAAAGTTAAAAAAGAGACACCTTGTATATTGTATTTGATGAACAATAAATGATTGATCAAGGCATTAATAATTAGATGGCTCCAGTCAGTTCTGTGCTAACAGAAAGACTTTATTTTAGATTTGTGATTACCATGGGGAAAGCTGACGCACTAAATTCAAATAATATCAGTGGCTGTGTGTTTTAAGTATTTCAGCCCTGGTATAATTCATTTATTCACTCCACATTCAAACAATATCAGTGACTATATGTTTTAAGTATTTCAGCCCTGGTATAATTCATTTATTCACTTTATATGATATGTAACTCTACAGTATGCACCTGACGAGATGCAGTGAAATATGCCAGGCAATAAATTGGACAACATTGTTTCTAGCTTCTGTGTTTAAACTAGAAATATATTAATTTTTATTTCTGTTTAATTCCAGCTTTAGCTCTAGAACACTCCAGAATTATAACTGCGTGCCTGAACAAATCAACCATATCTCCCATTGAATGTCAATTGGTGTACAAATATGGGGCTAGCACCAAATACCCAGTACAGCTCATGGTGTGAGAGCTGGTCCTTGACTTGACTTTCACGGATGTGATGTTTATGGTTGTTGTGTTCCTCTTGACTTGACTTTCACGGATGTGATGTTTATGGTTGTTGTGTTCCTCTTGACTTTCACGGATGTGATGTTTATGGTTGTTGTGTTCCTCTTTACTTTCATGGATGTGATGTTTATGGTTGTTGTGTTCCTCTTGACTTGACTTTCATGGATGTGATGTTTATGGTTGTTGTGTTCCTCTTTACTTTCACGGATGTGATGTTTATGGTTGTTGTGTTCCTCTTTACTTTCACGGATGTGATGTTTATGGTTGTTGTGTTCCTCTTTACTTTCACGGATGTGATGTTTATGGTTGTTGTGTTCCTCTTTACTTTCACGGATGTGATGTTTATGGTTGTTGTGTTCCTCTTTACTTTCACGGATGTGATGTTTATGGTTGTTGTGTTCCTCTTTACTTTCACGGATGTGATGTTTATGGTTGTTGTGTTCGTCTTTACTTTCACGGATGTGATGTTTATGGTTGTTGTGTTCCTCTTGACTTGACTTTCACGGATGTGATGTTTATGGTTGTTGTGTTCCTCTTGACTTGACTTTCACGGATGTGATGTTTATGGTTGTTGTGTTCCTCTTTACTTGACTTTCATGGATGTGATGTTTATGGTTGTTGTGTTCCTCTTTACTTTCACGGATGTGATGTTTATGGTTGTTGTGTTCCTCTTTACTTTCACGGATGTGATGTTTATGGTTGTTGTGTTCCTCTTGACTTGACTTTCACGGATGTGATGTTTATGGTTGTTGTGTTCCTCTTGACTTGACTTTCACGGATGTGATGTTTATGGTTGTTGTGTTCCTCTTTACTCAACACTTGTTAGTCTCTAATGTCGGGGTATCACAGTGAACAAGCTATCACGGTGATCTTGACAGGAACAGCCACAAAGCATGTGCCAAAATATCTCTGGTAGATAACTCAATGAAGGTGATGGTGACCAACTATGTTTGCTTGGCCGGTCATTCCTGTCCTAATAGCCAGTGTAAACCATTTCTGTATAGTATATATACTCAGAGCCGTTCTCTCTGGCTGAGGGGTTACACCACTTTCTCCGTAATCCCGTTTATCCACGCAGGGTCTCGCAGCGAGGCGAGAACTGGAAGCGGTTCGACCCGCGCTCGTGACTTGCGGGATAATGAGCCGGCCGCTCAGAAAGGAATGGCAAACTACTGAGCGTAATCTTGCCAAGAAATCAACATACAGCTGAAAGATGCTGATGTTGACAGCGACGTCCTGTAAAGGATATGCAAAAAAAAACATATATATACTCAGAACAATTCAAGAACAATAGAGTGATTGTGAAAAATGGGTATAATGCAATAGCTAAAATACGGAATATAAACGAACAATGGGATATGTTAAGGGGTTCCATTCATCAAACGAGCTAAGAAATATTACCGGAGAGAAGCCAAAAAGGCTAAGACAAAATGGATGACTGAAGAAATATTAAAGTTGATGGCCAAAAGAAAACAGAGTAAAAATGATAAGCATGCATATAATGAGATAAATAAAGAAATAATTGTGTGAAGGCAAAAGAAAGTTGGTTAAATGAACAATGCAAGAAAATTAAATTAAATTCTATTAAAGATACAAAAAATATGCACAAACAAATCAATGAGATTACAGGAAGAAATATAAGAATAAATACAGGTTGTTTAAAATCAAAAACAGGAAATATGTTATTGGAGGAAGATGCTAAAATGACGAGGTGGAATGAGTATATTAGAGACTTATATGATAGAGAAAGGGCAGAATTAACAGAAGAAAGTAACTTAGAAGGTCCACCTATTCTAAAAGAAGAAGTTGATGACGCTATCAAGCATATGAAGAAAGGAAAATCAGCTGGGCCAGATGAAATCATAATAGAAGAATTAGAAGTAATGGGAGAATTAGGAGTAGATATATTAACCAAAATGTTGAATGATATTTATAGCAGTGGATATATACCAAGTGATATGTTGAAATCTGTATCAACCAGATATAGCTATACCAAAAAGACCAAGAGCAATTGAATAAGAAGATTTTCGTACAATTAACCTCATAAATCATGTCACTAAGCTTCTACTCAGAATTATAATGAGAAGAACAAGGAAGAAAATAAAAATGGAAATTGGTGAAGCAGTATGGATTTGTGGAAGGAAAAGGTACAAACAATGCAATATATACATTACGAACACTATTAGAAAGATCAGTAGAGACAAAGAAAGACATATATTTATGCTTCATAGATTATACTAAGGCATTTGATAAAGTAAAACATGATGAACTGATTAAAATGTTGGAAGATATTAACATTGATGGGAAAGATCTCAAAATAATAATAAAAAATATTTACTGGAACCAAACAGCAGCAATTAAAATGGGAAATAAAGAAAGAAATTATTAACACATAAAGTTGGGAGTAAGACAAGGATGTGTTTTGTCACCAGATCTATTCTCCCTCTATAGTGAAGTAATAAAAGCCAGGAATAATATTTGGAGGTTATAATATAAATAATATATGCTATGCTACTCTTCAATCTGGCTCTAGAGAAAGTTGTAAGGAAGGTAAAGGAGGAATGTGATATTGGAGGAACATCCAAGCTGCTTGGTTATGCAGATGATATAGATATTATAGGGCAAAGTGAACAAAAGACATTGGAAATATTGACTCACTTAAAGGGAAAAGCCCAACAGATGGGGCTGGTTATCAACCAAGATAAGACAGAATATATGGTAATTTCAAGAGACGGAATGGCTAGAAACTCTGGCCACATACAAATAGATAATATGACCATTAAAAGAACGGAAACATACAAATACCTGGGTACAATCTTCAACTGCTCCAACATCATAAGGGAAGAAATACAAACTAGAATCAACTCTGGAAATAAGATATACTATGCACTACAACATCTACTAAAATCAAAGGCGCTATCTCGTAACACCAAAATCACAATATACAAAACACTGATCAGACCAGTTGTGCTGTATGGCTCTGAAACATGGAGTACAACGAAAGGAGACGAAGCCTTGTTACAAACCTTTGAGAACAAAATTTTAAGACGCATCTTTGGACCCATTAGGGATACACAAAGTGGAGAGTGGAAAAGAAGAAGTAACAAAGACATTTATGATCTGTTTAAGTCCCCGCTAATCACTGGTATCATGAAGGCTAATAGACTACAATGGCTGGGGCATATAGAAAGAATGGAAGATAATAGGGAAACAAAACTCGCTTACACTCAGGAAATAAATGACCGTAGACCCCGAGGTAGACCAAGAAGGCGGTGGAGAGATAATACATGTACAGACCTACAAGCACTTGGAATCAACGACTGGCAAGAGAAGGTCCACCAGAGAGACGAATGGAGACGGATTGTATTTGCAGCAAAGAACCTCAATGGCTCGGAACGCTGAAGAAGAAGAAGAAGAAGATATGCTATGCAGATGACTACAAAGAATACCATGGACAGACAGAAAAACCAATGACCAAGTACTACAGAGACAAATGAAAATCGTAAATTGATTAGAGAAATTAGACGTAGACAGTCAAAATTTGTTGGACATGTTATGAGAAGAAATGGATTGGAGAAATTAGTGACAACTGGCAAGATCGAAGGGAACAGACCAAGAGGAAGACCGAGAGGAAAATACCTGGATGGCTTGGGCGCATGGCATGGATGAGACAGGAACACTTGGCTGATCCACGATGCTGGTGATCGAGTGAAATAGCGAGTCATGACCGCCCATGCTTTCCGGCATGGCACATGATTGATTGATACAGATGACACAGTACTGATAGCGGATAATGCAACAGATCTACAACAGTTGTTGGACATTGTAGTAACAGAGAGTGCAAAGAAAGGACTCTCCTTGAATATCAAGAAAACAGTAACAATGGTGGTATCAAAGAAACAGGTGACACCCAAATATGAAATAGAAATAGATGGAAGATGCACAACAGAGATCAAGAGCAGAATAGGGCAAGCAAAGGCTGCATTTCAAACAATGAAGAATATCTTATGCAACAAGTCGCTATCATTGAACGTAAGAAAGAGAGTGCTGAGGTGCTATATAGAACCTGTTTTACTGTATAGCTGTGAATCTTGGAATATAAATGATCAAATTAGGAAGAGATTGGAAGCAATAGAGATGTGGTTCCTTAGACGAACGTTGCGAATTCCTTGGACTGCCAGAGTAACTAACAACGAATGCCTTAAAGAGGCTAGCGAAACTAGAACATTATATACAACAATAAGAAAAAGACAAACATCTTTTTTTTTTGGTCACGTGATGAGAAGAGAGACACTGGAGAACATCGTGACAACTGGAAAGATCGAGGGGAAGAGAGGCAGAGGCAGACCAAGAGAAATGATGCCGGATGGATTGTGACGGTGGCATGAGTAGTATACAATGTGCAATTCGGGTAGCATTTGCCGGAGCCTCCGGCAATTGACCTTGACCTCGGCTGATTTTCACTCCACCTCGGTCATGTAGTTGGGTAAGGGGTGATATATAGGTCACATCTAAGGGCGATAATTCTAAGATTTTATGTTTCTAAGGGCAGATAACTATTGAGTGGGTGTATACAAATTTTAATTAATTATTATAAAATAAAATAAAATAAATAAAAAATAAAAATAAATAACGACGGGGTGCGGGGTGGTGGCGAGGGGGTGGGCGCGTGGGGTGAGGCTAGGCGGTTCGGGCTTAAACACTATCAGGTATATAATAATTTTTATTAAATCATGTATAAACAATACAATGCATATTAAATAAGTAGCGGCATAGTGGAATATTCTGGAAGGTAGTACCGGGGAGTTATATGTCGGCAAGTGTGGGAAAATCTCCGGCGGGTGTGACGGTGGTCGGTTCATAACAGACGTGGAGGGGGTGCACACGGAAAAGTCATTAAGTAACGGGTTGTAAAAACGTGGATGAGTGGTGTGTTAAAATATTTTGAACTGTTAGCGCATTGGTGGTGTACATTAGTACGAATAGAAGGAATAGGTGCGGTGGGGATAGTAGTGGTTAGAGAAATTAGTTGATAAGGGTGGTTATTAGTGCTATGTAGATGTTCATAGTAGCTTATTCACTAACATAACACGTGTTACAAATGAAACCTTGAAAGCTAAAGATCGCTGATTGTAATGGATATAGTGTAGTATCATTCGGTGGTAAGGGGTGGGTACCAGGTATTAGCGGTCAACAGATGGTCAAGTGAGGAAATTTTAGGGAAAAGTGGTTATAATGATATAGTGATGCTTAAAGGGTGGTAAATTAGTGGTCAAGTAGTGGTCAAGTGAGGAAATTTTAGGGAAAAGTAGTTGTAATTATATGGTGATGATTAAAGTTGTAATTATATGGTGATGATTAAAGGGTGATAAATTAGTGGTCAAGCAATGGTCAAGTGAGGAAAATTTTACGGGAAAGTGGTTGTAATGATATAGTGATGATTAAAGGGTGGTAAATTAGTGGTCAAGCAGTGGTCAAGTAAGGAAAATTTTAGGGAAAATTGGTCGTAGCGACATGGTGATGGTTAAAGGATGGTAAATTAGTGGTAAAGCAGTGGTCAAGTGGTGGTCAAGTAAGGAAAATTTTAGGGAAAATTGGCCGTAGCGACATGGTGATGGTTAAAGGATGGTAAATTAGTGGTCAAGTAGTGGTCAAGTAGTTGTTAAGTAGTGGTCAAGTGAGGAAATTTTAGGGAAAAGTGGTTGTAATGATATGGTGATGATTAAAGGGTAGTAAATTAGTGGTCAAGCAGTGGTCAAGTGAGGAAATTTTAGATAAAAGTGGTTATAATGATATGGTGATGATTAAAGGGTGGTAAATTAGTGGTCAAGTAGTGGTCAACCAATGGTCAAGTAGTGGTCAAGTGAGGAAATTTTAGGGAAAAGTGGTTATAATGATATGGTGATGATTAAAGGGTGGTAAATTAGTGGTCAAGTAGTGGTCAACCAATGGTCAAGTAGTGGTCAAGTGGTCGAGTGACCACTTAAATTGTAGAGGACGATGTCCCTAAGATTATGGTAGTGTCAAACCACTTGGGACCATTATGGTCAAACCTTCCCTGGGATTCCTCGACTGAAAAACAGATCCTCGTTGCTGTAGTTGAGGAACGAATTTTTGGTTTAATTGGGTGTGACATTCATGGATCAGATTCCACGAAAGAGTATTTTGCTGAGACATCTCCAATTTTCAGAAACACGGAGTTGTTGAGAGGTGATATATGCACTTTTATGAATGAATACGCAATAAACTACTGACTACCCCACAAAGTACCTTGATAGGAAGTTACAGTGGAAGAAAATGTTATTGGTCACAACACTCTTAAGATTGTATCTAACTACTTGTGTGTTCTAAACAGTTTAGAGAGACTGTGTCTAACTCCCAGCGAAAGGGTGAGATAAATCCCACCGAGACTATTACAGTGGAAACCATGAAACATCTCGGTAATGCAGCTTATGGAAAGACATTAATTAATAAATCACTCTTTAGAAACATGACCCCAATTACCGATGATCTTTTCAAGCTTGATATGTTTAAAAAGACAACTCTCTGGTATCTCCCCTTCCAGATATGCTACTTTGTGTAGCAATATGCCAAGTTACGGATGTCGCCCTTCTACTATGACTTTCTTGATAAATTTGTGTCTAGATTTGATTAACAGCGCATTGAAATAGACACCGATTCACTCTATTTGGCTCTTAGTGCCGATTCACTCTCTGATGTTGTTAAATCTAACCTTCAAGAATAGTTCTCTAGATCCTATAATCAATGGCTTCCTGCCGAATTTTATTTCCGCCCATAAAGTACATATGCGTAACTGTCAGGACTGTGAAGATGTCAAATTATATGAGAAACAGACCCCCGGTATGTTTAAACTAAAATATGAGGGTGAGGAGATGGTTTCTCTTTGCAGTAAAATGTACAGCTTTTTTGCTCCTACACTAAACCAGAAACAAAGGTCTGACTATGCCCCACAACAAATTAGACAAAATATAATTTTGGATATACTCACAACCCATCAGGCTGGAGGAGGTAACAGATATGGGTTTTTTAAAAAAACAATACACGGCTTGGATATCTTTACTTATGAGCAATACAGAGTTTCCCTCTCTTGTTTCTACATTAAGAGACAGGTTAGGCCTGATAATGTATCAATAACACTCTCACCATTTAATTTATTGTTTATTTTTAAAACTCTTTTAATGTTCAGTGTATTGAATGCTTACATATCATTTATGTTCATTATATATGACTTCTGTCTATTTATGTCTTCCCTTTATATACCATTTACCTTATATGCCCATTCTTATACCACTTTTATCGTTCCTTTGTTAGTTATTTTGTTGTTTCAATGTTGTAATTTATATTGTACCCACAAAGAATGCACCTATTACGTTATTGAGACAACTCATAGGCAGTACAAGGAACGCATATTAAATCTAAATACCCGGGAAGGTTAACCTGGTCAACAAATGCCCGCAGAAGTCGGATGTGTCAGCCTAACGGCGGAAGAACGCAGCTCTGCTGTAAACAGGCACAACGCAGTCACATCCGGAAAAAAAATCCGGATGAACGAAGAAGAAGAAGAAGAAATCTAAATAAAGATTTCAAAATGAGGAGGATGATCGATAGCTAGTAAAACTATAGAGGAAATATTCTCCTTCAAATTTCGGTGGATAGTGACCCTATTATACTACTACTTTCCTATACCCAAGAAAAGTCATTCTTAACCGCCTCTTACGATATGCATGACAGGCTACAGTGTTATTATTCTTTGCTTTTTCTAATGTCATGATTACCATCTTCTTCTTACAGACCATGCCATTCAGAGTTGTGACGATTTCTGCCCACAACCAAAGGAAATTCCCAGCTCACCGTGTCGCGTCACGCACTCAACTCAGTAGCAAGTCAAAAGAACCATGTGCTATCAGTCCAACATGAGAAAAATGCGACTGCAAACTGTAGCCACAAGCATAGACACTCCAGAGGCTTAACAGTTCAAATGCCTATCCGCCATGTTGGCGACCTGAAGTACGTTCCAATATGTCCTCCTATGTAGTACTTGGGATCTCTGGTCTTCGTCTGGACCTGTAACCTTTTTCTTAATGGCTGCCATCACCATAAGGTGCGAAGATTTGCTCTCTGATCTCTATTCATATTTCCGAAGGAGATGCCTAGGGAGACTTTTCAGTTCTCCCCTGATCCTGATTTCGTAGGTATTCTTGGACACAACCTTTTCCACAGGATAAGGTCCTTTCCATCCTACTTGGAGTATATTGGTCTCTGCTGGACCCCACACTTCCACTTTGTCTTCCACCTGAAGAGCTATTTTACTCTTCGTCCTATTTTTGGGTGGTGCCTTCTGGCACTCTGTGCAAGACTTCACTAACCGGCGTACATCTCCGGTCATTCCTGGCCAGCAATAATGGCCGGAAATTTGCTGCAAGGTTTCTCTGACACCCATATGTCGAATCTCGGATATGATGTGTCCGCTCTGAAGAATGTGAGGACGGTGGGTCTCTGGAACCACCCTGTGCTCGTTCAGGTTGTCTCCCCTTCCAGCTCTCCGATAGAGCAGTCGATTCTTCAGAAAGTACTGTCCCCTTTTTGGTGGCTCAGCACTTCTTTGTAGCTTCCAGTAGCAAGGACGCAACGTAGTATCCTTCCTCTGGGCAGTATGCAATTCCCCTAGCACTGAGTTGTCACATAGTGTCTCTGCCTCTTCTTTCTTCCCCTGAGATCCACTGGCTAATGCTCCTCTGGGGGCTGGCTGTTTGGGCAACCCCAAGAACACGTATTTCGTACCAATGATCACTGGGAATAGGGAGTCAGCTAATACAGCTGCAGGAATAATGCCCGTGACGTACCTGGACTTAATCTCCACCGTGGCGATTGGCAGTGTCATGGTAACAGCACTCCTCATTGCCAACTGTATCTCAATGGTCTCCCCTGTAAGTTGGTCTGCTCGTACCAGGCTGGCGTCAATCACAGCTTCCCCGTCCAAACCTGTATCGTAGAGACAAGTAACCTGCTGGCCATTGACTTCAATCAGTTCGATCACATGTGGCCTCTCTTGGTCCAGAATTCCTTCAATGACCTCGAACTTTTCTGTGGCAACTGCATATGGATCCACACGGCAGACCGCGAAGTGAGAGCTTTTCGTTTTCGATCTGCAGTCTTTTTTGTTGTGAGAGGGCGACTTGCAGATCGAACACCACTTCTCAGACCACTGTCGTGTCGGTTAAGAGTTGAGTGGGTTCTGTCTTCAATCCTTCTTCTCCTCTGGACTCTTCTCTGTGTGCTTCATATAAGGTTCTACTTTCCTGTATTCCGAGTTCTTGGATTTCTTTCGGTCCTGTTTCTCCTGACCTTAGTTCCGCAGCCTCCCCATGTACTTCTACGAATCTTTCCGCTAGCTTATTCACAACATCAAGCCGTTCTGCCCCTTTTTCTCCTTAAAATGTCTTCAGTGGTTCTGACATTTGCTGGCGCATCTGGTCTACTACCATCAGCTCTTCCAGACTCTCGTAGTTCCTCTTGAACTCTGCCAAATCCATCCATTTTTGTAGGTATGATTTCAACCTTAAACTGTAGGCGGCGAATAGCTCTCCCGGCTCTCTTCTTGCCGATCGAAACTTTTTCCGATACGTTTGTGCAGTGATATCATAGTTTTTCATCAAAGCAGCTTTTAATTCTTCGTAGTTGTTTTCATGTCCTGATAGTAGGCGTGTGTAAACCTCAAAACCGGAACCTCGTAATCTCTGGGATAATTTAAGAGACCATCGGCTTCTATCCAGCCCCATAGCGACTGCCATGGCTTCGAAGCGATTCGCATATTGGTCAAATCTTTCTTTAGACTCCTCATAAACCGCTAAGGGAAACTTCATGGCATGGTAGCCATGTCCACTCATGTTGGTTGAACCATGTGAAGATATTCCTCCTTCTGCTACATCGGTTTCTCCCTTAGTTTGTGTTTTGAGTTCTAGTTCTCGCACGTGGTATTCATGGTCTCTGTTCTTGTTGGCCTCTTCCACGTCCAACTTCTTGTTGTTCTGTTCCGTTTCCAATCTCTTGTTCTCCAACTCCATCTTTTTCAATTCCAACTCGGCCTTTCGATCTTCCCTTTCTGCTTGGCGATTTTCCCTCTCCCTCTCTTGTACGTAATCGGTTAGTGCCGAACCAGATAAACCAATTTCTTCCCCGTCTGCCCATGGTTCTGCTGTAGTTAATTTAGGAGTGGCCATAGTTAAAGTAGGTGAGTCAGCAGGTTGAGTAAAGACACTTCAAGGCAGTAATTACTTACTATCTAAATTAAATATATATTATAGATATTATTATCTATGAAATCACACAGTACACCACAACTACTTTCTCAAACACAAGAGGAGATTTAGTATAAAGACTTATGTAGACGTGTAAAGTGTGAACAGGTATGTACTGTGTCTTAACACCTATCCACATTCATCCGGTCTGGATCTTTATTTTCCCGACAATAATGTCCCCAACACCAATGTAATGTAGTCCCAAATATATAATGCAATATCACTATATATCCCCTGGACCTGCTCACATTAAAAGTCATCAATATGTATACTAATATGTATATCCCAATATGTAGGTACCAATATGCAGGTACTTCGCTGCTCCACCATTTAATGTCGCTTGTCGTCCCTGGAGGAAAGTGGAATCAACAAGCACACCTTTAAGATCCTTATACTTGGGAATTATTGTCAGACTTTTGTCTACACTCCTCCGTTCTGTCTTCTACTCACTATATATATATATATATATATATATATATATATATATATATATATATATATATATATATATATATATATATATATATATATATCTTATTCCTTCATAACATACCCCGACAACAGTTTCCTCCAACAATTAATAAATTATTTAATGCTGAAAACTATGTCAGTTGTATGTATTGAATGTGTATATGTAGTTGGTAGTGTCTTCTATTGTGAGTGCGAGATAGGACTCTGGAATTCGTATGTGCCATATCATATCCCCCATCCTTATACGGCTATGTAACAAGACATCACGCATATATGGACAACTCTCACCTGGGATGCTCCGCTCCGCTTGAGTCTGGGCGTATTCCAATATTGAAAACAAATGTTCAATGTCTGATCACCATAAAATAAGGCGATTAAGGTAAGTCTCGAAACTCCACCTGTTTCCAGTTTTGGAATTTAGTAAAATCCATCACTGAAACACATCACTACTGTATAACACTGTCTGTATAACGACTATATATGTTTGACACATTGTCTCTACTCAATTACTTAACAGTTTTTGTATACATTTAAACTGTTCTTGAGTTTTCTCATGTGTCTTTTAGGTTAGTACCCCGTTAAAATATATTTAGCTTATGTCGCTCTGCCTTTATAGAATGAAAGCCCTTTCCCTGGTTTTCCAAACCTGGATGCAGAGTTAACTTATTTATGTCGGCCCACGATTATTGAATGGCTATGTTTAAGTTGTTCTAGTGAAGTACTTTCTCTGCACAAGTGAATTACTTTCTCTGCACAAGTGAATTACTTTCTCTGCACAAGTGAATTACTTTCTCTGCACAAGTGAATTACTTTCTCTGCACAAGTGAATTACTTTCTCTGCACAAGTGAATTACTTTCTCTGAGTATGTCAGGAGTTTTCCGTAGAACCTGTGGGTGACATAACCATGTGATATTAGTCTGCTTCAGACTAATTATTATGTGAGAGCATGCCTCCAGCCGTACTCAGACGCTTCCGAAAGATACTCTGACATAAGACAGATGAGTTCACTAAAGTCTAAACGATTATCTAAAAGAAGGAAATGGTAACAGCCAAGCACAGACACCTAATTCACGATGCTGTATTCCTAAGCTAAAGCTAGATTACCTTATATTATCTATGTTAGTCCATGAATCGAAATACACAAGCACATAAGCACCAATTATCCCTTCGCCTCTAATCGATTAGGGATCGATATTTCTATTCTAATTAAGGACGCATAGATTCATTCTCCGTCCAGTTTGGTAGCACACTAACTACAAAAACAAGTTTCCACTATTTATACCTGGGTCCAATTCTCCGTTCCCTTTTGATGTCACTACATCAACAATCGAATTTTCCGTTATCAAAGGTTTGTGAAATCACGTATTCGTTCGTGGCCGCTCCGTCTCATCTTCTCCGCTGATTCCAGCTTTCCCAAACTCTCGTACATCAATCAGTTTTAACGCTTTGATCCACGTCTTCGTGTTTTCCTCAACCTCCCGTCTCCGTGTTGTTTGTCCGATAAAATCGGCAGTCAATGACCCTCACTTTGTCCTCGCTCAAGATTGAAGTGTTCGGTTGTTATTCTGACTATAGGTCAATACTCTCCCATCCTCATACATTGCAAGCAATTTTATATTTCAGTTTATCGGGGAATCACTAAACTCGCAGTATCCCGCCACACCATCTCACTCTTTTCCCACTGTAAGCTCGATCTAGATGATTTATTCCTCTTCTTAAGGAGCTGGTGTCTGGACATAAAATCCGCTCCAACATTTTCCTTCCCAGTTATATACTCCACTGTGAAATGGTTGGGTTAAAGTAGCAACGACCACCGCATCAAACGGGCATTGAGCTTCTGAGAAGTAGCCAGGAACATCAGGAGCTGATGATCCGACTGGACCCGAAACTGAACTCCATACAAATAGGGCTGGAATTTCTGCACGGCCCATACGAGAGACAAACACACTCTCTCTCTCTCTCTCGACGGTCGAATAATTCCTCTCAGCCTGGAGAAGTTTCTTGCTTGCGTATGCCACAGGTTTCAAAACCGAAGCATCGTCTTTCCTTTCCTGTAACAAGGCTGCCCCAATTCCAATCCCACTCGCATCCGTTCTCAACACAAATGGTTTGGAAAGCTCAGGGAGCTGTAACACAGGTTTGCTGACCAAGGCCTCCTTCAACTGACTGTAGGCTCTCTCGCACTCCGGTGTCCAAACGATTTGGTCCGGGGATCCCTTTTTTAAGGTTTCCGTTAATGGAGCTCCCAGTTCAGTGAAATTCGGGATAAATTTGTGGTAAAACCCACACAACGAGAGGAAGGACCTCACATCCTTCTTCGTTTTCGGCCTTGGAGCATGTCTGATCTTTTCTAGGTTCTTCTCCTCTGGGACAATTTGTCCTGGAGTGATGGTGTGACCCAGAAATTCCAGAGTCTGGTAACCAATCATGCACTTGGTTGGGCGTGCGGTAAGCCCTGCTTCCCTGCGCCTATTGAAAACTCTTTCCAAGGATTGCAAATGGTCATCCAAGCTGTCACTGGAAATCAGTATATCATCCATGAATGAGATAATGGACGGATCCTGTAAGGGATCTAATAAGGTCCTCATCATGCGAGTAAACACACTAGGTGCATTGCTGAGTCCAAAGGGCATGACCTTGAATTCGTAGTGTCCACTGGGTGTACCGATAGCCAGCAGGGGTCGGACCTCTGGTGTGACCGATATCTGATAATACCCCCGACTCAGATTCACCTTTGAGAAGTACCTAGCCTTATGGAGCCTAGCGAATAACTGAGTTGGATTCGGCAAAGGTTCCACCTGAAATTGAGTATGACTGTTCAAGAGTCGATAGTCTATACATAACTGATGTTCTCCACTTGGTTTGCGTAACAAAACCACCCCCGCATTGTATGGAGTTGTGGATGGCGCAATCACGTCATCCCCCAGCAGTTTCTGTATTTCCTCCTCCAGGGCCTTTTCTTTAGAGAATGGCACTGGGTAAACCTTTTGGCGAACAGGCTCTTGGGTGGTCAAGGTCATCTCGAACTCCACCAACCTCGTTCGTCCTGGTTTATCAGTCAGTATCTCCTTATGAGACTCGAGAACCTGGGTTATCTTTTCCCTCTCCAGGGAGGTCAGATCAGGGTTCACCTGCACATCCTTGTAGGTTTCCTGGTGTACCAGAGGATATTCCCTGCCTTCGTTGGTTCCCACTTTAGTCTCCACTGCAACTGCCATTGCCATGAGATGGGCTGCTTTGTCTCCGGGTCTCTCCTCGTACTTCCGCAGGAGATTGATATGGAAAATCTTCGACTTTCCCCGGATCTGATAGTTAGTTCTAGATATCATCCCTTTCCACGGGAAATGGTCCTTGCCAACCTATCTCCTGTTTGTTGGTCCCCGTTGGGAGTAGCAACAATACTTTGTCTCCCACCTCTGGAGATCTGTCTTTAGACCTACAGTTGTAATAAGCCGCATGTCTTTTTCTGGCGTTTTTCAAGTTTTGATTTGCCAGAGTCCATCCCTTGTGAAGTTTTTCTTTCAGTTCCTCCACGTATTTATAAGAGGAGATCACTTCTTCTGACGTCCTCTCCTCAGTCCAACTCCTCAACATGGCTTTCAACGGTCCTTTGATTGGACGACCAAACAGCAGGGTAGCAGGTGATAGTCCTGTTGAGCCATGAGGTACTTCTCGATAGGCAAAAAGTGCTGCTGGGATATATTCATCCCACCTATCAGGTTTTTTTTCCTGTGCCAGTTTCCAGAGTATTGTCATCAACGTGCCGTTGAAACGCTCTACGTGTCCATTGCCTTGAGGGTGGTAAGGGCTGGTATGTATATGGTTAGAGTGGAACACTCTAAATACCTCCTCCGTTAGTTTCCCACAAAACTGGGACCCATTGTCCGTCAGAATTTGATCAGGGAAGCCTAATCAGTGTAAAGGCCCCCATCGGTGCATCCTGCCACTCGTTTTGAGTCAATGGTTGGCAATGGTATGGCTTCACCCGACATCGAACAACAATTCACCATTGTGAGGATGTACATGTTCCCCTTCTTAGTCCTAGGAAGAGGACCCACGATATCGATGTCTACCCTCTCGAAAGGAGAGTTCATGATGGGCATCTCACCCAAGACCACCGGCGCTGTCCAGTGTTTCGGTGCCACCCTCTGGCACTCAGGGCATGACTTCAGATACCGATGCACATCACCTGTCACACCCGGCCAATAGTAGTGGCAGGAAATTCGCTGCATCGTGGCGGCAATACCCATATGCCCACTAAATGAGATGGTATGCCCCATATGAAGAATCTGGGAACGGTAGGCCTTCGGGACCACCAACTGACCGTGTAGGTTGTCTCCCCTTCCGGCTCTCCTGTAGAGTATCCTATTCTTCATGTAGTACTGCCCCCGTTTTGGTGGATCAACACTTCTCTGTAGCTTCTTGTAGCAAGGACGTAAGGTTGCATCCTCACTCTGGGCAGTTCGCAACTCCCCCGGCAGTGGGTTAGTCACTATTGCTTCTGCCTGATCCATTCTCGTCTGAGAGCGAGTCTGTATTGCTCCCATATGGATTGGCTCCCTGGGCATTCCCAGAAAGACATACCGGCAACCGAGGATGACGGGGAAAATGGAATCGGTCAATACAGCGGCCTTGATTGTGCCGGTGACATATCTTGACCGAATCTCCACTTTGGCAATTGGCAACTTCATGGCTACAGCACTCTTCTGTGCAGGCTGTATCTCCATGGTCTCACCTGTGAATTGTTCTGGGTGTACCAGATCCGCGGAGAATACGGCCTCCCCGTCCAGTCCAGTGTCGTATAGACACTCAACTTGTCTGCCGTTAACCTCTATCAATTCCACTACAGGTGGTTTATCCTGGTCTGGAGTCTCTTCCTCGGCCTCGACCTGTTCGGTGCGCTCCACCTTATGTTTCCCTGGGCACACGTCGAAATGAGAGTCTCCTGACTTAACCCTGCAGTCAATAGCATTGTGCGTGTTCGACTTGCAGTGTTTGCACCATTTCCCTGGGAACACTGTCCCATGAAATAACATTATTCCCTTCTAAAATATTTCCTCAAGTTTTCACCCGTACACAGTTATTGTACATAGTCTCATAGGAATATACTAATTTCCTAAATACTCCCTATTGCTCTTTTCCCATGTGATGTGGAAAAACAAATAATATAGTTCTGTTCACATGTGGTGTTGGAAACAACTACTATTGTTCTGTTCACATGTGGTGTGAAAACACAATCATTATCGTTCTGTTCACATGTGGTGTGAAAACAACAATCACTATCGTTAAGAAGTCATCCTGTCGGATACTTATATGTATCGGCTCAACAGAGCCCTGTTTCTTCAGACTCTTTCTATTATAGGCCCAGTGCAAAGGCCACTGAATACATCTTCCCCCCTCTGCCGTGCGTCCACCTTGACGAGGTAGAGGGGCTTGAGCGTTCCAATGACCCCAAGAGCTATGCCGACGGTAGCACAGCTACTGGTAGGGTCACCCATGTCGGACAGGTCAAGGGAGAGGGACCAGACGAAGTGACGCACAAACCTGCTGCCTTGTAGGTAGACTGGGGACAGTCAAAGGCTAGGGAAAGCATCCCGAAAAATGCTTGTCGAAATCGGATGTACTGAGCCACAGGCTTGACAAAGAAGTGCAACGTAACTTTATCATTTCATGATGCCACAGATGAAAATTAATCGTTATGGTGCTAATCCCGTGAAGTCCCATCAGGCGGTGATAGTGCCGGGCCCCCTGCCTCGAGGGGGTCCACCCATGACTACTGGTGGTCACCTTCCCCTGTGCTGTGGAGTCAAGGCACAGAGGAGTAGGTTAAGAGCTATTGACCAAACACCCCGGACTCTCAACATACTACAATGGAATGCCGAAGGAGTTTATAACAAGAAAGCCTCCCTAACACAGCGCCTTCATAAAGATAGAATAGATGTGGCATGCATTCAAGAGACACACCTCAACGCCAATCGCACATTTTCAGTCGAGGGATATCAGGCCACACGTTTTGACCGCGAAGGACACAAAGGAGGAGTTGTAATACTTACACGAAATACAATACCTTGCAGCGAAGTATCTGTGATCTCTGACAACCAAACGGAAATTATAGGTGTTGATATAATGATAAAGGACATGAAAATAAGAATTTACAATCTGTATAGCCCGGCAGATAAGGATCTTACACTCTCAAACATGGAAATAACTGACACAAATTGCATTGTTGTCGGAGACTTTAATAGCCGCTCAGAAAGATGGGGATACCCAGAAACTGACAAAAGAGGAGATGAAGTGGAGGACTGGGAAATAGACTCAAATCTCCATCTACTCAACAAAGCGAATGACACACCGAGCTTCTACTCCAGAAGATGGATTACCACTTCTACTCCAGACTTAGCTTTCTGCACAGGAGACATCCTCCACAAAATCGATCGCCATGTGCTTGACCAATTAGCAGGTAGTGACCACAGACCAATCAAGCTTGTAATAAATATGGAGAATGTTCCACAGGAGCAAAAGCCTTTGCCTCGCTGGAATTACAAACGAGCAGATTGGGACAGATTTTCCATACTAACAGACAAATATTGTGAAAACATAAATACACGATATGGCAACGTGAAGCAAATGGTGGAAAGTCTAAACAGAGCAATAATACAGGCGGCCACTGAGTCTATTCCAAGAGGAGCGAGGAAAAATTACAAACCATACTGGACTGAGGAACTACAAATTTTGGAGGACAAAGTTGAAGATGCTAGGAAGACCGCAGAGAGAGAACAAACAACTGAAGCGAACATCTCTCTCAAAGCCATCTCAGCAAAATATAAAAGAACAGTAAATCAAACAACAAGAGATTGTTGGAGGAAAAAAACAGAAAACCTGAATTTTGACAGGGATGGAAACTAGTGAAACAAATAACAATTAAACAAAAAAATGCCTTGCTTACAGGAAAAAAGGCTGCAAATGCACTAATGGAACACTATGCCAGTGCAAACCACATTGATATTACAGCCGAACAGAAGAAAGCAATCAAAGATAAACAGATTCATCATAGATATACAGAGACAGCAGCAGAATATATGATGGCAAATCTAACAATGGAAGAAATGGAACAGGCAATGAATACCCTAAAAAAGAAGACATCACCAGGAAAGGATGGAATCACAAATGAAATGCTAATAGGACTAGGCACTAAGGCAAAAAAGAAACTACTAGCAGTCCTAAATTACAGCTGGAAGAGGGGAATAGTCCCACAGGCATGGAAGGAAGCTATACTAATACCAGTCCCAAAGAAAGGAAAAGACCTGGAAGAACCAAATGGCTATCGACCTATCAGTCTTCTCAGCTGTGTAGGAAAATTAATGGAACGCATTATCAATGGCAGGCTAACATGGCATCTGGAAGAAAACCAACTCTTAACACCTCACCAAGCAGGATTCAGAAAGTACAGATCCACTGAAGATCAAATAACCTATATCGCTCAGGAAATAGAGGATGCCTTCCAAGAGAAAAAGCACACACTAGCGGTCTGGATAGATTTAGAAAAAGCATTTGATAAAGTATGGAAGGAAGGACTGAAAGTAAAACTGCAAAAAATGCATGTTTGTGGGAAAATGTACAATTGGATCAGCCACTACCTTGAGAACAGAACTGCCAGGACAAAAGTACAAGGACAAACCAGCAAAATGATGCTGTTGGGGTAAGGTGTCCCCAAGGAGGAGTTCTTTCACCAACATTATTCCTAGCATATATAAATGACATCACAGACAATTTTCCAGCCAGAGTACACACATCATCCTTTGCAGATGACCTAGCCATATGGACATCTGAAGAATATATTAGTACAGCTAACAGCAGAATACAGCAAGCCCTATTAGTACTAGAGGACTGGTCAAAATCATGGCTAGTGAAGATAAGTGAGGAGAAAACAACATGCACAGTGTTCTCCCTCTCAACTAAAACTCAGCAACCTAAGCTGGTATTGAATGGAAAAATATTGCGCCATGAAGAAAATCCAAACTATCTAGGAGTCACCTTTGATCGTCGCCTGACATGGAAGACACAGGTTGAGAAAAATCGAACAAGAGCAAGGCAAAGAATGGCAATCATGAAAAAGCTTGCTGGTACAACGTGGGGAGCAGATGAGAAAGTTCTCAAGAAGTTATATACTGGACGGGTGAGGCCAGTACTGGAATATGGCATTGCAGCTTGGGCAACAGCAGCTAAGTCAAACTTTAACAAAATAAGCAGAGTCCAAAATCAAGGAATGCGAATCATAACTGGAAGCCTGAAGACAACGCCTATTAATGAACTAGAAAAGATCACTTGTTTACAACCAATGCAGGATAGAAGAGATAGCAGAGCCCAGCAACAAGCTGAAAAATTTAGAAGATTGACAGACCACCCTATGTATAAAAGGTTTAGTGGTTTTGGAAAGGGAAGACTGAAGCGTAGCAACTTTGTAGAAACTGCAAAACGAAAGATTAGGGCAGATCCCATACTTAACATATCAACAGTCAAACCCATTTACAATGCACACAAGTTCCCAGCTTGGAGACAGCAGCTACTGCCTGAGATGATAGAAAACATTCCTGGTATTGAGAAAAAGAACACTCAGCATGAAACCGAAAGAAGAGAAATAACCCTAAACTACATAAAAGAACATTACCCAAGCAGCAATTGGACCCATGCATATACAGATGGATCAGCCAAAAATTCAGTAGAGAATGGAGGAGGAGGAATTCTCCTAAATTTAAAAAATGGAGTAAAAAAAACACATTCAGTGGCAACTGGAAAGTTTTCAAGTAACTTCAAAGCGGAGGTAGAGGCTCTGAAAACTGCAGCAGAAATGCTCTTGATGGAGGAAAATAAAGAGACGCAAATAGCTATCTTTACAGATGCAAAGTCAGCTGTCTCAATACTGAAGAGCAATTACAGCACAGAAATAGCTGACCTAAGAGCAGCACTCCATGGTCTATGCCAGAAATCCAAAAATGTTGTAATACAGTGGATACCATCACATTGCAGTATACCTGGAAATGAAGTCAATAGCATTGTGCGTGTTCGACCTGCAGTGTTTGCACCATTTCCCTGCCCTAGATTTTCTAGTGCCGGACTTTAGTGAGCTCTCCTGGTGGTGAGCGTCATTGTTGACTTCAGCATTTTCAGTGACAACCTCCTTTGAAGCCACTTTACATGCCGCGAGTGAGGGCTCTTAGCTTTCGATTTGCATTCCCTCGTATTGTGAGAGGGTGACTGACAAATCGAACACCACTTCTCCGACCACGGTCGTTTTGGTGTGGAGCTCGAAGTGCTCTTACCTCCCTCTTTCGTCTTCTCTAAACTCTCCTCTGAAGTTTTTACATAAGGTTTCCTCTTCTTGGTTCCTGTATTTTTGGTTTTTCTTCCGGTCATGGTTCTCCTGACTTTTGATGTTGGTGGAAAGGTATTATCCCGCCTCCCCATGTACCTCGACGAACCGTTCTGCCAATTTAGTCATGATGTCAATATGTTCCGCCCCTTGTTCTCCCAAGAATGTCCTGAGAGGTTTCGACATTTGCTTTCGCAACTGGTCGACTACCATGAGCTCTTCCAGACTCTCATAGTCATGCGCGAATCCAGCCAAATCCATCCACTTATGGAGATAGGATTTCAGACGCAGACTGTAGGCGGCAAACAACTCTCCCGGTTCTCTATTCACTGCTCGAAATTTTTTCCGGTATATATGTGATGTAACTTCGAACTGTTTCAGCAGAGCCGTTTTCAATTCGTCGTAATTGTTCTCGTGTCCTGGCGGCAGGCGAGAATAAACCTCGTAACTTGTCCCACGTAATCCCTGGGACAGCTTAAGACACCATGTGTCACGATCCAGACCCATAGCAACCGACATGGCCTCGAATCGTTGTAAGTATTGGTCGATCTTCTCTTTGTCTTCCTCATAGACAGCCAAAGGAAACTTCATAGCATGGTAACTATGCCCACCTACTGGGATTGAGCCAGGGGGAGAGGAACCTCCCACTGCTCCCTCAGTTTCCCCACTAGATTGCCTATTCAGCTCGAGCTCCCACATTCGGTACTCGTGCTCCCTTTTCTGAGCTTCTTGTTCAGCTTCTAATCTCTTAGCAGCTTGCTCCGCTTCAAGTTTCCTAGCTGCTTACTCAGCTTCAAGTTTCCTAGCTGCCTGCTCAGCTTCCAGTTTCTTAACAGCTTTCTCAGCTTCAAGATTCTTAGCTGCTTGCTCAGCTTCAAGTTCTAGCATTCTAGTGGCTTGCTCAACCTCTACCCTCTTAGTTTCTAACTCCATCTTTCTCAATTCCAACTCGGCCTTCCGATCTTCCCTTTCTGTTTGACGAAGATCTCTCTCCACCTCCTGTATGTAATCTGTTAGTGCAGAAACCGACAAGCCCATTTCTTCCCCCTTTGTCCTTAGTTCTGCCGTAGTTAGTTTAGGAGTGGCCATATTTCAGAGAGGTAAGTCAGCAGGTTGAGTACAAATTATCTCCAAAACAAATATATAGACAATCACTAATTAAAATGTATCTATATATTTAACACCACACAACACAACACAACACAATCACTCAATGAGAAGAGTAGAATTTAGGACCAAAGACCTATGCAGACGTGTGAAGTGTGAACAGGCAAGATTTGTGTCTTAACTCCTATCCACATTCACCCTAGCTGGATCCTCACTAATATGATATCACCGTCCTGTATCAGGAATACCGTATCGAGAAATCCCTGTCAAAAGATCCCGCTGTCGAGCCCTTAGTAATGTCGTGTATTTCTTTATAGTATCGTCCCTGGAGTGAGGGGAATCAACACCCACATTATTTTTAACCCCATATCATTATTCTGGAGAATCCACCAGATTCCGTCCACCACACTCCTTCAGTCAATGGATACCTCTTTCTTTCTCTCTCTCTCACCCCTGGATCATGCCCCCTCTCACACTTCCCCAAGACAACATACTAAACAACTCTAGCTTCTAAAATTAATAACACATTAATTTAATGAAGAAAAGTGTATGTATGTGAGAAGTGTATGTGTAGAATGTAAGTCGTATACTCTAGTGTGTCTGCAGAATCAGACCGAACAGCCCAGGAGCCAGGTACTATCATCCCGGTAAGGACTACACCACATCATCAGAGTCAGCACAAAATGACCTCACCAAACGATGTGTCCCTCCTGTTAGATGTTGATTATCTCCAGTAGCTTTTGATAACCACGATACCTGGTCACCAATCTCAGATATAGTTCGGTACTGATCCTAAATTGATCATACACAATGTTCCCTAAATGTCCTTAGAGTCGGAGACTTCACAATCCCTGCATCGTGAAAACATGGAACACTGTCCCATGAAATAACATTATTCCCTTCTAAAAAATTTCCTCAAGTTTTCACCCGTACACAGTTATTGTACATAGTCTCATAGGAATATACTAATTTCCTAAATACTCCCTATTGTTCTTTTCCCATGTGATGTGGAAAAACAAATACTATTGTTCTGTTCACATGTGGTGTGGAAAACAACTACTATTGTTCTGTTCACATGTGGTGTGAAAACACAATCATTATCGTTCTGTTCACATGTGGTGTGAAAACAACAATCACTATCGTTAAGAAGTCATCCTGTCGGATACTTATATGTATCGGCTCAACAGAGCCCTGTTTCTTCAGACCCTTTCTATTATAGGCCCAGTGCAAAGGCCACTGAATACATCTTCCTGCACTAGTTTATCCATGATCTGAAAGTTGTGATGTTTCAATTTGTTTTCTTGAGAACCTGAGGGAACCTTATGAAATCCTAGCTCAATCCTGAATTGAATCTACACTTTGCCATGAAAGACACATGTTCCTCAACGTTAATTGATACCGAACACACGAGATTCTTTTCAATATTAGAACCGAGCCAGCTAACACGTCAGTCTAGTTAAATCACATTCTTCACACTGGCGGTAACAAATTCTGTGTTTCATACAGTCGAGGATTGTCCTAGTGACGTCATTCGATGTAAACACCAGGTGTCCCCATGGGCAGACAATCCGTCCCTAACTTCACAAGAAGAGTTGTCTCTCTTCTTACAACTAACGCACCCGTCTTTCCTTTCATCTTGCGATTCGGGCAAATAACATGCCGACAATTTCTTGTTTCCTAGGGAACTCTCAAAGACTTGTAGTTTCCTTTGATCCGACGCGAGTGTTTTCCCACTGGTAACAAACAATTGCAGCTGTGAACACAATTGTCTCTGTTATTTTATCATCTTATCGTTCCTTACAGTGGTTCCGCGACAATAACATTCTGAATTACCCTCGTAGGTGGAAATGAATAGGCTTATAAATGGTAAATTAAGGTGGAAGATTACCTCAACCTGATATAGACATATCTTATGCTAAGGCCATGAGGTTTGTAAGCAGCACTTACAGGACTACGGTCAGAATGAGCCGGTTACACACTGAACTTTGGAATGCATAACTATGTGTGACACAATGTCTAACAAATAGGTGCAAAGATGTTTAGCCTGTTTAATCAAGAACTGACATCAAAGTTCTCAGGATATTTCCTATACGCACTCCATCCTCATCTTCAACAACCAGAGAAGAATCCCAATATTAATGGTGCCATTTTCAATCTTATTATTTGTCTGTCAAGTCTTTCTTAAGAGAAATGAATATCGTCCATATTATCTGATCACTTCCCGCCACACCATTCTGTTCAGGCAATGGTGGTGTCTCAGTTAATTCACGCCATATAATCGATTCCAAAGACCCCTGGTTACATCTGCTTTATGGTGCACCAAAACCCCACACAAAGGTACAGATTCAGCCAATTTGTCCGCTTGCTCATTTCCCAACCCACCAGCATTTCAGCCAGCAGAGCACCGCAGTAATTGCTTCTACCTCCATTTTCATGTTGGATTTTGTGATATTATATACCAGGCTCTCCTAGCACTAAACACTTTCCATTATCCTTCGCTATGAATCCCCGGGCACTTCTTTTACCTCTTAGCACATAGCCATCCGCGTAAACGAGCTAGGGTTAGGAATGGGAGAGACTGATGAGTGTAGCTGTGCAATTGGGAACATGACGGCTAAGTAAACATTTGCTGCAAGAGCGTCCAACATATACAGAAACGAGACAATTACTTTGGCCTACACAAGTTCCATTTAATTAAGGACACATCACGAGACTTCAAAATCTCTCAAGATGACTGCTGTTTTCTTTAAATAAATTCAGGTCTGACATCCAAATGCGCATGAAGGAGATGAAGATTTCTCACGCGAAAATATGATGTGATAGGTGACACCTTGCAGTCTTGACAGACCAAAGTATGTGAGTGGAATGCGGCCAATATTCCATCACAATGTCTGGGCAGAGCTTCAGAGAATCATGTGGCGCCCAAACGACATGACCTCTCTCTCGACCTAGTCTTGTGTATTCCAGAGGAATGGGTAACCAATACGTCTGGCACAAGGTAGGTTGCAGACGCTGGCGGCTCAGCGTCAATTCACCGAGACCACACCACCACGAGCCGGTGGCGAGTTATAGCCAGACCCTGACACCCATGGGACCCGGCTTAGAGGCGTTCAGCCAAGTCCCGCAGGTGAGGGCCTCGTACGAGCCCGGACCATGGGGGCACGCACATCTGTCGAACACAAGTGTCCGGACCTGTGTAAAGCGTGCACTATCGTCAGACTCTCCACCTGACTTTAGGCGGCCCCCGCGACCAGCGGGAATAGGCCCGCCAGAGCTACCGCAGGGGATATTGCCTGTCTATTTGCAAGCAGATCCCCCATCCTTCCACTGTGCGGATCTCGCGACCGACGAGAATAGGCCCGCCGGAGATTATGCTCGTCTGCTGCGAACAAATCTCTACCGAGAGACTGAATAAGTAAAGAAACGATAAAAGTAGTGGTATTTCAATTGCGCTTGCGCTCCCACCTATGCTACACCCTTCATGTGTCTTCACAAAGTCGGAAAATATGATGTAAGCTGACATTTAAACAGTAAATGCGTATGTATGCAATTGTGAATGGTATGGTGTGAGCATGTTCACGTAACAGATACATGTTAGTGTTTAGAGAACATTGAAACAGCATGTGAAGTAAATTCACAGACAACTACAGGTTCCAATCTGTGCTGTATTTCTGTGAGTGCCAATGAATGAATGTGAATTTATTTCCCCGTATATGATATGGCCTTGATGGCTTGGCCACTTGGCATGGTCGAGAGCTGATCCACGACTCTGGTGATCGAGTGAGATGGCAAAACATGATTGCCCACTTATCGGCATGGCACATGATGGATGAATGGATTATTATTTCGGTAATACTGTTGACCGTTTAAGAATGACTCTAAGTTTTTATTTTACTAACTTTGGCATTTGGAAAATGGCGGCGTGTTGAAGTTGGTCTAAACCACACTCTTAGTTGGGTAATGTTGAATATTGTACTACATATTTTATGTATATTCTAATTATAAATTAGTAATGGTGATGAATATCGTCACCGTCACACTCGAGTATCTCACTTGGAGGTTGGGGGGGGGGGGGGGGGTGGTCAAGTAGCCTGCCTCGCGTTCCGAAAGTTTTGTATTCGGTTCCGGGCTCGTAGACAGCCTCATCACGATTTTAAATTTGAGTATTTACTCATGAGACCACCACAGTAGCTAGGCCTTGAAAATCAAAATCGAATGGTACCCCAATGATGCCTGTAGGTATGACACTTCTAACTCTAAGTGAAGATATTCATTCACATTTTTGTGAAGGTGAGACGAGTTGCGATTTCTCATGCTCCTCATATGGTTTTAGAACTCTCCAGTGTGTCCATCACCTCCATCAGCGACCTGTGCGTGCTAGATTGTCTCAAACGGTCATATGAAAAGTGACTTCAAAAATATGTTCCGTCATGTTAAATGATTAAAAATTAGTACAAGTATTAGTAGGGAGAACTATCACGATTTTAAATTTGATAATTTACTCATGAGACCGCCACAGAAGATAGGCCTTGAAATTCAAAATCTAATGGTACCTCAATGATGCCTGATTCTAAGTGAAAATATTCACATTTTTGTGAAGGTGATACGAGTTGCGATTTCTCATGCTATTCACCCGTAATGAGAACTCTCCAGTGTGTCCGATTACCTCCACCAGCGAGAGTGTGTGTGTCTGTTCGTGCGAGATGGTCTCAAACAGTCTTTAGTAGTCTTAACTTTAGTAGGTCAAATCGCACGTTTTGTGTGTTGAAAAGTGTAGCGCAATCGATATGCACGGCTGTCATGACCCGTGGGTTTCCAATTCACAAAGTCACATCTTCGCAGAAGATCTGTTTTTCAACCACAATTCGAGCATGTTTAGTGATGAAAATATGCTGATTCAGGGGCAATATTTTATATGGCAATTAAAATTCACACTAAACAAAGACATCTATTGGATTAATCGATTCCGATACGCGATCATTCTGCTGCCTCTGTAGGATGCATTCCCCGGCAGTCGGCAGCTCGCACATATCCATAGGGCACAATTTTTTCACAAATATCCAGTTTCTTAGTTCTATATAATATTTTAGTTCGTAATGTTTAATAGTTTCTATTATATCACTTAATAATTTTGTGAAAAATTTAAAAATTTTAAAAATGCCCAGCCGGGAACAGAACCCCGGCCTCCCACGTGACAGGCAGAATGCTTACGACTACGCTAGCGAGGACACAATGATTGTTTCACAAAGATTTTTATATAGTCAAGTCGCCATTTTGGGTTTCATGATCGTAACATCTTTGCCTGTTTTTCAACCATAATTAAAGCAAGTTTAGCGTGAAACTTTCAAAATTTCTGAAAAATTTGATGCAGTATTCGAAGATCCATATACAATTGATGGTTTTCTATTGAAAGCGACAGAAAAAAAATTAATTACGGTTCAGCGTGCCATTTCCATTTTTCTCTGCCTCGCGAGGTTGGTCGCAACCAAACGGGCCATAGGCGGATTATGAAAACTGACTTCAAATAAATGTTCCGTAATGTTAAATGATTAAAAAATAGTACAAGTATACAAATAAATTATTAATAATCTTTAAACTTAAATAATCCTTAAATCTTTTAAGTGTTCTCTTTAACTTTAGTAGGTCAAATTGCACGTTTGAACAAAGTCCGATCGATATTCAGAATTATTTGCGTCAGCCGCCATCTTGGCTTTCCATTCACAAAGACCAAACAACATGAAACATCACCACAAAAAATAATTTTTTAATACCACAAATGGAAGACGATTGGCGATGAAACTCTCCAAATGTATGTAGAATTGGGTGCAGGATTTCTTCTTCGTTCATTCGGAGTTTTTTTCCGGACGTGATTATGTTGTGCTTGTTTACAGCAGAGCTGCGTTCTTGCGCCGTTAGGCCGACACATCCGACTTCTGCGGGTATTTGTTGACCGGGTTAACCTTCCCGGGGGTGCAGGATTTGAAAATCCATCTCTAAATATTCAAAGATGTACACATTCAGCTTTAAAAAAATAAAATATTTTTATTGTGTATCAAATAATTAATTTATATAAAATGTCACGATGTTTCAACCAATCGCTGTGCACGGAATATTAGGCAAACCTTTCCCAGAAAACCCAGGATGACGTGTGTTGTTGTCACGTGATATTTGAATGAATGAATGACATCGAAAGAATGCATGGTCTATATATAGCAAAATTTGGAGACACAGTGGGTCATTCCGGGTTGGCTCCGTGCATCACTTCCGTTTTTCTTTTGGGTCATGGTACGATCGAACCGTCGGGTGCAGTTCCCTCGTAACTTGGGGGAGGGGGGTGTCATCGCTGGAGCTACGGAGTATGTGCTCTGTGCCTTGCCTTCAGCAGGCTGCCCCGTGGAAAGAGACTGTGCAATTGGGATAACACCCGGTGCGATGAAGTCGAACCTCTCTGTTAACTCATATCCCCTCTCCCCCAAACTATTCACCTCATCTATTTTCTCCTTGTAAGTCTAGGTCTCCGTTTCATTTGCCCTGTGGGTATGGACAATACAATTTGTTGTTTTACTTTATACTATTTTCAGGTGTCCTCAATTTGTGTCCTACCTAGCATCAGTGCCTTTTCCTCACTTCTGAATTCACTTGTATTTTAGCTATTTTCATGAACTCCACGTCATTAGTAGCATTTATAGACAATATTGAAAAATTGGGTTTTGACAGTTGGATACAGATTGACAAAACAAATCCAACGGTATCTCAATAAGGCTGTATGTTAATTCTAGTGGAGTTATTAACCCTTTACAGGGCATAGCGGCAATTACCGGCCGATCGCTTAAACGAGCATAGCGGCCGATTGCGTCCGATACTATTATGCATTGTAATAGTGCGATCTCTCGGCTTTCCGACACTTCTGACGGCTACTTTCACTTTCGCCGATAGCTAGACAACGTGGCCACCATTTGTAAACGCGCTATCATGAATTTGAACGGACTTTTTTTGATAGTTTTCAGGATTTTTACGCTGTTTTTCAAAATGGATTTCGGCGATTCTTCAAGTGATAGCCGAGATTTCGCTAGGTTCAATTTAAATGACATTAAAGGGCACGAAGTTGACTATTAATCGGAGCTAGATATCAGTGCAAAGCGTTACTTTGCATTAGCAGTCTGAGTCGGACTTTAAAGAACGTGATTATGATTCTGAAAATGTGTTTGTAAATTGCCGTATAGATGACGGAAAATCACAAACAACATGCCGTATTTCGTAAATATTTGTGTTCATATATGAATTACCGACAATAATCACGTGAGTAACATATTCTGCATGTTTTTCCCTTCATTGTGTTGTTTATTTAACTAAAATCGGTTGACTAACACCTTATTTGTGATGTTTTTACTAACACGACCCGAAATTTTACCGAACCTGAAAAAATCTTGCCCGTTCAGGGCTACAAAATGGACAAGCGTCTGCCCTGTAAAGGGTTAATATTTTTGTGTCATGATCTACAACCAGGAAGTGCTAAGGAATCTTAAAAACAAACCAAACATCAATCAATCATGTGCCATACTGGAAAGCGTGGGCGGTCATGACTCGCCATTGATCACCAGCATCATGGATCAGCTCAGTGTTCCTGTCTCATCCATGCCATGTGGCCAAGCCATCCAGGTATTTTCTTCTCGGTCTTCCCCTTGGTCTGTTCCCTTCGATCTTGACAGTTGTCACTAAGTTCTCCAATCCATTTCTTCTCATAACATGTCCAAATAATTTTTACTGTCTACGTCTAATTTCTCTAATCAATTTACGATTTTCATTTGTTTCCTGTAGTACTTGGTCATTGGTTTTTCTGTCTGTCCATGGTATTCTTTGCATTTTCCTCAGAAATCACATTTCTGCAGCCATCAAATATTTTTGAGCTTGACTGCACATTGTCCAAGTTTCACATCCATACAAAAGAACCTGGCTCTATGTATCCCCTCAACACTCTTTTTCTCGTTTCAATTGACATCTTTTTATTGGTCAGAATGTTTTTCATCTTGATAAAGGCTACTTTCACCATGGCGATTCTTGTTCTAATCTTTTTAAGGCATCTGCATCAGATGTTGTGACTTTTCCGAGATAATTGTACTGATTCACTTGTTGAAGAATACTCCCATTTACTTGTATATTACATTGTGGTACTTCGTTCTTCCTAGTGACTACCATAACCTGTGTCTTCTTACAATTTAATTCCAACCCCAGCTGCTCACTGTGTACAACAACTGCGTCTACTAATTGTTGTAGATCTTGTGCATTGTCTGCAATCAATACTGTATCATCTGCATATCTAATGTTATTGATGTTTCATCCTCCAATGCTGATTCCTTTTATGTCTTCTACATTTCTGAAAATATTTTCACTGTATAGGGAAAAAAGATCTGGAAACATTACACATCCCTGCCTAACACCTCTTAATAGGTTGATATTGTCCCACTTCACTATCAATCCTTATGGCAGCTTGTTTCCAATATGTTTTTTATAAGTCTAATGTCTTTCCCATAAATTTGTAGATCTGCAAGCATATCTACCATGTTGACATGTCTAACTCTATCAAAAGCCTTTGTGTAGTCAATAAAGCAAAGGTGTATATCCTTGTTTACTTCTATAGCACGTTCAATAATTGTTCGCATCATATACGCAGCATTTACTGTACCCTTTCCTACTACAAACCCACATTGTTCTTCCCCTATTTCAGGTTGCATTTTCTTCCTCACTCTTTGCATGATAATTCGTAGCAAAATCTTTGTGATGTGGCTTATTATACTAATTGTTCTATGTTGATCACATTCCAAGGTTCCTGATTTCTTTGGGATTGCAATAAATGCAGAATTACATAATTCAGAAGGTATATCTCCAGTATCATATAATGTGTTCAGTAGTCTGGTGACTTGCTCTAGTCCAAATTCTTCTAAAGCTTTAATCATTTCTGTTGTGATGTTATCTGCACCGGGGGCCTTGCCAGCTTTCATATGCTTAAGAACATTTCAAACCTCCATCTTTAAAATTGGCAGCCCTTCATTATTAAATCTAATATCATACCTTTCCTCTCTTATCATCATAAAGGTTTTTCACATAATCTGCCCATACATGTAGAATCTGATCTTTTTCTATTATGATTTTGCCATCTTTAGTTTTTAGACAGCCTGTTGATGTACTTGTTCTTTTATTAGTAAGTTCCTGAATTCTTTTGTGCACTAGTTTGGTATTTTGACTGTTGTGTTGTTTTTCAATGTCTAAGCACTTTTCCTCAAGTCATGCTTATTTTGCCTCCTTACATAATATTCTGACTTGTCTGTGAATTTCTTCATATTTGACAGGATTATTTTTTTTTGGAGTCTTCTTGTTTCCATTAGGTGTAAAAATTTCTTCTGTTATCCATTTCTAATTACAGCCCAATAAATTGGAAGCTGAGAAATTCTGCCTTCAATTACTTGGCTTGTTTATTTATAAACGGACAACATAGTACCATATATCATTGCGTCTGGGGTGGCATGGCCTAACTTGATGTATATTTTATTATGCATTTCTGTAACGGGAAAGTAAAGGTCACATTCCACTTATGATAGAATGTCGAGAAGATCAACTTCATTGCGCCGGGTTTTATCCAATATGGCACGGCCTCTTTCTGCAGGGTGGCCTGTCAAAAGCATTGCACAAAGCACAAGAGTCTCTGTGTCTCCGAGAAAAATGCACTTGACTTTTAAGGATTTTTGATAGGATGTGCTGTGACCTAGCTAACAGTTAACAATGGCTGCCCATTTATATTAATTAAATGCCATGTGACATGTTTGTCGTTAGTGAAAGAACAATTTATGAAAACGTACTCACATTGTTTTAGAGTACCCACTGCATTGTGACAGCTTTTTTTTGTTGATTAATATCATGCATTAATGTAAGTAAATAAATTTGTAACTGCTGCATAAATTAAGCAGTCACTTTCACTAATAATTGACTTCTACTTCTGCTCTATAATTACACTGTTCTGTATTTAAAAGTGAGCAATTAATAATTGAATACTAACTTTTTAAAACACCATAACTTATTTCACAGTATTTCACGAGGGTAAGTTATTAAGTAAGTCACACATGGCTATAGAAAAATAACTAAATATGATAACTTGAAACCAGTTTATTTTTATACATTCTTTGTCCCTTTATTTCTCAACATAATTTTCACCAATATTGATGCATTTATCCCATCGTTTTATCAGTCCTCCCAAACCGGCTGCATAGAACTGTGTGCTCTGTTTTCTAAACCACATTTTCACTTCACATTCACCGTCGGTGTGATTCGCGAAGTGTCTCCCGCCAAGGTGGGTTGTCAGTGTTTATGCTGAGTAAATGCAAGTCACACAATTCTGTGGGATGGCCAGTAAATGAAAACAAAGCATGCAGTTCTATGCAGCTGGTTTGGGAGGACTGATAAAACGATGGAATAACTGCATCAATGTTGGTGGAAATTATGCTGAGAAATAAAGGGACAATGTATGTATAAAAATAAACTGGTTTCAAGTTGTTATCAAGAGTAATTATTTTTCTACAGCCATTTGTGACTTACTTATTAACTTTAAATAATTATGTACTGCTGTGCTGCTAAGAAGAAAAAAAAAGGTACTCCTTACTTACTAGCTTTTAAAAATATTTTCAATCATGTCAAAGGGTGACAAATTATACAAGTACACAGATAAATTACTGCTACAAATGAAACTTGTATTCTGTGTAATTTTAGTAGTTAAATTGCCAGTTCTAATTATAAAATAAATACGAGTCCGCTCTGCTATACTACGCAATGCTAGCAGCATGGGTCCACCATTTTCAATTTTGTGATATCGATATCTCATTGTTATGCTAAAAATGTTGATTGTTTTCTGAAAAAAGTAAGAATTGTTGAAGCTCTTCAAATGTACGTAAAAACAAATGCAGAATTCAAAAATGTATAAAAAAATTCAAGGATTATTTAAAATACAGTAGATATAAGTAAAATTAGCTCATTGTGTTAAAGATATTTCAAATAAATTAACAAAAAATGCATGCAGCTTAGCATACAGACCATAGTAGCATTTATTAGAGTAGTTTTCCCTATCTGTGGTGTGTGGTTTTCATATGCATTAAATCACAAGCAGGCATGGGTACGTTTGCCTTAACTGGAAGTGTCGCAGAAAATTTTCCACTGAAGAAGCGTGCACTTCCCCCACCCTCAATCTCAATAGTCCAACAACTGACATTGCTATCATTAGCGTCATACCACAACCACTTTAGTCCTTTTATTCTACACATACACCAATGATTGAATGTTTGTAGTCCATTAATAATTGTTTAGACCAGTGACAACCATTTTTGGCCCATGCACCCTTTCACCATATGTTCAGAGTGTCATTACCCCCACCCCCCTCCCTTTTCGTATTTCCGACCAATAAATCTCCCCCACCCAAGACAGTATACATAAAAATGGAAGCTAAATGTACTAACACATACTAGAACAAGTCTAGACGTCTACATAAAATGTGATGTGTGGGTATAATCTTATATATAAAAAAGACTTGTGCGTATGTATCTCTGTATGTATTTATGTATCTCTGTCCGTATGGCCTTTATTTGTTCGCGAACGGCCCATCCGATTGAGATGAAATTTTCTACACGCCTTCCTTTCATTCCAGAGCTGACAACTGTGATATTTTGTTAGTGTGAAATCGCCTGCTTACTCAGTATTATTTCATTTTTCATCATAATTTCATATATTTCAGGGGACCTAACTCTGTAAAAGTTATTTCAAGGGGCATAACTTTTCTGTATAACTTATAGTCATATTGTGGCATCGTTTTCAAAGATTTATAAACTCTTTGTCCATAGTTATGTACCGGCATATGAGTTATAATAAATAATGATACAATCTGTAAGGCATTTTCAAAGTTTTCATAAAAATGATGCACAATGCATAACATTGTAACTCATCTTTTTTTGCTTAAGAAGTTACTGTAGTCATGCAGGTGATTAGAAAGAGTTTTCATTAAAAATAATGGATGGTGTGTAGAAGAACGTTCTTTTAAGTTACTTTTTTTGTTGTATGAATTTAATGAAGCCGGACAGGGTCAGGCAGACAGATAGACAGACAGATAGACAGTCGGGAACGGGAACTTATATGACTACTTATATGAATTAAATGAGATGCTCCACATCAGGAGCTGGGAAATGCCGGGTCAGACAGACAGACAGACAGACAGACAGACAGACAGACAGACAGTCGGTAACGGGAACGAGAACTTATATGACTACTTATATGAATTAAATGAGATGCTCCCCACCAGGGTCTGGGCGAAGCCGGGCAGGGTCAGCTAGTTACATTATAAAACGAATATCAGAAGGGCGAGAAGTACAGAACCTTAAAGTATGGAGAGAAAAACAATATCAAGTAATAAGTTCTTGTATTAATGCGATCCTGAAATAATCTTAATTTCCCCACCCCCTCCAAAGTCCCCACTGTTTGAGAACCACTGGTTTAGACATTCTCCATGTGTCTGATACTTAGTTAGTTAGTTAGTTAGTTAGTCGCGGTTCCAACTTCACAGCAACGGGTTGTCCCCATTATGCTCCGTTCCTGTGCCAGTGAATATCACATAAAACGCTCCCCACTGCCCAATGTGAAAAGTGGAAAAGACAGGAGTCTCGACAAACAACAGCCCGCACAGATACACTGTGCATAATGCCGCCGCCAGAATGTCAACACAATAGTCCCCCACAAAACATCCAGTTTATCTCTGATGGAATCGGCAGTCATTTCCCCATCTGGATGTTTCCTAGATGTTCACCCACACAGTCCACGAAAATACAGTTCATCGTCGATGGCACTGGCAGTCAACCAGCAGCCACGCATTTCTGCATAAGGCAAAAACCGGTCAACTCTGGGACATAGCCAGCTGCCATCGCTCCGAACATGCAGTCACATTCCAAAAAACCTCGGGCAGATTCAAAAGCATTTCACACGAAACTCACAGCTCACAGTGTCGCACCACGCACTCACTCAGTAGCAGGGCGACGGAACCATAGCCTCCTTAGTCGCCTCTTACGACATGCATGGTAGGCTACAGTGTTGCTATTCTTTGCTTCCCTTATGGGCCCCGGCAACACACGGGAGTGTCTGATACATACAGCAGTAATGAGTTAGCGTTAGAGCTGAAACATTTTTAAGCACTATAGAAGTTCCTTTTATATGCTTATTTTAATATCTATGTGTTCCCCCCATCTTTGTCTACATTGGTACCTAAATAAGTGTATAATTCTACTTCTTGAAGTGAAGTTTCACCAAGGGAGATTAGGTTATCATTTGCCTCATTTATTCTCATTATCTTTGTCTTTCCCTATGCATTTTGAGACTTAATTGTTGTGATCTCCTATCCAGTGTGTTTAGGTAAATCTTGCATCTCATTTCAATGTGTGGGACAAGAAAGCAATGTCATTAGCAAAGTCCACATCATCGAGCTTCAGTGCCCAAGCAGACAATATTGGGACCAAATGTACCTAGTTGTCAAATGTAGGCATGCTCACAAATTTCATGTTAGAAGCAAACAAAGTGATTTTTTGCTCATAAGCTACAATTTAGAGGGAACATTGATGACATGCATGTGTCAACGTCTTAGAAAATACAGGCAAACCTTAGCTCATCATTCTACATGTCACAGCTAGTTCCTTCACATGCACTCATAGATCTCAAACGTCGCATGTGGTTCAAACCATTTATTTATGCATCACAGCAATATTAACATAGTGTATATACGGATCCACCTGTGTTTTGCCGGGCCCATAAGGGAAGCAAAGAATAGCAACACTGTAGCCTACCACGCATGTCGTAAGAGGCGACTAAGGAGGCTTGATGGTTCCGTCGCCCTGCTACTGAATGAGTGCGTGGCGCGACGCTGTGAGCTGTGAGTTTTGTGTGAAATGCTTTTGAATCTGCCTGAGGATTTTTGGAATGTGACTGCATGTTCGGAGTGATGGCAGGTGACTATGTCCCAGAGTTGACCGGTTTTTGCCTTATGCAGAAATGCGTGACTGCTGGGTTTCTGGTTGACTGCCACTGCCATCAGCGATGAACTGTATTTTCGTGGACTGTGGGTGAACATCTAGGAAACATTCAGATAGGAAAATGACAGCCGATTCCATCAGAGATGAACTGGGTGTTTCGTGGGGGACTGGTGTGTTGACAGTCTGGTGGCGGCTTTATGCACTGTATTTGTGCGGGCTGTTGTTTGTCGAGACTCCTGTCTTTTCCACTTTTCACATTGGGCAGTGGGGAGTGTTTTGTGTGATATTCACTGGCACAGGAACGGAGCATAATGGGGACGACCCGTTGTTGTGAAGTTGGAACTGCGACTAACTAACTAACTAACTAAATATACGGATCACCATTTTCGCACACATGGCATACACTATATGTTATATACATTAACAGCAATTAACACTTAGCCATAGCCATCATGTGATCACAAAACCCCGCACTCAATACTCTCTATCATAGCTCGGCAGCCTAGCTCTCACACCCCGCAATCAATTTCCTCGCTCCTCAGAATACATGCGTCTTCCCCCTAACGTGTCCAGTCTCCGTCTGAAGCCTTCTGGTGTGCGGCCTGCTAACCACGTGGTACTTGACCCCGTGTATCCTGGGCTAGTCAAGCTGTATTAGTAGTCACGCCGTCCTGGCTGTCCGGTCTTGTTGTCTCAGGTCCTTCAGTGCAAGCCTGAGTGTCGGTCAAGGACATAGTCCTGTCTCTCTGTCCCTGTGTCCTATTCATAGACTTGTGTCCCCTTTATAGCTGAGTCTTGTTGTCCCGTCTATGTCCTGTCTATGACGTATCTCCTGTCATGTATATGTCCTGTCGCTATCCCCCCAACACTGACACATGTCTTGCTTTTCTCTCCAATAAAGAATCATTACTGGATGTATGGAGGGGGGGGGGGGGGATACAACAAAGAATGTCTGTCACTATAAGTATTACATCAACTTTAATGTGTGTATATGTCAATCATTGGCACCTTGCCGTCTTGACAGACGATAGTTTGTGCTTTAAAAAGGCATAATAACTTGTAACTATGGCGGTAGCGAGTGTGACTGATAAGGCCAATTTGCGCTGTAAATGTCCGTTCACAGTGGGTGCATGTGAACACGTGGTCATTTCCACCATCATGCACCATCTTACGTCTCAAACGCTTGGTGTGTGACTTTTCTGCAATAATTTTCTCCTTTGACTTTATTCCATTTCTGATATTTGCCCTCCATGTAACACGTTCAGCGGCGACTTGCTCCCAATGTGCATTATCAATGCCTGTATCAATCATGTCCCGCTTACACACATCTTTGTATCGTAGTAGAGGCCGACCCTGAGATCTCTTACCCATCTGTAATTCACCAAAAAAGATATCCTTTGGTATTCTACCATCATCCATCCTCCTAAGATGTCCTATCCATCTAAGTCTACGAAGACTGAGCATGGAATAAACTGTCACACAACCTGATCTTTCCAATACTTCAGTATTTGTGATTTTGTCTTGCCACTTAATACCAAGAATTCTTCGCAGACACCGCATATGAAAGCTGTTTAAATTGTTCTCTTGGTGTGAGTAAGTTGTCCAGGTTTCACTGCCATAGAGAAGAGTACTAAGGACACAGGCTTGATAGACAAGGACTTTTGTTTTGGCAGTAAGCTTCCTGTTCTCCCAGACTCTTTTTCTTAATCTGTTCATTGTTGTTGCTGCCTTACCAATCCGGATGTTGATTTCCTGATCTAGGGATAATTTGCTATTTACCACTGATCCTAGATATGTAAAATGGTCTACTATCTCTAGTTCGGCGTCGTAAACCCGTAACAGTTGCCTCTCGCTTTGATTCCGAGACCAGTTAAGACCAGGGATGGAGTTATTGCCTCTCCATAGCACAAAGCCTGGGCTAAAATATAGAGATCATGTGTTGCCCATGCAGCATGATCCCTCTCTCGGCCTGCCTAGTTCACTCCAGAGGAAAGGTAACACCCCTACATCTGGAACAAGACAAGCTGCAGAAGCTGCCGGATCAGCAAAGCAATGCTCTAACTGTCCGCCTGTCGGAGCTTCGATCCTAGACCAGTCGCCAACCAAGGCTTAGGGCCTGGTCTGCCCTGCCATGACAATTTTGTCTTTAGCTTGCATTTCCTCGCACCAGGGTAAGGCGTGTACCCTCCCAATTGCGCTCTTCCGCCCGAAGCCGTTGGCACAATGTGGGGTGTCGGGTTTGGTAAGCGCCGCCCAACGCTCGGCGCTAACAGAAACCAGGTAGTACCGTCTACTGTTATACGGTAGCTCAGTCATATCTAAGACCTGACATATTGTGTATATGTGATACAAGTGATAATGATTTTCCATAAAGCTTGTCATGCATTATGTTATTTTTGTCATGATAAACTGACATCATTACACTGTGATGGTTTCCCAAACTCAAATTCTTAAATGGGACTTGAGGAATAACATATCAGAAATCATGTCTTGAATTAATCATAAGACACTTTGTATCATTAATCATCTTAACAAACAAAATATCAGATTCATTTGCATATATGTTTGCATATAGATGTAACTTACAAATCTTTTCAGACTGACCGTAGACATAAGATGGAGACTAAACTGCAATCAAGTGTCAAGACAGAACAACCTGAAGTCTGTGCAGCTCAAGGTAAGATTAAGTGCAATATATCATAACAGTAAGTTAAATATTCTGTACAGGATGTTGCAATCAACCCCAAGCATTTATTGGCTGTTTGTGACTTACTAGATAATTCTGCATTGAGGACTGCTATTGCTTTTGTGAATTGTCAAAGCATTATACCATCAAAACCAAAACAACAGCAGAATGTAAATCTACTCAGACACTGGGAAAACTAAGATCATAGGTGTGACCAAGTATCCACAGGGATCAGTGCACAGCTCTGCAGCTGGGAAGAGCAGGGTACTCTCTTGTCCCGACAATCAGAAATTGTTGTCACAGGCTGAGTTAAAAGATCCCTGTGAATATGGAAAACAAGGGAAAACCACCACATTATCTTCCCAAGACAAGTTTAAAATAGGTATGTCAGGATAAGAGAAGGTCAACCAAAGAGATGAATGGAGATGGCTTGTATCTGCAGCAAAGAACCTCAATGGCTCGGAATGCTGAAGAAGAAGAAGAAGTCAGGATATAGATGAGGTTGAAAAGTTACAAAATGTAATAAAAGAAATGAAAATATGAAGCTTAATATCCTAGGCATGAGTGAGATGAGGTGGAAGAGATTTGATAAAATAATAACAGACAAACACAATAATTTGTTCAAGAGGTAATACATACAAAAAATGATTAGGTCTAATGTTTGATGAGGAAACAAGCTAAGTCAGTTAATGGTTATTTGATTAAATCAGATAATTATTATTGTCAAATGTGAAGTCGAACCAAGAGATATAAATGTAGGATAAGCAACAATAACAAGCAGTAGTGAAGTGGAATTACAAACATTTTATGACAAAGTAGAAATGGCAGCAGGGGTGGAACATTTAAACATGATTCAGGAGCCAGCTCTTTTTCTCAGCAGCCAACCTTTTTTCTCAGGAGCCGGCCCTTTTTCTCAAGAGCCAGCAAATTGTTTTATAACATGGGCTAAGAAATATATGAATCAATCTCAGATAAAGCTACATATTTTGAAATGAGCCATTAAATGTCCTTTATTGGAACCACAGGTCAGGATGTCACTGTGAGAACACTTCAGTTATTTACACATCTCTAGAGCTTTACAGTAGCTGGCACTTGTTGCATCTTCCAATGGCACAATAGAAAGAACTGTCTTCTTCACTTTCCCTTCTCTGATAAAATGAATATATAGTATCAGCCCTTCATCATCAGATCTGTCTGCATCTCCATCAAGTAAGATACTGACATGTGGTTTTCCTTTATTTCAATATCAAATCTTCATGAAGACATGAGGCAATGGAAAACAATAAATTCTCTACACTGTTTTTCTTAAAACTTCTTTGAATCAATCACATTAAGCTTGGTTAACAATGCAGCCAAACCTCCATAATCAGTGTAAGGTCTGTAATTACTGGCCTACAATGCCTTGAAATGTACATTTATTTGTTCCAGCATCTTAGCATCCATGTTCCCCCTTCCCCCCTCTCACATTGCTAAAGTAGCACATTCAGGATTCTTCTTTGTAATTCTTCTTTGTACTTTCAGCCTTCTGATACTTGAAGTGCATATAGGATTTGTGGTGCTTTGTAAGTTTCCAATTTAAATGGTCCCAAACATTAAAAAAAAACACTTCCGAATTTGGTCTGCAGTGTTGGTGGGAAACTTACTGCTCACTTCACAATTCATTCTTCATAGCACAACAGTGTTAGAAGTTCTAGGTAGAATTGCTGAAATTTTTGTTTGTTCAACTGAGGAAATTTAGGAACACTATCTTCAGTGCAACAGCATCAGTTACCAGCAATTGTGCTTCATCAAAGAAGATCTGCCACAAGAACAAGAGGACACCGAGAAGACAATGGAATAATGACATCACAGTCTTTGTACATTCACATGGAATGACATCACAGTCTTTGTACATTCACATGGAATGACATCACAGTCTTTGTACATTCACATGGAATGACATCACAGTCTTTGTACATTCACATGGAATGACATCACAGTCTTTATACATTCACATGGAATGACATCACAGTCTTTATACATTCACATGGAATGACATCACAGTCTTTGTACATTCACATGGAATGACACCATTCAGTGCCACACATCTGGTTCTGGACCATTAACTATTCCTTCCCATGATGCTTCATGGTAAACATAGATGATGATGATGAAGATCTACAATGATAGGATGTTCATTGTCATCTTAATCACAATAATTTGTTTTATGTTCATTATCATCTTGAAAACTACAAACAACACTTGGATTTTTCTATCCTTGGATGTCGATATCTCAAACAAAATCACAAGGAACAAAAATAATACTTGGTGCCAGGGGGCTACTATGTAGGTCAAGGGGGGAGGAGGGGTTGGGTTATGTGGCTCTTTCATGTGATAGTCTGGCAGATGCTGAGATTAATGTATGTATCGCAACTCGTGGTGGCAGCTGACATATAGTTTATTTCTGAGGATACACACCCAAACAAACAAACTTCCACAGCCAGCTGAATCGCTCACTGTTTACTAGTTGATACTGTCTGTAATATAATATATTCTGTTCAGCCAGAAATATACTGGGGAAATAAAGAAACCAACAAATACAGGGACAAAGGTTGTCTCCATAGGAGGTGATTGTTGTTGTTGTTGGTGATTGTTGTCTTTTCTTTTGCACTTGTTTCTATGGGTATGACTATAGTGTTTGGCACATATTGTCTACAGGGAACCGTGGTTTCTTCATTGGGCTGAAAAGGTCACTATTTGACTGAGATTGGAATATATTCCAGAATGCTGTATATTATCTACAAGTGAGTCTGAGTCATTTATGAGAGATGACTGTGATTTGCCTTGTCATTGCACCAAGAGTGAACCCCTTAAGCCTCATTGACCTCTGAGGGTTTTACAGTGTCCTCAGCCTATGACAAATCGCTAACCACCATGTTGGTATCGTTGTTATTTTTATTGAGTGCTGTGCCAACCAGGGAAATACTTATTACATCAGAGTTGACATTTTTTTAAGGTCCAGACCAAATGGACTTTTTCCAGTGTTGTTTACGAACATGGACTTTTTCCAGTGTATTTCAGAACATGGACTTTTTCTAGTGATAGTTAAGAACATGGACTGTTTCCAATGTTATTGAAAACATAAATCTTTCTTCAGGTTGAAAAATTAGACATTTATCACAGGACTTTACATGTGAACCATCATAGTTTTGTGGTTTCAAAAGGTGTTATTTAATTATTTCACTGTGCAAGCACCTGAACAGTAATTAAGAAGCCTGATATAATTAAGATGTTTTTTTAATGATATATTATTGTATTTTTTTGTGGTTTTTGTAATATACTATATCACACGAGCATACGTGCTCTTCCCTTTTCCCATGTTATCCCAATATAGTGTTGTAATTTATAATAGGAGTTGGTTCTTTACTTCTTGTTTTGGTGTTTTAGTTTTATGGGTGTTCTCATTTAGAATACAAAGTAAATGACAACATCATTTGTTCTGGTATAGTTTTCAGGCAGATAACAACTGTTGGCAGATCAGTGGTTTCTCTGCAGAGTCGTTTGGCCTGTTGGATAAAACTGCTTCTTTTAACCCTTTACAAGGCATAGCGTCCGTTACCGGCCGATCTCTAAATACGAGCGTAGCGTCCGATTCCGGCCGATACTATTATGCATTGTAAAAACGCGATCTCTTGGCTTTCCGACACTTCCGTCGGCTACTTTCACTTTTGCCGATAGCTTGACAACGTGGCCGCCATTTGTAAACGCGCTACAATGACTTTGAACAGACTTTTACGGACTTGTTTTGATAGTTTTTGGGAGTTTTACGCTGTTTTTAAAAATGGATTTCAGCGATTCTTCAAGTGATAGCCGAGATTTCGCTCTGTTCAATTTAAATGACATTAAAGGGCACGAAGTTGATTATTAATCGGAGCTAGATATCAGTGCAAAGTGTTACTTTGCGTTAGCAGTTGTGAGTCTGACTTTAAAGAAAGTGATTATGATTCTGAAAATGTGTTTGTAAATTGCCGTATAGATGACGGAAAATCACAAACAACATGCAGTATTTCGTAAATATTTGTGTTCATATATGGATTACCGGCAACAATCACGTGAGTAACATATTCTGCATGCTTTTCCCTTCATTGTGTTGTTTATTTAACTAAAATCAGTTGACCAACACCTTATTTGTGATGTTTTTACTAACGCGACCCGAAATTTTTATAGAACCTGAAAAAATCTTGCCCGTTCAGGGCTACAAAACGGACAAGCCTCTGCCCTGTAAAGGGTTAAACTGCCCCATAGCTAGGTTTTCAAATCTGTTCTTCATAGGGTGACCTGGCATGCTCAGGAACATTTCTGCTTGTATTAGTATTGTCATATCTCTGTGCTCTCTTAGTGCTTGTGTCCTCCCCATCTTCTCCATCTTCACTATAGGGGTTGATCTTATCCCTCCAGTTTTGACTCTAAGAGCTTGATTTTGCACCTGTCCAGCTCTTGTAGTGTGGTTTTTTATGCTGAACACCATGCAGTTGACACTTATCCAGGTGTGGTCATTTGTTCTTTTGATAAACTTGCTAACTTTACCGCTGGCTCCTCATATTGTTCCACTTTGTTTTCTCAGGATGGCTACTTTTCTTCTGGCTTTTGCTACTGCTTTGTTAATGTGCTTTCTCCATGTCAGCTTGTCATCAAATGTTGCTCCAAGGTATGTTGGTTCTTTACCTTCTCTGAGGGGTATTCAATTTATCTGGATGATCTATCTTTTGTTTTGGAGAGAGGGAAAATACTTGCCAGTGTTTATGCTAACATGCCATCTATTTGTCCATGCAACTAATGCATCTACATCTCTTTGTAGCAATCTGGTGGCCACTGATGCATGTTTGTTTGTGCTCCACAGGACCAGCTCATCAGCGTACATTGCCACTTTAATTCCATGTGCTAGTTTAGCAACAAGATCATTGGTGAAGATTTGGAAAAGTGTCGAGGACAGGATTCCACCCTGGGGAACACCGTGATGTAGTAGTATTTTCTTGCTCTTGAGTCTCTCTATCTGTACTCAAAGTATTCTGTTGTGCAAGTATCATTTCACCCATTTGAACATTCTTTTCAGTTTCTTCATCACACCTTCTTTCCAGACCTTGTCAAAGACTTTCTTTAGATCTATCCATGCCGCAAGCACCAGTTTTTATTCTTGGAATGGATCCTCAGTTTCTTGAGAGAGGTAGGTTGTCTGATTTTCTGTAGAGTAAGGCTGATTAGAGCCAACTTCTATGGCATATGAATGTTTCCACTGTCAATGTATCACTGCAGTCTGTGATTGATGATGTGCTCCATTGTTTGCAGAGATGCTGGTGAGGCTAATTCATCTGTAGCTGGAGGCACTGAAGCTGTCTTTGCCAGATTTTTGGAGATGTATAAAGGTTGCTTTTCTCCAGGCTTGTGGAACACTAAGGTCCAGCTGTTATTGAAGATCTGTGACAGCTTTGTTTTGACCATTGTTCCTAGTTTCTTGATTATTTCATTGGAGATACTGTCAGCTCCTGGTGACTTTCTCATTTTCAGTTTTAATATTGCTAGCTCCAATTCGCTTATTGTGATAAGTGCCTCCAGTGCCTCATGTACTGTTTCATTCTGTCCTGTATGTTGCTACTTCTCTCTAGTCTTGAACTCTTGAACTACTTTATTTATGCCTTTATCTGTGTTCAGATTTCTAACCAGTATGCTGGGGCGATGTTTGTACATTGCCCAGTCTTTTAATTCCACCTAAGGAGGATGCTACTTTCACTTAAAAAGTTTATTTTCTACAGTTGAAAAGACTGGCTGATGGTCACAAACACCAAGTTGTTACCCAACAATTCATGTGATGTTCCACTCCAGGTCTGCTGAATGAAAAACCAGATTAGGTGTAGTTGTAGTGTGCCATGATCTTGAGTAGAAGTCAGGCGGGTCAGACGACTTGTTGATCAAGATGAATCTATCCTCGTCCTGCCAGTCTTTCAGTCTCTCACTTCTCTGGTCCATGTGATCATAGCCTCAGCTCTGCTAGTGGCTGTTGAAATCGCCACACACAATCATTGTTTGTTTTTGTGGTAGTGTTTCCAGCTGTGGGTTGTCACTTGGATAGTTGTAATTGGTCAGATGTGGATCTGTATTGTCTGTCTTAAGTTTGAGTGTCTGATACTTAGCCCCTTCAATGTAAACTTAAATTTGGGAAGCAGCAATGTTATTTTTCACAACGGTCAGTATCCCACCCTTTCACCTGGTAGCCTCTGATTTTGAAGGCTATTTTTTATTTAGGTGAATTTCTTGCAAACAACATACACTTATTTGTTCTTGATTCAGAATGTTTTCTAGTTCTTTTTTTTTTTTTTTGCTGACCCCCTCCACATTCCAATGAATTATTTTAAGTCTTTTTCTGGTGTAGCCAGATGCTCTATTCCCAGGTCCCTTGGCTCCACAGGACATCTAAGAAGGGCCTCCAATTGTTTTGGATGGATCCTTTTGAGTCATAAGGCCTGTTACTGCACCTGCCTGGGGGTCCATAGCAGGTCGAGTACCATGATGTTTTGCAGTCATCAACATATTACTTCGCTTAATTGCATGGCACCCTGATTTCTGTGGTGCACCTCCTGGCTGGTTGTCTCTGTCTTCAGCATGTTTCCTTTACTAGAGTAGTCTGTGGTCTTATTCTAGTTTAGATATGTATGTACACACGTGTCTGCCCATGTATGTATGTGCATAAATATCTAGAGCATTCTGGTTGTTTTGTTTTTTTAATGCTGCAAGTGACTCGCCGCTGCCCCTTCTCCTGTTAGAGCAGTGTTACAAGTGAAGGCCAGGAGTTGGACTTTTGTTACCAGAGGTGAAGAATGCACAAGCCCCTGGGTTATTTTGCAAAGTTGGGCACTCACCTAACTCTGCGATACAGCTATATAACATAAATTTGGAACCTGCCTCATGCCTAAATGAAGGGTTTTTTCTGCCCAATTTAGAATGTCAGCTCTGGCCTTGAACTTTCCTTATGCTAACCCGAGTTTGTGCCACTTGAGCTCACTGACTGGCTTTCTGGGCATGTTATATTTCTGTATTACTATAGTCTATTATTATTTGATCTAATGTGTAACCGTCTATAACTCTTGATGTCTCACTATTCAGTCATAGTTACTCTGTCTGGATACCTGACATATGGAGATTTCAATGCAAAAGCAGGAAAGGAAAGAATGGAAGATGTAGTTGGTGATTATGGTTTAGGAAAAAAAAAATTAAAAAGGATAAAAGCTGATGGAATGGGCAAAGTTAAATAATATGATGATTGGAAACAAATGGTTTGAACACTCTAAGAGACAATTGTACACAGGTAAAAGAACTGATTAAAAAAAAAAAACATCCAAGCAGGTTGACTGCATACTGATCAATAAGAGGTTTAGAAATGCCTGAATAAATAAATAAAGACAATACTTGGTGGAAACAGTGATCACAAATAGTGACCAATGTGTGGACAAATAAAAGTAGGATTTAAGAGAGGGGGGGAAAGGGATTCAGAACATGAGACTTAAAGATTTCCAATAACAGATAAAGATGTTAAAGAAAATTACTTAGTGATTATGAAACATGGATATAATGCAATACATAAAATACAAAGTATAAATGAAGAACAGAAAATGCCAAGGGACTCAAATAAACTAACATATATTAGTGGAGAGATGACAAAACAAACCTAAGAAGAAATGGATACTGATGAATACTTAAAGTTGATGGGCAAAGGGAAACAAAGTAAAAATATCACAGTAGAGTATGAAAAGACACACAGAAATAAGAGATAAGTGCACAAAGAAAAAGGAAAATTGGTTAAACAAGCAGTGCAGCCAAATTGAACTGAATTCTATCCAAGATACACAGGATATGCACAATATGATTAATGAGTTGACAAGAAGAAACAGTATGTTTGAAATCAAAAACAGCAAGAATATTATTGGAAGGAAGTACTATAATAAAGAGACATAATGAATACACAATGATGGAGTAAGAGCCGAACTGACAGAAAAAAGTAACATAAGGTCCATCTATACTAAAAGATGAAGTCACTGGTGCTATCAAGCATATGAAGAAAGGAAAAACAGCTGGGTCAAATGGAATCATCATAGAAGAATTGGAAGTATTGGGAGAATTTGGAGCAGAAATATCAACTAAAACGTTGAATGATATTTACTAAACGAGATACAACAGCTTAGATCATCGTGACCTTAGATTATACATCAGCGTAAATCATACATCGGCCTAGATCATACATCAGCTGAACAGCAGCGTAGATCATTCAAGAGCACATTTATCATTCTTCTTCTCCATTTTTCTTTCACTTGAAATTGATTGCCTATAGCTGCAATGTGTGACTATTTGATTACACATCTGTTCATAATCAATACCTAGTATATTCATATGGATATTAATGATTTACTTTGGTGTGTTTCAGAAATACACTCTTGGTCTCCAAAGAGTCCTTATCACTCCATACAAGAGCATTCACAAAAGTGGACATATGACAGCATAGACATGAAGGTTGTGAAAGAAGAACTATCGGATGTTCTGTGTGAGGACAGGAGTGGCCAATTCAGTAAAATGGTAGACAATGCTGGGGGTAGCATCATTCAAGAAATGGCAGAACACAGCAACTCAGAATCAAGCATGGTTGAGAACAGTTGTAAGACATCAGTACAACATGAAAATTGTCAAACATCAGACAATGTGTCTTCTGTGATTTATACAAAAAATATTGAGAATTGGCAGCAACAAAATACGAAAACACAAGAAAAACATGCACGGAGCTTTGCACAATCTCTTGATGACATTTTTGATAATGTCAATTGTAGCTCTCAAAGAACTCACACAGGAGAATCGTCTAATGTTTCTAGTCCAAATTTTTGTGTAAACAGATATAAGAGAACACATACTGAAGGGATGCCAAACAAATGTAATGAATGGAATGGTCTTTTGATTCAAGATGCCCATCTAGAGTGCCAAAAGAACATGAATCACAAGAGAATGCATACAGGTGAGAAACCTTGCATGTGTGATGATTGTGGGGCTTCTTTTACTGATGCAAGTGATTTGAAGAAACATAAGAGAACACATTCAGGAGAGAAACACTACAAGTATAATGACTGTGGTGCTTTTACTGAATCTGGCAGCCTGAAGAATCACAAGAGAACACATTCAGGAGAGAAACCGTACAAGTGTCAGGTTTGTGGTGCTTCTTTTACTCGAACTGCTAACCTGAAGAGTCACAAGAGAACACATACAGGAGAGAAACCTTACAAGTGTGATGATTGTGGCGCTTCTTTTACTCGAGCTCACCATCTGAAGAGTCACAAGAGAAAACATACAGGAGAGAAACCTTACAAGTGTCAGGTTTGTGGTGCTTCTTTTAGTGAAGCTGCCAATCTGAGGAAACATAAGAGAAAACATACAGGAGAGAAACCGTACAAGTGTGATGATTGTGGTGCTTCATTTACTGAAGTTGGCATTCTGAAGACTCACATGATAACACATACAGGAGAGAAGCCTTACAAGTGTGATGATTGTGGTGCTTCATTTACTAAAGTTGGCATTCTGAAGACTCACATGATAACACATACAGGAGAGAAGCCTTACAAGTGTGATGATTGTGGTGCTTCTTTTACTCGAGCTGACCATCTGAAGAGTCACAAGAGAAAACATACAGGAGAGAAACCGTACAAGTGTCAGGTTTGTGGTGCTTCATTTACTGAAGCTGGCAGTCTGAAGAGTCACAAGAGAACACATACAGGAGAGAAACCTTACAAGTGTGATGACTGTGGTGCTTCATTTACTCAAACCAGCAGCCTGAAGAGTCACAAGAGAACACATACAGGAGAGAAACCGTACAAGTGTGATGACTGTGGTGCTTCTTTTACTCAAACTGGCAGTCTGAAGAGTCACAAGAGAACACATACAGGAGAGAAACCTTACATGTGTGATGATTGTGGTGCTTCTTTTACTGAAATTAGCACACTGAAGCGACATAAGAGAACACATACAGGAGAGAAACCTTACAAGTGTGATGATTGTAGTGCTTCTTTTATTCGAACTGACAGCCTGAAGAATCACAAGAGAACACATACAGGAGAGAAACCATACAAATGTGATGACTGTGGTGCTTCTTTTACTGAAGCTAGAAAACTGAAGGGACATGAGGGAACACATACATGAGAAAACCCTTACAAGTGTGATGTTTGTGGTTCTTCTTTTACTCAGGCTAGCCACCTGAAGATCCACAAGAGAATACATACAGGATAGAAACCATACCAAGTGTGATGATTTTGGTGCTTCTTTAACTGGAGCTGGCCATCTGAATAAACATACAACACAGCATCATCACCACATGCTCTGCCAACTACCATAGGTGTTGATGTATTTCCTCAGATCTCATTCCCTATTCAGGATCATCTCTGCTGATAATATTTCTCAATGTCACCATACAGTTCATCCAGCATCATCTCTCTTTGTCTGCCCATGTCACTTTGCCCACTGATCTTTCCAGTCATAACAATACTTTCCCGTGCTTCTCTTCTCATCACAGTATTAAAGAATGTTATTGTTTATGTCTGATAGTTCTATATAATGTTCTACTTTCATTAGCTTCTTTTAGGCAATCGTTGTTAAGTTACTCTGGCAATCCAAGCCATTTACAACAACCATCTTGCTACTTCCAACAAATTGGAAGAAATGTTATCAAATCCAACCGGATTTTACTTAGATCCTAAAGCCAGCATCCCTGAGGAAATGGATGAAAAAGCGAGGAAAGAATTTCAGTCTCTTTTACATAGTAATTAAACGGAAGACCTTTTAAAATAAATGTCATTCAAATATATGCTCCATCAAGTGAATGCAGTGAAGAAAGTATAGATTCATTTTATAATGACATGGAGTCTGCTATGAAGAACTGTAAGAAAAATCATAAATAAATATTATAATGGGTGATTTCAACACAAAAGTTGGAAATCAAGGTGATGGATGCAGTGTAGGAACCCATGGTTTGGGAGAGAGAAAGGCAAGAGGAATTGGCAAAAGAACAAGAAAGAGTTGTAGGAAACACCTGGTTTAAACAGCATCCTAGAAGTTTATGGACATGGAGGAGTCCAGACAGCAGGATTAAAAACCAGATAGATACATCCTGATTAGCAGAAGGTTTCGAGATGTGTTAACAGTCGTAAAAACAGTTCCCACTGCAGACTGTTACAGTGATCACAGATTAATTACAGGCAAATTTAGGGTAAAGTTAAAGAAAGTCAAGTAAACAACCGGAAACACTAAATATGACTTGTGCAAATCGAAAACTGACAAAGAAATACAAGATAATTTTTACATATAAGTAAAGAACAAATGTGATATATTGTCTGATCTAGAGATCATATTTCAAGATGTGGATGATCAATGGGAAATGTTGAAGAATTCAATCGGTTTGGCTGCAGAAAAAAAACTATTCCAAAATTAAAGAAAGTAGGTCGTCAGACATGAATGATTGAAGACATTTTACAACTAATAGAAACAATAAGACAACAAAAATAATCCTGCCAAATATAAAGAAATTCACAGAAAAGTCAGAACATTATGTAAGGAGAGAAAAGAAGCATGGCTTGAGAAAAATTGCATAGAAAATTAAAAGCAACACGACAGAAAAAAATACCAAACTAATGCACAAAAGAATTCAGGGGCTTACTAATCAAAGAGCATGTACAAGAGGCTTCTCAAAGTCTTTAGTCTGACCAAAAAGGAGTAGGCGGAGAAAATTGAAATTTGGCACATGTATAGCTCATTCAATTTGTAATGGATATATGAATTTTCCTCAACTGGTTTTCCCGATATGGTGCATGGCATAACACACTATATTGACCAGATCTGCACATCCAACGGTTTGTCAGAACAATGGAGAAATCGGACACCAGGACTGGATAAAATTCTTGATGTTACAGGGGAAAAAACCTACAGAAATACACAGGGAATTGGAGCCTGTGTTTGAGGAAGTCTGTCCTTCGTATGCTTCTGTAAAAAAATTGGTGTTTGCAGTTTACGTGTGGTCGTTCCCAACTTGCTGATCTGCCTAGATCAGGATGACCATCCTCAGAGTGCAATGATGCAAATGTTGCAAAAGTGAAGAAAACCATAGACCAGGATAGGAAAATGAAGATTGCAGAGATATCGGATTCAGCAAAACTGAATAAGAGTACAGTGTTTAGAATTTTACACAACAGACTGAACATGAGAAAAGTGTGTGCTCGCTGGGTCCCGCGCCTGCTGATATGTGAACAGAAGCAGACACGGGTTGATTGATGTGGCCAGTTGCTCAACATGTGGCGGTGTACCAGGATGGCCTCGGTTATTGGGACTGAACACAAGCCCCGAGATATCCCTGATACTATCGTGTATACTGACCCCAAGGGCTGGACAGGTAGATACACTGAAACTCTACTACTGACCCCTTTTTGTTATAAGTCTACTTGCCCCTCACAGATCCAAGACTTCTACTAACTACCCTCCCTTGTGGACCATGAACTCTTAGGCATCGTCCGAAACCACATTCAATAACTGTAGAAAAGAACTTGTCAAAATAAACAAAGTTTATTCTACCCTAGAGAAACAGGTAGGAATTGAACACCCTGATAGAATATAATCTATTTACAAATATATAAGATAGAGTAGAGACAGAATCAGAGATGAGACCAGATTCATCATCAGGCTGAGATGCAGATTTGTTGTAGATGTTCCGTCTAGTCAGTCTGGCACTCACCCAGCTCCCTCCCAGTATGGTTGACTGGAACCTTGGAGACCACTCCGTCCCAAGAGCTCGGATCGGCTATCAATGGAGTGAACCACTCGGACCACAGTTGACTAGATGAACTCCCGATCCACAGTGTCACAATGAGTCACTGGCTATTGACCCTACGACCCTTCGCACAAGTCAACCTGGCTGGGAGACCCTCTACCTTGAGGTGACCCCAGACAAACACGATTAAGTTCAATTGATGTAGCAAAGGACCAACCTAATGGTCATGGACTATAATCTCCTACCCCTGGTTGGGTAATGGAAAATATCTGCAGCGCATTCACAAAAGTTATTCGAGATTCTATACCCTCTGGCAGATGATGATGTCAGAACACTGCACAGTCACCATTGACCTGACTCCCCAGGAGTCGAGTCCCACAAGTTAATGTTCTGTAAACCTTGGTGACCGAACATAATAATGATAATGTTCTTTGACACAGCTGAGAAACAAGTTGGATAACACCACTAAATCTGCTATTAACAGTAATGTTCAGTTGGTCAGGGATGAGTTGACCATAGTCTACCTGAAACTTATCAGTAACATTGATACGGCCAACTGGTGTGGGTCTAGAGTTGACTGGGCACAATTGCAGACGTAGTTACCGCACATAGATTTGTGTCAATCTTTCCTGGTATCTCCGACGATTAGACGGATAAAGTCAGTGAAACTGATGCTCCCAGAGCTGTGACTCTACCCCATCTTGGTATGTCTCCCTGGAGTGAGCATTCCATCACCTTTCCAAAGTACTGCACTTTATTATCATACACAGGCATGATTGCTCAGGTGGATGAACATTTCAGATCGTAAGTAGTGGTTAATTAACTGTCGATGAGATATCAAACCTTTCAAACACAGTGCTGCATTAGGGTTCACGAACCAATCTGGTGGTTCTTATTCAAGCATGATGATTCACTCTGTAGCATGATGTGGTACAGTCAGGCGTGGTAGGTGTGCATATCAATCACTCGCCCTTACCGACGCAGTGGTTTCAGAAAAAAACAGGCATCCTGGTTCATAAACAGGCAACACCTGAAAGGAAGAGCGGTCGGTGAGAGTATTCGGCCACAACATTGGACCACATGCATCAAATCAATGAATACCCAACCTTCAGTAATTGCTAATTAGTTATTCATCTAATTAGGGCATCATCTCTATGTTGATAGTATTAAAGCATGGGTATCAGTCCAATGTCAGATGGCCCAAGAACAGCCCGTCGGACAGATTAAGTACCGAGAATGTCGAGTCTGATCATATGTCTCACACACCCCTATTCTCATAGTTACTGTTGCTAAATTAAATAGCTGCCATAGTTCTAATCTTCCTAAGAACTAAATATCAAGGAGAGGAGTCCCTGGACCCCACCCTTACATCATACATATCATAACAATAGTGATCACCACAATACCACATGGGATACAGTAATAATACCTGACCACGTAACTATTTACACTGTCCATTTCGCTGGTGGAGAATCCTTCCCACCCAGTAGTGAAACACCTCTTGCTTTACTCTTGCCTAGATTCAAGAAGTCCTTCCTGTGAAAACATGTTTTCACCTACATGTTCAAAGGCCCCACTCCAGTTCTGGCCCCTTTCCAAATGGATTAGCTTTGGGCCCTGGCCGAACTTCACAGCTGGCCTGGTTTGCCAGTCATATACTTCGTCAACTTGCACTTAGTGCCCATATCCCATTTGTTCCCATATCCCATTTGTCCCCGTGCCTCATTCAACCTCCATTCGTCCTTCCATACTTCCTTTGCATTAGCACTCATGTACTCATGCTAGTATGAAAAGAACAGGACAGTAAAGAGAAGAATCAAGAACACACGTTTATATCGCGACGGTAACACAGTCGGATCACCTCAAATTCCTTCGTCGTTTGGTACATCGTTCATGTTAGTACCACACAACATTACCTAATATATATGCCATCATAATAGTTTATATATCTATAAGGCACAAGCTGAAGAACACAACATTCCACTGTTCCATGAAATGAAATCACTATTAAGTTAACACACAAAATAGCTACGTGCTCTGCTTCCCTACAACTAAGCACTTTACTGTCAGAATTCTTCACCCTATCAACTTACCTGTCTATTCCACAAGGCTTTACTACCATCAGATACTAACTAACATAAGTTAGGTTCATAAAACACAACAATAAACAACTCCCTATAATGGCATGGCTAACCTAGTATATGCAAATACTTACCGTATGCAAATACTAACAATTCTTCACAATTTTGCCGATTGTAACGGACTTATATCTAGCGGAAAGCAAACAGCACAGTTTACAACCAATGTTGTCAACAGTGCGGACCACAGCTGTACTTTGCCCTACTTTCAAGCCGGTTATCGATCGACAACTACTTGGAAATGCCGCATTGCCTACATTTTTCATCAGGTGCTGTACTGTCGCGTTTCATGCTCGATTACAATGGTAAATTAAATGAATAAGTGTTTACCTTTATCGTGAAACCATTCACCAGTCAGCTACCAATACTGTCTGATGGCCAACTTGCGTATGGAGATGACAGTCAGCCGAAGCTTGGCTAAGTGTGAAATATAGGACCATTAGCCTACCTGGGCTGCACGTCCTCTCACATCGGAGTATCTGAAGTGAATGAGCACTATTGCCTCATTTCTTCCTATGTGCGTCTCAGCCCGCACGAAGAATTAGTGCGCCCCATGTGTCTCAACTTCTCGAGAAACCCTAGATTCTCTGCACTGGAGACTCTGGTTTCTCCCTGCACGAGAAAATGTTGGTGTACCAAGCAACCCTGGTCATGCAAGTCCAGGTGTTTCTAGAACATTCTATCCGGAAAACATCCTCGACTTTCCCCAGTCTATTTATAACTGGGGGAGTACCTGATGACGCGCCGAGTTCAAACGGAACCTAGTACGACAAAGCACAGATGTTGCTTCGTTTCGTCACAGGCGGTCAAAAAACATGTTGACGACCAAGGTGACGGTATATAAGACTTGGATTCACCATTATGACCCAGAATCCAAAATTGCCAGCATGTAGTGGAAAACCCACGAGTTCGCCAACACATGTCAAGAGTACAAAAATCTGCAAGAAGATGCTTTTTTTTGGGACATCAAAGGTGTCAAATTGAAAGATTGCATGCTTCATGGCAACACGGTTAATGGGCAGTACTATGCAGATCTCCTTATCAAACTAAGAAAGGCTGTGACCAGAAAACGAGGGATAGTGCGTATGCAAATTCTGCCTTTGCTTCAAGACAACGCACCCTCCCATAAAGCATGGCTTGTGCTGCTAACAATTTGAATATTGAAATTCTTCCACACCCACCATATTCTCCAGATTTGGCTCCATCAGACTTTTTTCTTTTCCCAAATCTTACAAAACAGCTGAAAGAAAATCATTTTGACAGTGACAAAGATGTCATACTGGCTTGTGATACCTGGCTTAGTTCGAAAAATATGTTTTTGTATTCTTAAGGTCTTTTTAATGTCATGCAGAGATGGCAGAAATGCATAAATTCAGGTGGTGACTACATTGAGAAGGAATATGCACTGTGCCAAATCTCAGTTTTCTTCACCTAATCCTTCATGGTCAGGCTAAAGACTTATGAGAAGCCCCTTGTACATCAGCAGGCTGCCTAAAGACAAAAGATGGAAAAATCATAATAGAAAAAGATCAGATTTTACATATATGGTCAGAATATGTGAAAGACCTTTATGGTGATAACAGAGAAGAACAGTTCGATATTCAAAATAATAATGCAGGGCCATCAATTTTGAAGATGGAGGTTCAGAATGCTCTTACCCATATGAAAACTGGCAAGACCTCCGGTTCAGACAGCATGACAACAGAAATGATTAATGCTTTAGAAGAATATGGAATAGATAAATTTACCAGACTCCTGAATACAATATATGTTACTTGAGATATACCTCATGAATTATGTAATTCTGTATTTATTTTAATTCTAAAGAAATCAGGCGCCTTGGAATGTGATCAACATTGAACAATTAGTATAATGAGTTACATCACGAGGATTTTTCTAAGAATTATCATGCAAAGAGTTAGGAAGAAAATACAACCTGAAAAAGAAGAACAATGTGGGTTTGTAGAAGGCAAGGGTACAGTAAATGCTGTGTATATACTGAGAACAGTAATTGAACGTTCTATAGAAATGTTTGCATATCCTTTACAGGACATCGCTGTCAACATCAGCATCTTTCAGCTGATTGTTGATTTCTTGGCAAGATTACGCTCATAGTTTACGTTCTATAGAAGTAAACAAAAGTCTACACCTTTGCTTTATTGACTACACAAAGGCTTTCAATAAAGTGAGACATGTCAACATGATAAGGATGCTTGCAGATCTACAAATTGATGGAAAAGACCTGACTTGTAAAAACATATATTGGAAACAAATAGCTGCCATCAGAATTGATAATGAAGCCGGTCAATATCAGCCTAAAGAAAGGTGTGAGACAGGGATGTGTAATGTCTCCAGATCTGTTTTCCCTGTGCAGTGAAAATATTTTCAGAAATTCATCAGTGGGGCACCTGCACAGTTAGTCATTCCACAGGTCTCTTAAACTTCCAACTTTATGGCCTCCATAAATTGCACAAGTCTTGTGTATAATGGAGATTGATTTAAACTATGCTCAACTCTGTCCAATACAGGATGGTGAAATGGCTTGCAGAACTGACTAAACTAGTGCAAAAATGTTTCAACCCTTTAATATTAAAAGATTAATTTTAACTGGTCAAACTACTGGATACTATCAATCAGGTGGCTCCGTGACTGATACCGTTGCTGTGAACACGCTAGAGAGACGAGGTGATTAAACTAAAGCATGTGGTGTCAGTGGATATTGCCTCTATTTTCACTGACGTCCCATGGAAGAAACAGCGATCATAAACTGTGATCTCATGTGGAGCCGTATCAAGAACATGTGACCCAACTGTTCAATGCTCGGATGAGAAGAATGACATGTTCCAAGCCTAAAACTAGCAGATGCCCAATGTCCAAGGAAAGAAGAGAAGAAACCGCTACCAACAAATCAACAAATTCTTGACACAGTAGCCAACCAATGAAAACAAAGTACAATACACCGTCAGCAATGCAAGAAATGAAAAAAAAAATCCAGCATAGCATACAGCAAGAGGTGGAACGTTTAGCTCCGATAAAGAAAGATTAAGAAGGCATACTACAAGCGATTCAAACAGAAAGAGAACAAGTAAGAAGTGACAGGGAGCTAATCTGAAAAGAAGCCAACAGCCACACCAAAGACAACTAAGAAACCTCAAGCTAAAGCCACGCCAAAGACAACTAAGAAACCTCAAGCTAAAGCCACGCTAAAGACGCCAGAGAAACCTCAAGCTGAAACTAGCAACCCATTCACAATGACAATCACATTCATAGAAAAACATTTTTTACCCAGAACGTAGACAAAAGCCTAGACCGCATAGAGGAGAGAGTTGATTTATCAAAGATCACAAAGAGATATTCAGATGGACTAAACTACCTGAAGAAGAGGCAGTCAATCCAATGGCAGCACTGCACCTGTTTCAGACACAGAAAATTGGATTTAAAAAATGATACAATGCAAATAAACCAAACGATGAGTCCTAAGGACTGCAACTACTCAAAACAGATGAGCTATGCGCCAACACTGACAAATGGAAAAGTGGGAAGAAACAAAGGAAAACCCACTGGCCAAACCCCCAGCTGACGTCACATAATAATCTCTACTGCATCGAAAAGTCAGCTGAAACATGAGATGAAAGAAACTAAATTCACACCATGAACTACCACAATTATAACCAAAGCTGTCAGCCTACCGACATCTAAATTCAAGAAATTGCTGTGCACATCTAATATTAACTTAATTTTTCTTTAAACAAATTGTACCACTAAATTGACAGAGTGGCCATGAGAAGTCATCTAGGATCCATTCCCGCAGACGTGTGTATGGTGCTCTCAGAAAAACAAAGAGCCTCAAATATTAAGTACCTAGTTCTATACCGCTGGTATGTGGATGCTATATTATTCATCCCAGAGACCAGACAACAGACTGAATCATTCCACTCCAGCATGAACCAAGCCCACAAGAACATTTCTTTGTCTGTTGACCATGATCATAATGACACCTTATTCTTCAAAATACAATTTCGACATTGACAGAAAAGCACCATCCAAAATAATGTCTATTGAAAGAGAATATGGAAGGGCCAATACCTGCATTTAAACAGCTGTGCAACTATTCAGTATAAGCTTTGCCTGGTACAGACCCTGTTTAATTAAGCTCAAATGATTTGCTTTGATGACACACTAAAAGAAGTCTGGAATCACTTAACCATAATCTACAACAGGGGTGGCCAACCTTTTCAGCAGGCGGGCCAAACTTCAGAAATAATATTTCCTGTTGGGCCAGGCATCTAATTTTTTTTTTTTTTGTTAAAGTAAACAAGCAAGCGTGCTACAGCTTCGACCATATCATCGTTTCCCACTCCGCGGGCCACAACATGACTACATGCGGGCCTCGTGTTGGCCACCCCTGATCTACAACCTACTGTATATTCAATTGACTTCATCAAGTATGGTTGGAAAACAGATTTCATCAGTCTAAAGGAATTCCTGTGCAGTCAGCAGGTCATAAAATGCTTAGCTCGCTGATCTTGAGACTTTTTTTTAAATAGCCATCATAAAGTTAAAAAAGAGACACCTTGTATATTGTATTTGATGAACAATAAATGATTGATCAAGGCATTAATAATTAGATGGCTCCAGTCAGTTCTGTGCTAACAGAAAGACTTTATTTTAGATTTGTGATTACCATGGGGAAAGCTGACGCACTAAATTCAAATAATATCAGTGGCTGTGTGTTTTAAGTATTTCAGCCCTGGTATAATTCATTTATTCACTCCACATTCAAACAATATCAGTGACTATATGTTTTAAGTATTTCAGCCCTGGTATAATTCATTTATTCACTTTATATGATATGTAACTCTACAGTATGCACCTGACGAGATGCAGTGAAATATGCCAGGCAATAAATTGGACAACATATTGTTTGTGGCTTCTGTGTTTAAACTAGAAATATATTAATTTTTATTTCTGTTTAATTCCAGCTTTAGCTCTAGAACACTCCAGAATTATAACTGCGTGCCTGAACAAATCAACCATATCTCCCATTGAATGTTAATTGGTCTAAAAATATGGGGCTAGCACCAAATACCCAGTACAGCTCATGGTGTGAGAGCTGGTCCCTGACTTGACTTTCAAGGATGTGATGTTTATGGTTGTTGTGTTCCTCTTGACTTTCACGGATGTGATGTTTATGGTTGTTGTGTTCCTCTTGACTTGACTTTCACGGATGTGATGTTTATGGTTGTTGTGTTCCTCTTTACTTTCACGGATGTGATGTTTATGGTTGTTGTGTTCCTCTTGACTTGACTTTCACGGATGTGATGTTTATGGTTGTTGTGTTCCTCTTGACTTGACTTTCACGGATGTGATGTTTATGGTTGTTGTGTTCCTCTTTACTCAACACTCGTTAGTCTCTAATGTCGGGGTATCACAGTGAACAAGCTATCACGGTGATCTTGACAGGAACAGCCACAAAGCATGTGCCAAAATATCTCTGGTAGATAACTCAATGAAGGTGATGGTGACCAACTATGTTTGCTTGGCCGGTCATTCCTGTCCTAATAGCCAGTGTAAACCATTTCTGTATAGTATATATACTCAGAGCCGGTCTCTCTGGCTGAGGGGTTACACCACTTTCTCCGTAATCCCGTTTATCCACGCAGGGTCTCGCAGCGAGGCGAGAACTGGAAGCGGTTCGACCCACGCTCGTGACTTGCGGGATAATGAGCCGGCCGCTCAGAAAGGAATGGCAAACTACTGAGCGTAATCTTGCCAAGAAATCAACATACAGCTGAAAGATGCTGATGTTGACAGCGACGTCCTGTAAAGGATATGCAAAAAAACATATATATACTCAGAACAATTCAAGAACAATACAGAGTGATTGTGAAAAATAGGTATAATGCAATAGCTAAAATACGGAATATAAACGAACAATGGGATATGTTAAGGGATTCCATTCATCAAACGAGCTAAGAAATATTACCGGAGAGAAGCCAAAAAGGCTAAGAAAAAATGGATGACTGAAGAAATATTAAAGTTGATGGCCAAAAGAAAACAGAGTAAAAATGATAAGCATGCATATAATGAGATAAATAAAGAAATAATTGTGTGAAGGCAAAAGAAAGTTGGTTAAATGAACAATGCAAGAAAATTGAATTAAATTCTATTAAAGATACAAAAAATATGCACAAACAAATCAATGAGATTACAGGAAGAAATATAAGAATAAATACAGGTTGTTTAAAATCAAAAACAGGAAATATGTTATTGGAGGAAGATGCTAAAATGACGAGGTGGAATGAGTATATTAGAGACTTATATGATAGAGAAAGGGCAGAATTAACAGAAGAAAGTAACTTAGAAGGTCCACCTATTCTAAAAGAAGAAGTTGATGACGCTATCAAGCATATGAAGAAAGGAAAATCAGCTGGGCCAGATGAAATCATAATAGAAGAATTAGAAGTAATGGGAAAATTAGGAGTAGATATATTAACCAAAATGTTGAATGATATTTATAGCAGTGGATATATACCAAGTGATATGTTGAAATCTGTATTTATAGCTATACCAAAAAGACCAGGAGCAATTGAATAAGAAGATTTTCGTACAATTAACCTCATAAATCATGTCACTAAGCTTCTACTCAGAATTATAATGAGAAGAACAAGGAAGAAAATAAAAATGGAAATTGGTGAAGAACAGTATGGATTTGTAGAAGGAAAAGGTACTAACAATGCAATATATACATTACTAACACTATTAGAAAGATCAGTAGAGACAAAGAAAGACATATATTTGTGCTTCATAGATTATACTAAGGCATTTGATACAGTAAAACATGATGAACTGATTAAAATGTTGGAAGATATTAACATTGATGGGAAAGATCTCAAAATAATAATAAAAAATATTTACTGGAACTAAACAGCAGCAATTAAAATGGGAAATAAAGAAGGAAATTATGAACACATAAAGTTGGGAGTAAGACAAGGATGTGTTTTGTCACCAGATCTATTCTCCCTCTATAGTGAAGTAATAAAAGCCAGGAATAATATTTGGAGGTTATAATATAAATAATATATGCTATGCAGATGACTACAAAGAATACCATGGGCAGACAGAAAAACCAATGACCAAGTACTACAGAGACAAATGAAAATCGTAAATTGATTAGAGAAATTAGACGTAGACAGTCAAAATTTGTTGGACATGTTATGAGAAGAAATGGATTGGAGAAATTAGTGACAACTGGCAAGATCGAAGGGAACAGACCAAGAGGAAGACCGAGAGGAAAATACCTGGATGGCTTGGGCGCATGGCATGGATGAGACAGGAACACTGGGCTGATCCACGATGCTGGTGATCGAGTGAAATAGCGAGTCATGACCGCCCATGCTTTCCGTCATGGCACATGATTGATTGATACAGATGACACAGTACTGATAGCGGATAATGCAACAGATCTACAACAGTTGTTGGACATTGTAGTAACAGAGAGTGCAAAGAAAGGACTCTCCTTGAATATCAAGAAAACAGTAACAATGGTGGTATCAAAGAAACAGGTGACACCCAAATATGAAATAGAAATAGATGGAAGATGCACAACAGAGATCAAGAGCAGAATAGGTCAAGCAAAGGCTGCATTTCAAACAATGAAGAATATCTTATGCAACAAGTCGCTATCATTGAACGTAAGAAAGAGAGTGCTGAGGTGCTATATAGAACCTGTTTTACTGTATGGCTGTGAATCTTGGAATATAAATGATCAAATTAGGAAGAGATTGGAAGCAACAGAGATGTGGTTCCTTAGACGAACGTTGCGAATTCCTTGGACTGCCAGAGTAACTAACAACGAATGCCTTAAAGAGGCTAGCGATACTAGAACATTATATACAACAATAAGAAAAAGACAAACAGCTTTTTTTTTGTCACGTGATGAGAAGAGAGACACTGGAGAACATCGTGACAACTGGAAAGATCGAGGGGAAGAGAGGCAGAGGCAGACCAAGAGAAATGATGCCGGATGGATTGCGACGGTGGCATGGAGGAATATCAATGACAGAGTTGATCCAGAAAACCAAGGACAGAGATCTGTGGAGAGTCATGAACGCCTTCACCAGTCGGCACGGCACTTGATGACGATGATATATACTCCATACTATGTATATAAAAGTGTGAAGGTGTGCCCAATAATTCAGCCTGTACATATACAATTAATGATGACAATCACAACTGATTAAAAACCCACACAAAATAATGTTGCCACACTAGTCTATCACGTGTACTTTGGCAACTGTTACAGCCACAGTCTGACAGGGAAACAATGATGCTATTGAGCTCTCCAGGGGTTTCATGAATGAGGGTAACATTTGTTTGCTTTGCATGTGTGTGTTCTTTTCTGGTGTAAAATCATAGTTTAGTTTATCTTATGTCAAATTCACTGGGTTAACTTGTTTAGCTAATTTTGTTTTAACTGATGATGGAATATCCCGAGTTGTGTACTCTTGTGTAATAAATTAGAAATTGTTATTCTTTGTAACACATTAATGTAATACAACATTATGAATAATAGTACAATTATTGACCTTTGCAAAGTAAACATATAAAGTTTGTTGACTATGCTTCTTCTTGTGTTCACTGTTGATTATGCTAAAGCTGAGTGGCTCTGTGATCAGTGGCTGAATAAAAATGTATTTGGTTCACTTACTGGGGTGGAGATAATAGTAAGGGACTTTCTTCTTTGAAGCAGTAATGACCGACTACATAACTTTTAGTGTTATTGATTTTTTGCAGGATAATATTCTTTGAATATTTAAGTTTCATCTCTTGGGTTTTCAAAGCACTGTTCTCTTGGAGTGTGTCTGGAAAGGCTGTTGTAAGAGATGTCTCTTGGCAAACTTGTACTTGATCATCTTTCTTTTGCTCTCTTACAATAAAATAAGGTGTTTGTAGTGGTGGTTGGTAGCCATGGCAGTGAAGTGACTAGCATGCTGGCCTGGGGATCATGTATTTGAACACACATAAGTGCATTTGTTTTTTTACAATGACCTGTCCTCCAATGTCAACCATCCTAAAACAGGTAGCAGAAAATGTCTTGGGAAGTAAAGGCAGCCCACTTGATATTGACCACATCACCCATTGAGTGCTGATTGGTCTATAATTGTGGGGCATCATAAATCCATTACACCTCCTGGCATCTTAAAAGGTCCTTTACTTTAGTAACTTACTTGTAGTGGTTTTTCTCTTTGTAAGGATTTTTATACAGCTCTACTTTCTGGAAGCTCACAAACTTTTTCAAGCTGTTATATATCCTGGAAAATTACAGCTGTTGTCTTGGCCTCTGATCTGATTGAATGATAAGAATAAAAGTGATATTTAAATGTGTTGACAAAATGTTTCAATTTTCTGAAGCCCAATCTCACAATAGTGAATCCATTTATTTTTCTGAGAACTTCTTTCTGCTTAATCTCATGGTACGTCTTTGACATATGAGAACAGCCATAATTGCTTATAAAATATACTCATGTTGTAAATATTAGGTATTGGGTAATCTGAGTCATCTTGGGCATGTATGCATCTGTCATACTGAATAAAATGGTAGTACAAAAAAGTGTACACATTTGAGATGATTTATTAATAATTACACGAAGAATGATGAACAATAGTGAGATTGTTTATTGTAAATCTTCCAGAATACTGAGTGTTAAATCTTAAGGCTGATGCAATGGTGTTTATTTCATCTATGTATCTTTCAAAGCTTGCATCTAATTGTTACTTTTATTCAACTAAAAGTTATTTTATTCAACTTAAACTGGTTATTTGAAACACCTCGTGAAAACACATAAAGAAAGAAAATGTTACAAATTATGATTGTATTAATGCTTCTTTTATTCACAATTTTGTTGTTTGCATATCCTTTACAGGACATTGCTGTCAACATCAGCATCTTTCAGCTTATTGTTGATTTCTTGGCAAGATTATGCTGAGTAGTTTGCCATTGCTTTCTGAGCGGCCGGCTCACATACCCTGTAAGTTACCGGTGCAATTCGAACCACTGCTGATTCTCACCGTCATCACGTTACCTACGAGAGTATACAAGATTATGGAGAAAAGTCGCTAATCTCTAAGCCAGGAAGCCGGCTTTATTCAAAATTGGAGATGTGAAATACCCTAAATTAATAAATGTGGATTAGAAACCTTTGAAATGTGTTATATTTGGTGTATTATATTTTAAAATTGCAGTAACTAGCATATATAAAATGTCTTAAAGCATAACTCCCAAATGAACTCCAAACGGGAATCAAAGGCTTTAATGAAGCTCGTTAAATAAATCAACTGTAAACCAACTCACCTTGATGAACCGACACGAACTAGCCGACGGCAATTAAAAGGCATTTATTAATGCACTGCAGAATTACACACAAGAGACTGTTCTAGAATATAACCTGCCCTTAAGACAGGGACGGGTGGTTATTTAACTATCTACGAACCAGCTCTCAATTCCACCATTGCGTCAGCGATGTCCTTCGTTCAAATCCGTGTAGTAGGTTTTTCTAAACTCTTCTAAGGATTTCCTTGTCCTGGTCCTCTCACTTAGTGAATCTTCGTGAACATTTCATCCCTGTCCTTTCTCAGCTCAGCTGCCGATCTTCTCAAACATTGTGTCGTCCAGATCTTCCTCTTCTGCACTGAGCCCACCGAAACACCGCCGTCTTGTTGTCTCCTCTCGAAGCGTCTCCCTTTTCTCTGACGTCAGAGTGACGATTTCCCGTTTATCCCTAGTCTCCTAGATATTCGTAAACATTTGGCTTCAGGATTCTCTATCTATTATTAATGACGTCAACCGCGGGCATCTGCCTCGTGGCATAAAACAGGTGTGGTATGTGAAGCTCTGATGTGTCCCCAGGTCACAAACTCATTCATTCATTCAGTAGCATGTCCCATGCAGAACCTCGTTCCCATAACAACCCTCTTGAAAACCTCTCAATCACAAGCAAGATGTCCCGCGTCCGATACACCCATCTGGAGATCATCCACCACATCCTGTGGTCACAAACTACATGAATAATATATCCATCCATCCATCCATCCATCATATGCATCCACTAGCTTATAAATGAGGGCGGTCATGTTCTGCCATCTCACTCGATCACCAGAGTCGTGGATCAGATCTGTGTTCCTGTCTCGGCCATGCCACATGGCCAAGCCATCCAGTTATTTACTTCTCAGTCTTCCCCTTGGTCACTTCCCTTCGATCTTGCCAGTTGTCACCAAGTTCTCCAAGTCATTTCTTCTCATAACATGCCCAAAAATTTTTGACTGTCTACATCTAATGACTCTAATCAGTTTACGATCTTCATTTGTTTCTTGAAGGACTTGTTCATTGGTTTTTCTGTCTGTTCATGGTATTCTTTGCATATTCCTCAGAAACCACATTTCCACAGCCATCAGCTGTTTTTCAGCTTGACTGCTTATTATCCACGCTTCACATCCATACAAAAGTATAGATTCTTCTTCTTCTTCTTCTTCTTCTTCTTCTTCTTCTTCTTCTTCTTCTTCTTCTTCTTCTTCTTCTTCTTCTTCTTCTTCTTCTTCTTCTTCGCGTTCATCCGGAGTGTTTTTTATTTTCAGATGTGATTGTGGTGTGTTGTTATGCACCCTTGGGCCAACTCATCTGACTTTTGCACTTTTTGAAAAGATTAGCAAACCTGGGAGACTCTCACTTTATGGTACCGTCTACATCCCAGCTGGTCAAGTTGGAACGGTCGTAGACTTCACAGTCATCCCTCAAGGGAAGGCAGGGACAGTCCATGGCATTTTCCGCCATCCAGGGTGGCTTCCATAGTTGCACAGCCGACACATAGCGCCCTGGTGCTGGGCTCACCGTGGGAATCGTCAAGTCCTGCTCATGGCTGCTTTAATTCCTCACTTCAATATATTGGGCATTTCTTTTGTCATGGGCTGTTTCCACACAAACCAGACTGGTCTGCAGACGGTATCCACTCAGTGAGTTTTCGGTTCGGACATGTGCTTGTCGTTGTGCCCAGAGGACAATTTAGTCAGAGCTGTTCCGGGCACGACAGACATTTGGAAAACTAGCTAGTCAGAGCTGTTCCGGACACGAGGGACATTTGGAAAACTAGGTAGTCAGAGCTGTTCCTAGCACGAGGGACTGTCGGAAACTAGCTAGTCAGAGCTGTTCCGAATGTGAATGACATTCAGAAGACTAGTTAGTCAGAGCTGTTCCGACCACGAAAGACATTTCACTCGTACGTTTATGCATTACGCCTGATTTATTTGCACCCGTAGGCCAGCACATCCGACTTCAATGGACATTTTTATGGATTTGCCTTCCCGGGGTTTCGAGAGACGTTAGGCTTTTATTGCTGTGGTGTCGCCCGCATCTCAGCTGGTCAAAACAGCATGGTCAAAGACACCGCGGGCAACCCTCAAGGGAAGGCAGGGGCAGACCATGGGCATTCTTCGCTATCCAAGGAGGCTTCCATAATTGCAGAGCCGGCACATATAGCTCTGAGACTGGGCTCAACCGAGGAATCGCCATATCATGTTCATGGCTGCTTTAATTCCTCACTTCGTTAGCCACTGGCCGCTCACCGCACAAACCAGGGACGGACAGTCTGCGGGCGACATCCACTCAGCAAGCTTTCACTTCTGGCCTCCACGTAATGGATTCGCTAGTCAAGCGTTCCATTTCGTGTTAATGAGACACTCTTACATCTTTCACTACACTACACTCTATGAGTATAGATATAGACATTTTCCGTAACCATTTCGTGCGACTGGGAGGGTGTTCTACCTTTAGTACTCGCTCACGAGGTAGGCTACACGTGCTGCCAGCTCAGCGCCGTACCTCTATGCGACAGTGAGCGAGAAACCGCCCAGGCCCTCTCATCCGAGGATCCCTCATATCCCCCAGCTGAGAGCCTTCGAACAAGTATCTGGGCTGAGCATGTAGCGTGCTCAGCATCTCACCTCCGTTTTGCAGTAGATGAGTATCGGCCCCTCTCTCACATCCAAAGGTTGATGGCTTAGAGGCGTTTAGCCATTTCCCTCAGATGGGAGCCTTAGAGTATGTGTCTGGACCAAGAGTTTGTGGCTTCGTGCACATGATTTGAGCTTTTGACTGCTATTCTCAGTCTACCTGCAGAGCAGCAGGTTGTGTCTCCCTTAGTCTGGTCCCTAGCTCAGGGCCTGTCCGACATGTAGTTGTGATTCCATCGGCAGGGCTCTTGATGTCATTGGGACACGCAAGCCCCCCCCCCCCCACTGCAACAAGGTTGAGACACATCTGGGGGGGGGGGGGTAGGTTCTGCCACATTCATCTGCCGGATCATGTTTGAATGTGGTGACATCATGATTCGTAAAGATTGTCGAACCACAGGTCAACAATTGTCCGTGCAGCTTTTAATAAGCAAAGGTAGTGTGATTGATTTTTTTTTTTTTTATCTGGGATATTCAAAGGTTTGCACAAGATGGGTTTCTCGAGCTCTCACAGAGCACCATAAGGCCCAAAGGAGAATAATTTGTTCGAAGTTGTTGCGGCAGTTCGAGACACATGGGGATGTTTTTTCTTTGTCAAACATTGCAACATGTGACAAAATTGGGTTCATCATTTTGAGCTGGAGACAAAAGGACAGTCAGTAGAGTGGCATCATCCTCAATCGCCAGCGAGGAAAATATTCTAAACAGCTCATTTTTTTAAAGCGGGGAGGGGGGGGGGGGAGAGGAGGTGAAATTGATGGGGTTTTTCTTGTTGTTGTGCTGCCGAAATGTGGAGTCATCAATTCGGAAATTTACATCAAAACACTCACACATCTAAATGGTTGTTACTGCAGGGTTAAGACTCACAAGTATCGAGAGAAACTGCTTCTCTTTCACGACATCGCGCGTCCTCACTCAAGTTTGCAAACAGGGGGGGGGGGGGGGGGGACAATAGACAAAATGTGACGGAATATACTGCCCCATCCGTCTTACAGTCCAAACTTGCCACCATCTGATTTCCATCTTTTCGGTCCTTCTAAGAATGCTATCCGTGGGATAAAGTTGTAAGACAACGAAGGGGTGATTAATTGTGAAAAAATCGCCACGATAACACGACAAAATGTGGTACAGATCTGGGATGCATGCTCTTGTTTCAAGATGACATAAAAGCGTTAAATTTGGCGGGATAATGAGGAGAAGTAAAAATTATCGCTGCACATGTGCATGAACACTGTGACCAGATTGTGCATAACATTCTGAATTACCCTCGTAGGTGGAAATGAATAGGCTTACAGCTGGTAAATTCAGATGGAAGATTACCTCAACCTGATATAGACATAACTTATGCTGAGTCCATGAGGTTTGTAAGCAGCACTTACAGGACTACAGGTGGATTGAGCCGGTTACACACTGAACTTTGGAATGCATAACTATGTGTGACGCAATGTATAAAAAAAAAAAAATGAGCGAAGATGTTTAGCCTATTTAATCAAGAACCGACATCACAGTACTCAGGATATCTCCTATACGCACTCCGTCCTCACCTTCAACAACCAGCGAAGAATCCCAATATTGATGGTGCCATTGGCAATCTTATTATGTGTCTGTCAAGTCTTTCTTATGAGAAATGAATATCGGCCACAGGTACTTCAATTTTAATTCACCGCAACAAAGAAGAATCCCTTTGAGCCTCATTTGCATCGGTCCGACAATCGTTTTCCGGTTAAGTGTTTGGTGGACTGCTGGACCGATCGATGGATGTTTTTAAGTTTTTGGGCCCGTAGGCTTAAATGCGGCCTTTGCCTGCCCTGTTCTGCTCTTAATCTCTGTTGTACATCTTCCATCGGATGTTATAAATGTCCCTAGGTATCTAAAATTATCCACTTGGTTAAGAATTGTTCCTTCTATTTCTATGTCACATTTTGGTGTCATAATTTTCTTTGATATCACCATTGTTACTGTTTTCTTGATATTCAAGGAGAGTCCTTTCCTTGCACTCTCTGTTACTACAGTGTCCAACAATTGTTGCAGGTCTGTTGATTTATCTGCCACCAATACTGTGTCATCTGCATAGCGTATATTATTTATATTATAACCTCCAACTAGTATTCCTGGCATCTCTTTGATCTATCTCATTATTACTTCGCTATATAGGGAGAAAAGATCTGGTGACAAGACACACCCCTGTCGTACTCCTAGCTATATGTGTTCGTAACTACCCTCTTTATTTCCCATTTTAATTGCTGCTACTTGGTTCCAGTAAGGGAGAGTTTATACATAGGGCGCTATGAATAGACACTTTGTTTATACATAGGGCGCTATGAATAGACACTTTGTTTATACATAGTGCGTTATGAATCGATACTTTATATTTAGTTGAAGTATGGCTGTTTAAATATCAAGAATAATTTTCCAGATTGGTATCCCCAATACAAATAATTGTGTCCCAGGCGAGTTTAAGAATTGTTAACTTGCGTTTCTGTACACTTACTGTTTACAGGCATCCATCTTTGTTTATGTTACTTGTAATGTTGTTGATCCATCGACTAAACTAAACAAAATTAAAACTTTTTAGTCTAACTACCCACCTACCTAACCAACTATGAATAATAGTTTCTGATCATGATTTTCAAATTGATCATTTACTATTGGGAGAACCACAGATAGATAGGCCTTGAAAAACCAAATCTAACGGTACCTCAATGAGTTGTGTATCTCGATTCTAAGCTGAGTTATGTAAATTTGAGTGTCGTGACCTTTGGACTAAAATTTTCACAAAAGAGTGCTCACGAAAGGAATTTTTTGCGTCCTGGTCAAAATGAGAGCCCAGATTATCAAAATTTTGGTTTTTTGAGACTATCTGTTTTGTTTTTAAACGAACATCTTAGCAACCATACATCACTGCAATCGGGGTTGTAAGGCCTAACTGGTCATGTTATTTATTTTTTGATATGATGTCTGGTGACCTAATTAGGAAGTAAAAATGGCCGCTTATTAATTACTAAATCAGAATTTAGCTTGCGTTTTATTAATTTCATCTTCAAAAATTACAAGTTATGCATGTTGTTATGTGGAATGATGTTACAGACCTAATGGTCACTTTAGTTTTTTGATGATGTGTGTGGTGACCTAATTAGGAATTAAAAATGGCCGCTAATTAATTACTAAATCAGAATTTAGCTTGCGTTTTATTAATTTTATCTTCAAAAATTACAAGTTATGCATGTTGTTATGCGGAATGATGTTACAGACCTAATGGTCACTTTGGTTTTTTGATAATGTGTGTGGTGACCTAATTAGGAAGTAAAAATGGCCGCTAATTAATTACTAAATCAGAATTTAGCTTGCGTTTTATTAATTTTATCTTCAAAAATTACAAGTTATGCATGTTGTCATGCGGAATGATGTTACGGACCTAATGGTCACTTTGGTTTTTTGATGATGTGTGTGGTGACCTAATTAGGAATTAAAAATGGCCGCTAGTTAATTACTATTTCACAAATTAGCCTACGTTTTCTTAATTTAAGCTTTAAAAAATTATAAGATGAATTTGGTATTATGTGGAATGATGCTACAGACCTTATGGTCTCTTTGCTGTGTCAGTATGATGTGTGGTGACCTAATTAGCAATTAAAAATGGCCGCTAATTAATTACTATTTCACAAATTAGCCTACGTTTTCTTAATTTAAGCTTTAAAAAATTATAAGATGAATTTGGTATTATGTGGAATGATGCTACAGACCTTATGGTCTCTTTGCTGTGTCAGTATGATGTGTGGTGACCTAATTAGCAATTAAAAATGGCCACCGATAATTATTGCAGTGATGAATAGTTGTTATGAGGTTCGTTTAAAATAAAATTACTAAATTTGCGTAAGTGTCAACAGATGAAAATGTACTAAACTAAAAGAGTTTTCTTTTCAGTTAGTAATCTTTATTAATACTATATAACATATATAATACATATGCATAATGTGGTAGAGTTTCTGGAATCAACAGGTGACATCAGTTGAATGAAAATGACGATCATGAAAAGAACCTGAAAAGAAAGTGAAAAAAAAAAAAAAAGATTAATAAAATGCTGTAAAATAACATGAAGAAGTTATTATACATTATCATTATTTGTGCATGATTTCTGTACGTCTTTTTCAGTTTACATCCAACTATACAGGAAGTGCACACAAGTAACCTAACTATGAATGTCCTGGCAGACAGTAAAGCAATAACGTAGTTCGAGACAGAGACAAGTAATAACTGAATCTACAACCATGGGCAGGATGCGTGAACAGCAAATTAAAAGACATTTGGCAAATAAGAACACTATGCAGAAAGCCAAAGAAGAATAATAAACCGAGCATTTATGGACTGAATTGTTCAATGTGCAATAATCTGTTGACTGACTGACTGACTGACTAATTAACTAACTAACTAACTGAACTTTACATCTGAGGAGAAATGAAAAAGAAATTAAAGGTATATTTATTTTTAAAATGTTTTACATTATAATAAATTGATCTTAAAATTATAAAGATAGATAACATGAAGAAGTTATAAATTATTAATTATTAAATTTAAATCTGACGAGAAAAGAAAAAGAAATTAATGACACTGTATATGTATTAAAAAACCTTTGTTTTACAGTATAATAAATATATATTAAAACTATAAAGGTATAAATTCAACTCACCGTAGAAAAATGTCCTTAATTAGAGAAATACTACCTCTGTTGGCGACTGACCTGTCTTGGCATTCAATATCTCTTCTGTCTTCCAGAACCTGAAAAGAGAAAATAAAAAGATTACTGAATCTGAAAAAATAACAAAAATGCTGTAAAATAACATGAAGAATTTATACATTATTAATTGTGAACTGTAAATATGAGGAGAAAAGAAAAAGAAATTAAAGGTATATTTATTTTAAAAATGTTTTACATTATAATAAATTGATCTTAAAATTATAAAGATAGATGACATGAAGAAGTTATAAATTATTAATTATTAAATTTAATCTGACGAGAAAAGAAACGGTCTCTGTGGCTAAGGGCTTGCGAACGCGGTTTGTGAGCCGTATACCCGGGTTCGAAACATAGTGGTGTTGGTTTTTTCGAAAAAGGTATAGAGGCCGGTCGTTCAGAAAGCAATGGCAAACTACTGAACGTAACACTTGCCTAGTACATCAACAGCAGCTGAAAATGCTGGTGTTGACTGCAACGTCCCGTAAGGGGTACGCAACAAATTTTTAATTTTAATATGTATTAAAAAACCTTTGTTTTACAGTATAATAAATAGATATTAAAACTATAAAGGTATAAATTCAACTCACCATAGAAAAATGTCCATCCACCATCAACAGCCGAGCAATGTAGCCCTTTTTTTATGGGATATTCAGCTTCGAACACTGACAGATGTGCTCTCAGATGATCAAGATTTATTTTTGATTTTGCCATGATAAATCTAAGGAGAAATTAAAATAATGAAATATGAAATAACAGCTAAAATTTAATAAAACAGGGTTGCAAATTTACAGAATGTAAATAGTAAAAAGTGCACGTTTAATAGCAATTATTTAAAAAGGAAAAAGTGAGCTGACGAGATGGTTCAAAAATCATCTTCCATTTTACCTTCTGGCAGCAGGTAAAACTTAAAAATAAAAATGCATTATAATCAGAAAGACAAGAATAAAAGTAGATTCCAATAATATACTTTGAAATTAACTTACAATATATGATATGTAACAGCAGAATATGCATTCAGATTACAACAGAGTTTACTGTTTAGTTGGTTAGTCACGGATCATGAACGGGTTTGAAATGAAATAATGATAAACAAATTTTAAGAAAAATTACAGCAAAACATATCAAATTAACTGTAGAGAAATTATTATATATTGCTACTCTGTTTAACTGTATGTTTTGATTCTAAATCTAAATCTCGAGTGTTTACATAGAAACAGACACTGGTCCTACTATCTGAGCTGCCGAAGGAATTTTTGCCAATCTTAAGTATGTAACCACCTTGGTCTCACAAAATTTTTTATTTCCACACACCAGTATAACGTAATGTGTTGAAACTCCATAGTTGTGTGTAAAATTGGACAAAGAATCCATAAATGCATGTTAAAGTATTGTTAAATAGATAATTAATAGACAAATGCAACTGAAAGCCAGTCAAAGTCAGTCAAAAAAAATGCCAGTCATTGACCCTGGATGAGTTTGAATTTCAAAAATTTTAAACCATACTGCATGATGAACAATAATTAAAGCAACCAAATTAATTATTAAAAGCATTTAAAAGTAAACTGTTATTCTGTTTAATTTTATCATTCAAAATTGCCTGTGTTCTATTAATTAAAAAAACACACAGGTCAAATATGCTGTGATTTCCGCCATTGTGCATTTTCTTATCAAAAAGTAGCCAGCACGAGCACACACACATTAAACCCCCCCCCCCCCCCCCCCATGGCCAGCAATGTGAATCTTGTTGAAAGTTGACACTTCTATGTAAAAATGGGCTCGGAATTAAAAAATGCACTCTAAATGCATGTAATATCGATAATAGACACACTATTAATATAAACTCTCTTACCTTTTGGAGAAAATTAGAATTGTGCTTCGTGTAGGACCACTAAAATTCTTCTGACAATGCAGAATCAAGGATTAACCATGTGACAACTCGTTAAAGTTGTCATTCGCGATTTTCGTCCCGTAGTTTCCAATTAATCCAATTTGAAATAAGACAGGGGTAATTTCGTATACAGCTGTTTACAGCCACAGGAAGTTGTTTGTGAACCAAACGACCTTGAAATCGTGATTTTCAAATTGATCATTTACTATTGGGAGAACCACAGATAGATAGGCCTTGAAAAACCAAATGTAACGGTACCTCAATGAGTTGTGTGTCTCAATTCTAAGCTGAGTTATGTAAATTTGAGTGTCGTGACCTTTTGACTAAAATTTTTACAAAAGAGTGCTCACTGGAGGAATTTTTTGCGTCCTGGTCAAAATCTGGCCCAGATTATCAAAATTTTGGTGTTTTTTGAGACTATCTGTTTTGTTTATAAACGAACATCTTAGCCACCATACATCACTGCGATCGGGGTTGCAAGGCCTAACTGGTCATGTCATTTATTTTTTGATATGATATCTGGTGACCTAATTAGGAAGTAAAAATGGCCGCAAATTATTTTGCTAATTAATTACTATTTCACAAATTAGCGTACGTTTTCTTAATTTTAGCTTTAAAAATTACCAGATGAATTTGGTAATATGCGGAATGATGCTACAGACCTTATGGTGTCTTTGCTGTGTCAGTATGATGTGTGGTGACCTAATTAGCAATTAAAAATGGCCGCTAATTAATTACTATTTCACAAATTAGCGTACGTTTTCTTAATTTTAGCTTTAAAAATTACCAGATGAATTTGGTAATATGCGGAATGATGCTACAGACCTTATGGTGTCTTTGCTGTGTCAGTATGATGTGTGGTGACCTAATTAGCAATTAAAAATGGCCGCTAATTAATTACTATTTCACAAATTAGCGTACGTTTTCTTAATTTTAGCTTTCAAAATTACCAGATGAATTTGGTAATATACGGAATGATGCTACAGACCTTATGGTGTCTTTGCTGTGTCAAAATACGGCCATCGACCTGGCACTTGTATCAAAAGAGGCATCAGACATAAAATGGAGTGTCCTTGGGGATTATAGAAGCGACCACCTACCCTGCTCTGTACTGATACCTAAGTCCAGTAAAGTCAGGGCTCAAGAAGAAAGACTAACTAACTTACACTCACTTTAAACAACACAATTCTAAATACCCAAAGAGATAAAGAATTGACTTTCATCCAATTAATTGCTGAACAATAAAAAAAAATTGTCCGGCAAGGAAACGAACGATTGACATTTGACTTTCATCCAATTAAGTGCTGAACAATAAAAAAAAATTCATCCGACAAGGAAACGAACCTTGAGCTCCCGCCCATAAGGCGGGCACACTATTAACTATGCTAATGACCACACATTTCCAGTCAACGAAAATGTATAATATAGCCACAAACTTTACGAAGTCACGTGACTTGGCAAATCACATGACCAGCGCTATGAATAGACACTTTCTTTATACATAGTGCCCTATGAATAGACACTTCCTTCCAGTAAATATTCTTTATTATTCTTAAATCTTTCCCATCAATGTTGATATCTTCCAACATTTTAATCAGCTCATCATGTTTTACTTTATCAAATGCCTTAGTATAATCTATGAAGCATAAATATATGTCTTTCTGTTTCTCTATTGACCTTTCTATTAGTGTCCGTAATGTATATATTGCATTGTTTGTGCCCTTTCCCTCCACAAATCCATACTGTTCTTCACTAATTTCCATTTTTATTTTCTTTCTGGTTCTTCTCATTATGATTCTGAGCAGAAGATTAGTGATATGGTTTATGAGGTTAATTGTGCAAAAATCTTCACATTCAATTGCTCCTGGTCTTTTTGGTGTAGCTATAAATACAGATTTCAGCATATCACTGGGTAGATATCCACTGCTGTAAATATCATTTAACATTTTGGTTAATATATCTACTCCAAATTCTCCCAATACTTCTAATTCTTCTATTATGATTTAATCTGGTCCAGCTGTTTTTCCTTTCTTCATATATTTCATAGCGTCAGCGACTTCTTCTTTTAGAATAGGTGGACCTTCTAAGTTACTTTCTTCTGTTAATTCTTCCCTTTCCCCATCATATAATTCTTTTATATACTCATTCCACCTCTTCATTATATCATCTTCTTCCAATAATATCTTTCCTGTTTTTGATTTCAAACACCCTGTATTTATTCTTATTTTTCTTCCCGTGAGCTCACTGATTTGTCTGTGCATATTTTTTGTATCATTAATGGCATTTAATTCAATTTATTTTGGGCACTGCTCATTTAACAAACTTTCTTTTGCCTTCCAACATTTATCTTTTATTTCTTTATTTATCTTAGCATAGAAATGGTTGTAGGAAACACCTGGTTTAAACAACATCCTAGAAGATTATGGACATGGAGGAGTCCAGACAGCAGGATTAAAAACCAGATAGATTACATCCTGATAAGCAAAAGGTTTCGAAATGCATTAACAGTTGTAAAAACAGTTCCAAATGCAGACTGTTACAGTGATCACAGATTAATTATTGGCACATTGAGGGTAAAGTTAAAGAAAGTCAAGTATACAGCAGGAAACCCTAAATATGACTTGTGCAAATTGAAAACTGACAAAGAAATACAAGATAATTTTAACATAGAAGTAAAGAACAAATTTGATTTATTGTCTGATCTAGAGATCCTATTTCAAGATGTAGATGATCAATGGGAAATGCTGAAGAATTCAATCAGTTGTGCAGCAGAAAAAACTATTCCAAAAGTAAAGAAAGTGGGCCGTAAGACATGGATGACTGAAGAAATTTTACAACTAATGGAAACAAGAAGACAGAACAAAAATAATCCTGCCAAATATGAAGAAATTCACAGAAAAGTCAGAACCTTATGTAAGGAGGCTAAAGAAACATGGCTTGAGAAAAATTGCAGAGAAATTGAAAAACAACACAACAGTAAAAATGCGAAACTAATGCACAAAAGAATTCAGGAGATTACTAATCAAAGAACACGTACATCAGCAGGCTGCCTAAAGACAATAGATGGAAGAGTCGTAATAGAAAAAGATCAGATTTTACATGTATGGTCAGATTACGTGAAAAACCTTTATGACGATAACAGAGACGAACAATATATTGTTCAAAATAACAATGAAGGGCCAGCAATTTTGAAGACGGAGGTTCAGAATGCTCTTAATCATATGAAATCTGGCAAGACCCCCGGTCCAGACAGCGTCACAACAGAAATGATTAATGCTTTAGAAGAATATGGAATAGATAAAGTTACCAGTCTGCTTAATACAATATATGATACTGGAAATATACCTCATGAGTTATGTAATTCTGTATTTATTGCAATCCCAAAGAAATCAGGAGCCTTGGAATGTGATCAACATCGAACAATTAGTATAATGAGTCACATCACGAAGATTTTGCTAAGAATTATCATGCAAAGAGTTAGGAGGAAAATACAACCTGAAATAGGAGAAGAACAATGTGGGTTTGTAGTAGGCAAGGGTACAGTAAATGCTGTGTATATACTGAGAACCGTAATCGAACGTTCTATAGAAGTAAACAAAGATCTACACCTTTGCTTTATTGACTACACAAAGGCTTTTGATAAAGTGAGACATGTCAACATGATAAGGATGCTTGAAGATCTACAAATTGATGGGAAAGACCTTAGACTTGTAAAAAACATATATTGGAAACAACAAGCTGCCATAAAAGTTGATAATGAAGTAAGCCAATATCAGCCTATTAAGAGAGGTGTGAGACAGGGATGTGTAATGTCTCCAGATCTGTTTTCCCTGTACAGTGAAAATATTTTCAGAAATATTGAAAATATGGAAGGAATCAACATTGGGGGACGATGCATCAATAACATTAGATATGCAGATGATACAGTCTTGATTGCAGACAATGAACAGGATCTGCAAAATTTAGTAGGGGCGGTTGTTACACACAGTGAACAACAAGGGTTAGAATTAAATTGTAAAAAGACACAGATTATGGTCGTCACTAGGAAGAACGAAATACCACAGTGTAATATACAAGTAAATGGGAATATTCTTCAACAAGTGAATAGGTACAATTATCTCGGAACAGTAATAACATCTGATGGGAGATGCCTTGAAGAGATTAGAACAAGGATCGCCATGGCAAAAGTAGCCTTTAGCAAGATGAAAAACATACTGACCAATAAAAAGATGTCAATTGAAACGAGAAAAAGAGTGTTGAGATGCTACATAGAACCTGTACTTTTATATGGATGTGAAGCTTGGACAATGAGCAGCCAGGCTGAAAAACATCTGATGGCTGTAGAAATGTGGTTTCTGAGGAAAATGCAAAGAATACCATGGACAGCCAGAAAGACCAATGAACAAGTCCTTCAAGAAACAAATGAAGATCGTAAACTGATCAGAGACATTAGACGTAGACAGTCACAATTTTTTGGGCATGTTATGAGAAGAAATGATTTGGAGAACTTGGTGACAACTGGTAAGATCGAGGGGAACAGACCAAGGGGAAGACCTAGAAACAAGTATTTGGATGGCTTGGCCTTGTGGCATGGTCGAGACAGAAACACGGAACTGATCCACGACTCTGTTGATCGAGTGAGATGGCAGAACATGACCGCCCACGCTTACCGGCATGGCACATGATGGATGGATGGATATTCTTGTTTGTCATTTTTACTCTGTTTTCTTTTGTCCATCAGCATTAAGATTTCTTAATTCATCCATGTTTTCTTAGCTATTTGACTTCTCTCTGGTAATATTTCTTTGCTAGTTTGATGAATGGAGTCCCTTAACATTTCCCATTGTTCATTTATACTCTGTATTTTAGCTATTGCATTGTACCTATTTTTTACAGCCACTATGTATTGTTCTTGAATTTCTTTATCTACTTTAAGAACCTCTTTATTAAGTCTCATGTTCATAACCATATGTTTCCCTCTCTTTAATCTTACTTTTATTTGTCCACATAGTGGTACATGATCACTATTACAGTCGCCGCCAGGCATTGTTTTTACATTAATTAGAGCATTTCTAAATCTTTTATTAATTAGTATGTAGTCAATTTGGTTGCATATTTTCTGATCAGGGCTTTTCCATGTGTATAGTCGTCTTTTATGGTATTTAAACCACGTGTTTCCAATTATCATATCATTGATATTTGCCCATTCTATTAGCTTTTCCCCTCTTTCATTTCTTGTACCTAAACCATAATTCCCCACTACATCCTCCATTTTCCCCTTTCCTACTTTTGCATTAAAATCTCCAAGTATTATTTTTATTTCCTGTGATCCAATTTGAGCCATCGCCATTTCTATTTCGTCGTAAAAGTGTTGTATTTCTTCATCACTACTGCTTGTTGTTGGTGCATATACTTGTATAATATTTATATCTATTGGTTTGCCTTTGATTTTGACCAAAATAACTCTATCTGAAATACACCAGTATCCATTAAGTGACTTGGCTGTTTCTTCGTCAAGTATTATTCCTACACCTTTTTCATGTGTATTCCCTCCAGAATAAATTATTGTGTGGTTGTCAGCTATAATTTTGCCCGATCCCTTCCATCTCATCTCACTAACACCTAGTATATTCATATTCATGCTATCCATTTCTCTTAGAACATTGTTCAACTTTTCTAGCTCATTTAATGTCCTAACATTCCATGTTCCTACTCTAAATTTATTTAAATTTATTTATGATTTTGCCATCAGTAGCTGGATGACGGTCTGGTGTCACCTGTGGCTCATGACTGTCCCTACCGGACGAGGATGTCCTAAGGCAGCCATTAACGTCATTCACTAACTCTGATATGTGTTTTGCCATGAAGTCTTGGGAAGATAATGTGGTGATTTCCCCTTGCCTTCCACATTCACATGGTGGTCTTTTACCTCTACCTTTAACAGCCATTTCTAACTGTAAGGACAATTGAGTGCAATGCTCTGCTCAGCTGCAGAGTTGTCCACTTATTCCGGTGGATACTCGGACCTTAGAGCTGTGTTAGCCACACCGTGGTGTGTTTCCATCCTCTACCCCGGGGAGGTGCAGTTGGGACTTTCCCTTCCTAAAGTTATGGTCTATGACCAAAACTCTCCAGTACTTTTTAGAAGATATTATTTTATATTTTATATGGCAATTAAAATTTACATTAAACATAGACATCTATCGAATCCATCGATTCCGACACTCGATCATTCCACTGCCTCTGGGGGATGCATTCAGCAGATCCATAGAGCACTTTTTATTTACAAGTTTTGAGTTTCTCACTTCTATATAATATTATAGTTCGTAATGGTTAATATGTTTTATTATATCACTTAATAAATTAAAAAATGAAAAAAAAAATACCAGGCCGAGAATAGAACCCCAGTCTCCTGCGTGACAGGCGGATTACTTACAACTATGCTAACCAGGACACAATGATTACTTCACAAAGATTTGTAATATATTGATGGTTTTCTATTGAAAGCGGGAGAAAAAAAAAATTACGGTTCAGTGTGTCTATTTCAAATTTTCCCGGGAAGGTTAACCCAGTCAACAAATGCCCGCAGAAGTCGGATGTGTCATTCTAATGGTGCAAGAATGCAGCTCTGCTGTAAACAGGCACAACACAATCACATCCGGAAAAAAAAACTCCGGATGTATGCAGAAGAAAAAGAAGAGGATTTCAAATTTTCTCTGCATGCGAAGTTGTCTCAACTCAATAGGTCATAGGCGTATTATGAAAACTGACTTCACAAATATGTTCCATCATGTTAAATGATTAAAAAATAGTACAAGTATACAAATAAATTATTTATAATCTTTAAACTTGTGTTCTCTATAACTTTAGTAGGTCAAATTGCACGTTTGAGCAAAGTCCGATCGATATTCTGAATTATTCACATCTGCCGCCATCTTGGCTTTCCTTTCACAAAGGCCAAACAACATGAAACATCCCCGGGACAAATAATTTTTTAATACCACAATTGGTGATGAAACTCCAAATATATGTAGAATTGGGTGAAGAATTTGAAAATCCATGTCAAAATATTCAGAGATGTACAAATACAGCTTTGAAAAATAAAATCTCTTATCGTGTATCAAATAATTTATATAAAATGTCACTATGATTTCAACAAATCCCTGTGCACGGAATAATAGGCAAACCTTTCCCGGAAAATTCAGGATGAGGTGTGTTGTTGTCACGTGATATTTGAATGAATGAATGATGTCGAAAGAATGCATGGTCTATACATAGCAAAATTTGGAGACACAGTGGATCATTCTGGGATGGCTCCGTACATCACTTCCGTTTTAATTTCGGGTCATGGCACGATCGAACCGTTGGGTGAGGTTCCCTCGTAACTCGGGGGATCGTCACTGGAGCTGGGATAACACCCGGTGCGATGAAGTCGAACCTCTCTGTTAACTCATACCTCCCCTCCCACAAACTATTCACCTCATCCGTTTACTCCGTGTAAGTTTAGGTCTCCATCTATTTCATTTGCCTTGTGGGTATGGACAATACAATATAATTTGTTGTTATACTTTATACCAGTGGTTCCCAAGATTTTCAAGCAGAGGGCCATATCTACTATTTTCAGTAGTTAAGTGGGCCACAACGTTATAAAATTATGAAAGTCCTGTAATATCATTCACACCTTTCTTAACTTTGGTCACTGTCGGTGAGTCTGGAACATTGCTTCTTTTTTATAATGGTCATTGGGGAAAATGACTGCTCGCATCTGTAAGTCGAACCAAAACGACACATGTATATCTGGAGAAATGAACGCAAGAGTTCAAATTGTTCAACAGGCAATAGTCGCCAGAATGAAATCATATGGTCAGCTGAAGGTGAAGCAGACAGCTCCAGAAATGTACATCTCAGTGCAGAATTGCATTTCAGATCAATTACTTCGTGCTGAAGGTTTCACTGTAATTGGCAGAGCTTGGCATCAGGAAATACGAACAAATTTATGAAGAGGGCAAAATTATCCTCCTCTATTGTGAACTCTTGAAATCTCGATTGAAAGATATCCAGAAGACTTTCAACATTTACTTTGCACTGTAACAAGTCATAATTCTTTTCTACCACAAGTTGGAAACACCTCTAAAGTCCCTTCAGTTACATGTCGGATAAACAATCGTAGTTTCATTTTAAATGAAGAAATGTCATCGCACAAATTTGTGAATAGTTTGTTTGCCCCCCCCCCTCCTGGATCCTCGCATTTAAAGAGTTTAAATTAGACGTGATGGCCACCAAAAATGCCAGGTCTTTAAGCTAGTCATCGTTCAGCAGACATTCCCTTTCTGTAGGCAATGCATTTTTTGTTCAGACAGAAATGGATAGACACTATTTTTCAGTGCCCAGAAACATGACACTTTCCCTTTAGATAGCCATCTGACTTCACAGTGTAACAGTAGCTCACTGCTGTCAAAGACTAGAATAGACAGGAGGGAAGACCACCCTGAATGAGTGGTCTACCTCAAGTAGATTAGAGGTAACCCAGTGCCCCAACATGAGGGCAGGGTAGGTGTAGGGAGGGGAACTGTCAAACAGTTCTCTCATGAGACACGGAAGTGTCAACCAGAGAGTAAGCACTCTGGTCACGGTATAATCACGCCAACGTGATAGACACCAAGAACTAGAATAGAACTCAAGAGTAGGCTACTACTCTAAGCGTGTTGAATGATGTAGCACGCAAAAGCCGAAGTGCGCACGAGGTCCTTCCACGTACTGTGTAATCAGCACGCGGAGAATTGTCAGACGGGGGACAGACTTCGTAGGGAACACATCGCTTAGAGTCGATGCGTATTTCTTTAGATGAGTAGATAGATTTAGCAGTAGGGCTAGGGACGACTAGTGATAGGAAGTTCTGTGTATTCATGTGTGGTTCGTTAGAGACAGTTTTGTGCATTGATGTATTGTAAGAGCCAGTGGCAATAAAAATGTGTAATCAATTCCTCTCGTACGACTGACAAGTCTTTTTGTGTGGTGCGAGAGAAGTTTATCCCATAATGCCTGTAGCATCGCTTGATGACAGGCTAGGATAAAAGTGGTGTCAGAAGTGTGGCTTGAACAATTGTTCAAGCTAAAACACTCACCCACGGCTCTAAAATAGTATTACTGTCAGTTAATCACAGGGTTTAATTTGTGTTAGTGTAGAATAGCGTGTGCAGACTAGAACAAGATGCGAGCTGTGCCCATCGTGACCGATTAACGTTTATTTATGTTTATTGAAATGTTTTGTGCTTTATGAACATGTTTTCTTCTGATTTGTAAGTATTATTATTATAGTTTTGCATCATTTATTTCAACAATGATTTGATTATTTATGTGTATTTATGAAACATGATTCACGGCGGAGCGATACACAAAATAATGAGCCGGCGACAATATCGATATTTCAATCTAAAAATAGCGCTGCGCCTATGACGTATCGCGGTTGACAAACAGCTGTCCTACGCCATTTGCAATCAGCGACAGATTGTTTACAAATCGCCAAGCGGCTGCTCGCCTGAATCTTTGAATTATATTAAGTATTATTTGTTTATACAAGCTATTTATTGAATATATTTATTAATTTGAACATTATTATTTTCTTTATATTTATCTTAAAGCATTTATTTATTTATTTGTAAACATATGCTATTTTTCTACCGTCACGATGGCACTACTTTCTTTATGCAAATAGGTTTCGGTCTGCACAGCACTTTCATAAATTAAACAGCAATAGTTAGGGAACGCAGAAGACATTAGAACGAAGACAGGACAGTGACATTTATTATTAAATATACCACAGTGTGTTGTCCGGGGGCATGTAATTGTAAATGTCAAACAAATGTCTAAAGTCATATGTCGTTTACAAATGGTTAATTATTGATGCTCTTGTAAACCAGGTATAACAAGAGCTGTTTAGAGAAGTAACGTGAGGTGTATGTCGAGGTGCCAAACGGTTGTACCTGAGGGGCCAAACGATTGTACCGGATTGTTCTGGATTGTTAAGATGAGTATACCCAAATTATTTTGAATGCAATATAATTAATAATGCATCTCTTTTTCAGGATGTAATCTAATAATATTTTTTGTACACAGGCATTTAAAAACTTAACAAGTCTAAGATACCTGAGTAAATATTTGAGTGCCTAGCAACTCTAGCTATTTATCCAACAACATGTCAACATTAGCTGATTACATACAAGCAGGCAAGGAATTAGGATACACAGGAAAGGAATTAGAGCAATATGCTGATCAAAAATTTAAGGAAGCAAAAGATGCTGATAGAGATGAACGTGCACGAGAGAGACAACACCAGAAGGAGATTGAAGAAAGTAAACAGAAACAGTTAGAACAAGAGAGACAACACCAAAAAGAGATGGCACAATTAGCTGAAGAAACTAAACAGAAACAGTTAGAACAAGATAAGGAGATTAAACAAAAAGAATTAGAGTTAAAGCTAAAACAAATACAGATTGAATCAGAGACACAGTTAAAGATGAAAGGTATGGAAGTAGATTCACACATAGAGAACAAAATTACAAAAATAGCTACAAAACTAAAGAGTCAACAAGAAGAGAATAAACTTAATAAATACAAACACATTATTAAGCCATTCTGTAAAGAAGATTCCATATCAGCCTGGACAGAAAATGTCGAATATCAGCTGAAATACCATCAAGTACCAATCGATATGTGGGCCATGATCTACATGAAAAACCTCAGTGGGGAGCCCCTTAAAGTTATTGAATCGATACCAACTGATCTTAGATCTAACTATCAGTACATTCACGATAGGATAATGCAACATTTTTTACTTGATGCCCCTGGGTATCAAGTGCAATTTTCTAACTTAAAACCAAAACCAAATGAGACCTTCATCGATTATGTCTCGAATGTCCAAAGCGTGCTGAATAGATGGCTTAGTGCAGCAAAAATAGGAAAGGACTTTGAAAAACTTAAAAATTTAATAGCCATGGATAAAATCATATCCACAATCCCATCTCCTTTCGCTAAATTTCTTCAGCAGTCAGACATCGAAACAATAGAGCAATTCGAGAAGAAAGGCTCCGCATATTTTTCCTCAAATAGAGAAATTTTTAAAACGTCAAACATCGACTCTGAAATAGTCTCTTTTGTTAAGGACCAACCTAAAAGCTATCGTAGCAATAAAAAAAAACATTTCAGAGAGTCGACAAGAAAGATCAAAACTTACCTAAATGTGTGTATTGCCAACTTTTTCATGATACTTATGCTATGTGTGATAAATCACCAAACTATCCAATACATCTTGAGATGGTCATTAAGAAACAACAAAACAAGAGAAATGCATACAGGCGTGCAGTCAAATGTTTCTTCTGTTCTAGCTACGGGCATTATTCCAATAAGTGCCTAGGCCGCCAAAGAATGAAGGCCAACAGTGCAATGTTAATTGATACATCTTCTGATAGTGGGAGTGAGACTGAGTGCGAGGTCGAGAATGAGTTACCTTTAAATCAATCTGAAGATGTTTGTTGTGTAAAAGATATTTTAAGCTTTGACAGTTGTGAGCGATGTCACCAATTTCATGCAGACGGAAAATTAGAATGTGGACATACAGTACCATTCTCCACTGAGAGTGTAAATGCAGCATTAGCCTCCAGAAGCAATTTGGTGTTCCACAATGCATTGGTCAACGAAATACCATGCCAGTGTTTGCTTGACAGTGGAAGCACTCTTATCGGTCTTAGAAAGGAATTGGTGAATCCAAATGATTATACAGGTGACTCAGTCAAATGCCGAACTTTTTCGGGTAATATCGAAATTTACCCGATAGCAAGAGCCCGTATTAACACTCCTTTCCTTTCTGGTACCTTTACATGTGCTATTTTAGATAACCCTAGTACTCATTTAATTTTGGGATGCTTGCCTCAATTGAAGCATTGCACGAACGAAGAAATAGCTGCATGGGGAAAATTAAATGCAGCTAATGCAACAACCAGAGCAGATACCATTAAACACCAAGACACACTACAGGAAGAAAGACTACTGTTGCTATCACCAACTAGCACGGATGATACCACCAGACAAAAGTTTATAGACCAGCAAAAAGCTGATCCGAGTGTGTCTCCGTATCTAAAACTGTTAACAGAAAAAGCCAAAGTAACAAAAAACGCATCATGGTTCTTTAGACTTAATAATTGGATTCTTACTCGTTATTATACAACTGACAACCATGAGATTCAGCAAACGGTGTTACCTGTACAACACTAACTGTGCTAAAGATTGCACACGAGTCACCGTTTGCTGGTCACCTTGCATACGATAAAACCAGGGCCAGAATTCAGGCTCATTTTTACTGGCCGGGTTTTTGTAATGACATAAAAGCATTCTGTCGTTCATGTACTGTCTGTCAACAGCTAGTACGTAAGGGTAAACATCCTACAGCTGAAGTACAACCTTCTACACTGGCCTCTAGGCCATTCGAGAGTGTGGCGGTGGATATTGTTGGACCCCTGAACCAGGTGTCCAGCAAAGGAAATCGCTTCATCTTAACGCTAGTAGACCTATGTTCAAGGTGGGTTGAGGCAGTAGCTTTGAAATACATCACCTCCAAAGATATTGCCAATGTATTTCTACATTTGTTCTCACGATTCGGATTTCCACGTACCATCTTATCCGACCGTGCAACCCAATTCATATCGGCTGCAACGCAAGCCCTTACGAAAATGTTAGGAATTAAACAGCATTTTACAACAGCTTATCATCCAGCCAGCAATGGAATCGTAGAGAAAATTAATGGAGACCTAAAGCATATGCTGGCTAAGGTGACAGCAGAAAACCCATCTGAATGGGATACACTGTTGCCAACAGTGCTGTTCGCCTATCGGGAGATTCCCCATTCAAGCACGGGTTTGTCACCTTTTGAATTAGTATACGGGGCTAACCCACGTGGACCCCTAACAATTTACCATCAGTTAGTAACTAATACGATTGAAATTCCAACCCCTAATACACCTTATGAGATGGTAACAGAAACACGAGATAAAATTATGAAATCGTGTATCATAGCCAAGGCAGCTTTGGAGAGGAAGGGTCAAATCTACCGCCAATACGCCAATAGAGGTGCTAGGACTATTAATCTTGAACCAGATCAAGACATACTGCTTTTACTCCCAGACAAACGGAATTTATTATTGACCTCATGGCAAGGGCCATTCAAAGTGGTACGAAAAATTTCAGATGTCGATTATGAAATATCGATAAACGGACACTTAAAGATATTTCATATCAACATGTTGAAACCCTACTTTTCACGACAAGAGACAGAGCTAGAGACAGACGAACACAATGCACCCACACCTATTGATGAGACGACAGACATACATAACGCAACTACACTAGTTAGCGAGACTGGCAATGCCGACGAGATGCATACACTTAGTGAGCATACAGAAAACGCACTTAGCACCACCACCGTACTGAATCAGGTAGACGACGACGGGATGGAACTACCTGTTCCAATTGTAGACAAGACTGCGACATTAGATTGTATACGGTTAGAACCGGGACTAACAAGAGCAACGACGACAGACAATAGAATTAGTGACGGAGTATAAGGACATATTTTCCGACATTCCAGGTAGGACGGACAGGATCGAGCACTCCATCCTTCTTTCGGACTCAAAGCCTATCAAATGCAGGCCGTACTCTATCCCACTTAGCTACAGAGAAAGTCTAAATAAGGAAATTCTTAATTTAGAAGCTAATGGAATCATCCAGAAATCTACATCTGTACTCCTTTCCAATCGTCTTGGTCAAGAAAAAAGACTCCACAATTCGTCTCTGTGTGGACTATAGAAAACTCAACAATGTCACTAAGATCGACGCAGAACCAATTCCTTCCTGCGAAGATCTTATTCTTGATATGTCCACCTCCAAAATCTTCTCTAAATTAGATCTTACTAAGGGATATTGGCAGGTCCCTATGCAGACTCAATCCATCCATCTTACTGCATTCTCAACACCTTTAGGTCTTTACGAGTGGCGGTTTCTTCCTTTCGGACTTCGTAACGCTCCTGCCACTTTCGTACGCCTAACTAGAGATTTACTACATGGAGTGACGAATACGGTGACATATATAGATGATATTTGTGTCCATACAGATGACTGGACAACACACTTACTGAAACTCAGACATGTCTTCGATAGGTTGCGACTCTTCGGTCTCACTGTCAAACCTAGCAAAGTTGAACTGGGCCTACAAGAAATTGATTTTTTGGGTCATGTCATTTCACAAGGACAACTAAAAACTGACAATAGAATTGTTACTAAAATCATGAACCTGACCATGCCTACAACAAAGAAGCAGGTCAGGAGCCTTTTGGGTTTAGTAAATTATTATAGTAAGTTCATACCGAACTTAGCTGAAATCACAAGTGTATTTTCAAATGTTTTGAAAGCATCGGTAAAATTAGATGTCAAAGATGCATTATTAATTTCTGCATTGTCAAAATTGAAACTCCTATTTAGTAATGTACCAATCCTGCGTTTGCCTAATCCTAGGCTCGTTTATTATCTTAGGACAGATGCCAGCAGGATTTCCATCGCTGCAGTACTAGGCCAGTTTTATGATGGCATCTTCCATCCAATTTGCTACGTGAGCCGCAAGATCACACCTGCTGAGTCCAGATATTCCATATCAGAGTTGGAAGCCCTAAGCGTCATCTATTCAGTAAGGAAGTTACATCGATTTCTAGCGGGTAATCACTTCGTAGTACAGACCGACAACTCCCCAATCACGGTCATACAAAGTGGGGTGCATCGCAATGACCGCATCTACAGGTGGTCGTTAATATTACAAAATTATACTTTTAGTATAGAGCATATCCACGGGAAGGTTAACCCGGTCAACAAATGCCCGCAGAAGTCGGATGTGTCGGCCTAACGGCGCAAGAACGCAGCTCTGCTGTAAACAGGCACAACGCAATCACGTCCGAAAAAAAAACTCCGGATGAACGAAGAAGAAGAAGAAGAAGTATAGAGCATATTAAGGGTAGGGACAACATTCTTGCTGATACCCTTAGTCGACCATCTGAGGTAGAAATACCTGATACTCCACATGAAAATGTACTCTAAGATGATGTAATTTAGTACACTTAAAATATCCTGTGTAAAATATCCTATGTAATACATAGACAGTATGATCAGGACTGCGTGCTAAGAACAATGAACCACCATGTGTCCATAGACAGCAAGATAAGAACTGTGCTCCAAGAACATGTGAATCACCATGTGTACATAGACAGCTCGTTACGTACTATGCTACATTTGTGTTCCGGTGAATCACCTGTGGTTAGTCATGGAAGAAGTGTCAGAACAATGCGTAAATAACAGACACGAATATACATGTCTACGACACCAGCGGACTCTACGAGTGGAAGAATACCCATGACACAAGAATGACTGTGTAGTGTATACCCAGGACAAATGTGTATCTATGAACTGTGCCAACAAAAGCAATTTCTGAACATTATGGCAACCACTAACCTGAGGTAATCGAATACCATGTATATATATTTATTTATTGTGATATGTATTATAACATGTTTTTAATATAGTGATAAATTATAGTTAGAGTAGCTACTTTAATATAGATTTAGAATAGAATTATGGAATATAATAGATTTTTTTTTAGTTTAGATAAATCACTAAATTTACCCACTTACTTAGGATAGTACTTTAAATTTAATAATAACTAATTAAAGACTAAGATAAAAAGTTTAGATAGGAACAGTACCAGTTAGTTCATTTCATTTCACATTATTGCATTCCATCTTATTAAACACTTCAACAAGTACTTTAAGTACTTTAAATTTAACAATAACTAATTAAAGACTAAGATAAAAAGTTTAGATAGGAACAGTACCAGTTAGTTCATTTCATTTCACATTATTGCATTCCATCTTATTAAACACTTCAACAACCTCATCATTTAGGATTAAATTAGTTTATACCTTATAGGATTATACATTTCAACATACATCATTTACACCATGTATAGTAAAATTATCAATCATATTTTTTCAGTTAGACAATAAAACATTTTTTTTCTTTGTTAAATAACCCATTAAATGTGTTACATTTCACATTACTTATTTCAGAAAGGTACACAACTCATCTCACATCATTTTCATTTTTTAGTTAGTTAGATTACTTCCCTTAAATTAGGTTAAGTTTGTGCAACAAATTAGAATATATATATTTATAGAATTAGTATTAGTATTTCAATAGAATATAGTGCTTAGTATTATCAGGGTACAGTCAACCCTATTTCATCCATGTAAATATTTTGTAAATACATGACTCGTGCAGTTAGTTACGCACAGTCAGTAAGCTCAATTCTTTTCAAACTGAGCCAAACTTGTACAGTGTCACTTCAAGGTTTTTAAATAATTGGGAGGATAAAAGATGTGTGACAGAAGTGTGAAAGTAAGAGAAAATGGAAAATATACAATGGAGAGTGAAGACAACCAGCGGAATCTTTCTGCCGCTGAACGCGACTTTTTATTATTTGTCTGCGTCAAGCGTATACTTTCAATGTTGAAATATGCTGTCTCGAATGTATTGTGTGTAGTTTAATGTAGACCTTAGAGAAAGTATTTTAAGTCTCATAAGACGGGAACGTAGTCACGAATTAGTGTTATACACTTGTTTGTGGCCACATTTAACCGGATTATGGCACTTGAAAACTAACTTACAAACAAAATATAGACAGACACACATGTTAGAAGGTAAATTATATTATTAGTTACATCCAAACACGCAAACAACCAGGAAAACAAACACGTAAAGTGCATACATTTTTGGAACAAGAGGAGATAACTCCGGGTCAGGGGACACAATAGACAACGAAACACTAACTTAACAGTGAAAGATAACTTTACACGCGGAAGCGAGATAGGTAAAGCCTATCGCACAAAGCTTGTGCAAGGGTTGTTTAATATTATATGGGGGACATGAAGCAATACGTGTGTTGATCCTAAGAAAATCAACTTTGTATGGGTAGTGAGTTAATTTGCTATTTGAGGGCAGGTCTTATAAGACAATGGTCCGGTTCAGACAAACCTCTAATAAATATAATATTGCGATTGAGAAGAGGGCTCACGCCAACCAGACAAGTTTGTGGCGATCACCAGTAGTCAAGTAAAGTAATACTACATTGTGACAATAGTCAGTAGAGGTCTATTGAGTCACCCAGAACAAAGTAGTCTTTGACAAAAATTAGATACACTAATTTTTAGAAACCTCTTGCATCACAACCATGAGTCAAAGTTTGTAACGCAACACAGGAGGGGAGGGTGTGTGTCAAAAACTATAATAGACAGGAGGGAAGACCACCCTGAATGAGTGGTCTACCTCAAGTAGATTAGAGGTAACCCAGTGCCCCAACATGAGGGCAGTGTAGGTGTAGGGAGGGGAACTGTCAAACAGTTCTCTCATGAGACACGGAAGTGTCAACCAGAGAGTAAGCACTCTGGTCACGGTATAATCACGCCAACGTGATAGACACCAAGAACTAGAATAGAACTCAAGAGTAGGCTACTACTCTAAGCATGTTGAATGATGTAGCACGCAAAAGCCGAAGTGCGCACGAGGTCCTTCCGCGTACTGTGTAATCAGCACGCGGAGAATTGTCAGACGGGGGACAGACTTCGTAGGGAACACATCGCTTAGAGTCGATGCGTATTTCTTTAGATGAGTAGATAGATTTAGCAGTAGGGCTAGGGACGACTAGTGATAGGAAGTTCTGTGTATTCATGTGTGGTTCGTTAGAGACAGTTTTGTGCATTGATGTATTGTAAGAGCCAGTGGCAATAAAAATGTGTAATCAATTCCTCTCGTACGACTGACAAGTCTTTTTGTGTGGTGCGAGAGAAGTTTATCCCATAATGCCTGTAGCATCGCTTGATGACAACTGCATTCCTCGTTCAGGTCTGATAGAAAGTATCTGAACTAACGCCTGTTCAACATCATACTTCGAATTTTGTTCACACATCTCAGAACAATATCCATGACATGTCTGAGATTTACAGACGTTCCACACAGAGCTTCTTGGTGAATGATGCAAAGATATTTTAATATAGTGCTGCCAAGAAACAGTTCCAACAATGCTAGACATCCATACTTTTACCCGTCAAATCCGGAGCACCGTTGGTGCATACACTGTCCAGTTTGATCCATTCTGCGTTTTTCTCTAAAAACAACTTCAGAGTTTCAAACAGATCAGTCCCTTTGGTAGTTGCATGCATTGATTAAAGTCCTAGGAGTTCTTAAATGACTTCAAAATTATCGTTTATTTTCCAAACAAAAACTGCGAGCTGAGCTTAACAGATATGTCAGTGGATTCATCCATTGACAATGAAAGAAAAAAAAATTACAATTTTTGATATGTGCTGCTACTTGACGATAAACATCGTTGGCTAATTCTTCAACTCGCCTGGCCATAGTATTATTAGACAAAGGAATCTGATCAAAGTTTGTTTCCGACTTTTTATCGCCAAGCATTTTAGCAGCAATTTTAAGGGAAGGCTTGATTACTTTTTCTGCATCGGTAAACGGCTTCTTTCTGTGAGCCAACAGAAGAGCGACTTCGTACGATGCAACAACAGCACTCTTGCTCTGTTCATTAGCCTAGATGAAAAATGACTGCTGCCTGGTCAGAGAACTTTCTCTGAGAAATCTTTTCTTAACACCGAATTGATTGGATATTGAGAATTTATGGCTGAATGTGTCGTCCAGATTAATATTTTTTTTTTGGTAACAGAAACACAAAATCCGCAGATTAAGCAGTCTGGTTTACTACTACAGCTAGGCATAAACATAAATTTCTCCATTCAATCTTCGTTGAATTCATGACAAGCAACATCTTCACATTTTCGCTTTTTGCCATTGTTTGATTTTAGATTTTCCACACTCATGTTTATAGGCTTTAACGGTAAAATATTATTGAAAAAAATCTAATTTCAACACAATACTACCGACTCTGCTAAACAGTTGTAACAGACGATAACATGGCACTTTGCCCACTCTGATCAGTCGACAAGGCTGGGAGATGGGAACTTCATTTTGTTGTGAACTGAACAGGCGCATTTGATAATAACTGTGCATAATAACCACAAGCTGAGTGAATTATTGCACGCTGACAGGGCTCTTCGAGTGCATTTAAAAAAAAAATTATTAAAATATTTTATATTAAACAATGAGGCCTCGTGTGCCACTTTCTTACAGCTAGCGGGCCACAAGTGGCCTGCAGGCCGTGGTTTGGGAACCTCTGCTTTATACTATTTTCAGGTGTTCTCAATTTGTGTCCTACCTTGCATCAGTACCTTTTCCTCACTTCTGAATTCACTTGTATTTTAGCTATTTTCATGAACTCCACGTCATTAGTGGCATATATGTATAATATTAAAAAATTGGGTTTTGACAGTTGGATACAGATTGACAAAACAAATCCACCGGTATCTCATTGAAGGCTGTATGTTAATTCTAGGTGGAGTTATTAATATTTTTGTGTCATGATCTACAACCAGGAAGTGCTAAGGAATCTGAGTAAATGAAGTGGTTCTAATTGCAGCCCAATAAATTGGAAGCTGAGAAATTCTGCCTTCAATTACTGTGGCTTGTTTATTTTTAAACGGATAGCATAGTACCATACATCATTGCGTTCGGGGTAGCATGGCCTAACTTGATGTATTATCTATTATTCGATAGGATGTGCAGTGACCTAATTAACTATTAAAAATCGCCGCCAATTGTTTATTATTCATTAACAGTCTTTCACATTGCTAACGAAACTGGCAAGATGTATGTTGTATTGTGCGTTTCTGTAACAGGAAAATAAAGGTCACATTCCTCTTATGATAGAATGTGAGATGATCGACTTCATTGCACCGGGTTTTATCCCATATGACACGATCTCTTTCCGCAGGGCGGCCTGTCAAAAGCATCGCACAAAGCATAACAGTTTCTGAGTCTCCGAGAAAAATGCACTCGACTTTTAAGAATTTTTGATAGGATGTGATGTGACCTAGTTAACAGTTAAAAATAGCTGCCCATTTATATTAATTAAATGCCATGTGAAATGTTTGTCGTTAGTTTATGAAAATGTCTTAGTGTTCCCACTGCATTATGATAGCTTTCTTTTGTTAATATCATGCATTAATGTAAGTAAATAAGTTTGTAACTGCTGCATAAATTAAGCAGTCACTTGCACTAATAATTGATTTCTACTTCTGCTCTATAATTACACTGTCCTGTATGTAAAAGTGAGCAATTAATAATTAAATACTAACTTTTTAAAACACCATAACTTATTTCACAGTATTTCACGAGGGTAAGTTAATAAGTAAGTCACAAATGGCTGTAGAAAAATAACTAAATAAGATAACCACAACCACTTTAGTCCTTTTATTCTTCATATGGACCAATGATTGAATGTTTGTAGTCCATTAATAATTGTTTAGACCAGTGGCAACCATTTTTGCCCCATGCACCCTTTCAACATATGTTCAGAATGCGGTTCCCCCCCCCCCTCGTATTTCCTCCCTATAAATCCCCCCTACCCCCTTAAGACAGTATACATAAAAATGGAAGCTAAATGTACCAACACATACTAGAACAAGGCTAGACGTCTACATAAAATGTGATTTGCGGGTCTAATTACATTATAAAACCAGTAGAAGTACAGAACCTTAAAGTATGGAGGGAAAAACAATATCAAGTAATCGGTTCTTGTATTAACGTGATCTCGAAATAATTGTAATTTCCTCCCACCTCCACCCCCCCCCCCCTGGAAACCCTACACACGCGCACACACACACCCTTCCCCCCACCCCACTGAGAACCACTGGCTTAGACATTCTCTATGTGTCTGATACATACAGCAGTAATGATTTAACGTTAAAGCTGAAACATTTTTAAGCACTATGGAAGTTCCTTTTATATGCTTGTTTTAATATCTCTATGTGTACCCCATCTTTGTCTACATTGCTACCTAAATAAGTGTATAATTCTGCTTCTTGAAGTGAAGTTTCACCATGGGAGATTAGGTTATCATTTCATCATCATCATCAAGTGCCGTGCCGGCTGGCGTAGGCGTTCATGGCTCTCCATAGATCTCGGTCTTTGGTTTTCTGGATCAACTCTGCTGCTGATATTCCTCCATGCCACCTTCTCAATCCATCCAGCATCACTTCTCTTGGTCTACCTCTACCTCTCTTCCCCTCGATCTTTCCAGTTGTTAAGATGTTCTCCAAAGCCTCTCTTCTCATCACATGACCAAAGAAAGCTGTTTGTCTCCGTCTTATTGTTGTATATAATGTTCTAGTTTCGTTAGCCTGTTTCAGGCAGTCGTCGTTAGTTACTCTGGCAGTCCAAGGAATTCGCAACATTCGTCTCAGGAACCACATCTCTGTTGCTTCTAATTTCTTCTTAATTTGTTCATTTACATTCCAAGATTCACTGCCATACAGCAAAACAGGTTCTACATAGCATTTCAGCACTCTCTTTCTTACATTCAGTGATAGTGACTTATTGCATAAGATACTCTTCATTTTCTGAAATGCGGCTTTTGCCTGCCCTATTCTGCTACTAATCTCTGTTGTACATCTTCCATCTGATGTTATAAATGTCCCTAGGTATCTAAAATTATCAACTTGGTTAAGGATTTTCCCTTCTATTTCTATGTCACATTTTGGTGTCACCATTTTCTTTGATATTACCATTGTTACTGTTTTCTTGATATTCAAGGAGAGTCCTTTCCTTGCACTCTCTGTTACTACAACGTCTAATAATTGTTGTAGGTCTGTTGAATTATCCGCCACCAATACTGTGTCATCTGCATAGCGTATATTATTTATATTATAACCTCCAACTAGTATTCCTGTCATCTCTTTGATCTCTCTCATTATTACTTCGCTATACAGGGAGAAAAGATCTGGTGACAAGACACACCCTTGTCGTACTCCTAGCTTTATCTGTTCGTAACTACCCTCTTTATTTCCCATTTTAATTGCTGCTACTTGGTTCCAGTAAATATTCTTTATTATTCTTAAATCTTTTCCATCAGTGTTGATATCTTCCAACATTTTAATCAGTTCATCATGTTTTACTTTATCAAATGCCTTAGTATAATCTATGAAGCACAAATATATGTCTCTCTGTTTCTCTATTGACCTTTCTATTAGTGTCCGCAATGTATAAATTGCATTGTTTGTGCCCTTTCCTTCCACAAATCCATACTGTTCTTCACTAATTTCCATTTTTATTTTCTTTTTGGTTCTTCTCATTATCATTTGCTTAATTTATTCTCATTATCTTTGTCTTTCCCTATGTATTTTGAGACTAAATTGTTGTGACCTCCTATCCAACGTGTTTGGCTAAATCTTCCATCTTGTTTCAATGTGTGGGACAAGAAAGCAATGTCATGAACAAAGTCCAGATCATCGAGCTTCAGTGCCCAAGCAGACAATATTGGGACCAAATGTACCTAATTGTCAAATGTAGGCATGCTCACACATTTCATGTTAGAAGCAAACAAAGTAGAATTCTTGTTCATAAGCAACAATTTAGAGGGAACATTGATGACATACACGTCTTGTTTTTCTCTCCAATAAAGAATCATTACTGGATGTATGGAGGGAGGGGGGGGGGGGGTCTGTCACTATAAGTATTGCATCAACTTTAATGTGTGTATGATGTGTGATACAAGTGATAAGGATTTTCCATAAAGCTGTCATGCATTGTTATGTTATTTTTGTCATGATAAACGTATATCATTACACTGTGATGGATTCCCAAACTCACTTTCTTAAATGGGACTTGAGGAATAACATATCAGAAATCATGTCTTGTAATCATAAGACACTTTGTATCATTAATCATCTTTACAAATAAAATATCAAATTCATTTGCATAGTTTATGTTTGCATACAGATGTAACTTACAAATCTTTTCAGACTGACTGTAGGCATAAGATGGAGAATAAACTGCAGTCAATTGTCAAGACAGAACAACCTGAAGTCTTTGCAGCTCAAAGTAAGATTAAATGCAATATAACGTAACAGTTAGTTGAATATTCTTTACAGGATTTTGCAATCTACCCCAGCATTTATTGGCTGTTTGTGACTTACTGGATAATCCTGCATTTAGGACTTTGCTATTGCTTTATGAATTGTCAAAGCATTATACCATCAGAATCAACTCATCAGCAGAATGTAATTCTACTCAGACACTGGGAAAAATAAGGTCATAGGTGTGACCGAGACCCCTGGGGCTTTGACTGGTAGGGGTACACTTCGACCTTCCCACCCTGCACTGACCACAATACAAGTATATCTCATCTACTGAACCCCTACCAACTCGGGACTCCTGTCTTGCACTTCCCAACCTAAGGACTACCTGTGGGCCGTTGCTAAAAGCTACGGAGTTTGTGCTTTGTGTGACGCTTTCCGCGCTGCGGAAAGAGACCGAGCCATATGGGATAAAACCCGGTGCGATGAAGTCGACCCTGTCGACTTTTAAGCGACTTTTTAAGCTTACCTCCACTCTTGATTTCAAACTCTTCTGAAGTTGCGCCATCAAACTTGATTATACCCTTCATGCCTGTGTGGAACGATTCCACAATGGATAGAAGAGTTGGTGGGCAGCAATCTTCTTTAGTGCTTTGAACAGACCCTCACACCTGACCAAATCGAATGCCTTTGTGAGGTCGATGAAGGCAATAAACAGTGGTTGATTTTGTTCCTGGCATTCTTCTTGCATTTGTCGCAATGAGAATATCATATCAATGGTAGACCGGTTCTGTCGAAAGCCACACTGTGATTCGGGGTAGACTTGATCTCCTAGGACTTGAAGTATGCGCAGAACAATTCTGGCAAATACTTTCCCAACAATACACAAGAGAGATACCCCTATAGTTGTTACAGTCGCTCCTATCGCCCTTGTTCTTGTACAGCATTATGATGCTTGAATCTTTTTGTGGGACTTGTCCTTCTCGCCAGCATAGCTCTATTAGCTGGTGGATCTGTAGAGTGAGTGTGTCTTGCCCACTCCTGTTTACCTCTATTGGAATCCCATCCTTACCTGGAGCCTTGCCAGATGCAAGTTAATTTATAGCACACTTAACTTCTGTTATAGTGGAAAGTGTGTCCAGGTGGTCAAGAGTTTGCAGGGCCTCTATGACGTTGAGGGCATCATCCGCTAGCTTGGTTTCACTTGAGTAAAGCTCTAAATAGTGCTCTACCCATTTTTCCATCTGCTGTTTCTTATCAGTTATGATTTCTCCAGTCAAGGTATTCAGTGGTGCACTTCTTTTGATCGCTGGTCCACAGGCTTTCTTTATTCCTTCATACATGCTTCTGGTGTTTCCCTTATCACTTGCGATTTGAATGGACTCACATAACTTGATCCAATAGTCATTCGCACACTGCCTGGCAGCCTTTTACACATCCTTCCTAGCTTGCTTCAGCTCACTCAGAGTGCTACGCATTGTTCTGTCCTTGTTTTTTAAGAGAGCTATCTTCTTTTTATCAATCAAGGACTACAGTATCTGGCTGTTTGCTGCAAACCAGTCCTGCCTCTTATGGTCCACAGTGCCGTAAACCCCTACTGCTGTTTTATAAATAGTTTCCTTAAGTTTATTCCACTTTTCACTTCCTGTACAATTTTCTGATGTATCAGTGAACGCGTCTTCAAGTTGATGTGTGGTTCAGATGTTGTCTCCATGTAATAATGAAGTCCAGCTGATGCCAATGGCCGGATTTTGGATGTTTCCATGTGACCTTATGCAGCTCTTTTGTTTTAAAAAAGGAGTTTGTAATACATAAGTCATTTCTAGTGCAATGCTCCAGCAGCCTTTGCCCATTTTCATTCATGCGACCGATGTTGTATTTTCCAAGGCACACTGGCATTGAAATCACCGAGCATATGCAGTGATAATGGTGGCAAAACCACAAGAGGTTGCCAAGCGCAGCGATAGTCTTTAATTACCTCCAGTTGGGATATCAATCATTCCCAGTAGCGAATTCTTTATTGCGAAGCCCACACCATGTTGCCGTTTTTCTGCCTGCCCTCTACCCTTCCAAATAAAATGTGTAATTATTTTCCCTGAGTGACCCTTCCTCGGCGAGGCGAGTCTCCTGCAGGCCAGCAATATCAATGTTAAGACGATTGAGTTTGGCATCAATACAATGCCATAAAATGTACATTTAATATGTTCCAGCATCTTAGCAATCTATTGTTTGTGTCTTCGTTATTCAAATTCACTACGGGAAAACATTGTTTTGAAATGATGTAGTGTTATTTTATGCATGTGTTTTTCTAATGGCTTTGATAGTGACGACAGTAAAGAAATAGGTCTATAATTACCCAAGACGCTATTATCAGTTGAGCCATTTTTGAGTAGAGGATAAACTTTAGCAACTTTAAAGGCAGATGGAAAGTAGATTTTGGACAGGCACTGGTTATATATAAACGTTAAGGACTCGCTAATAATTGGTGCAGCACACCGAATAAGTCTATTACTGATACCATCTAGGCCTTCTGAATTTGTTGCTTTGAGATTTTAGAGATATTTATATACTTCTGCAACAGACATCAAGGGAATCTCAGGGGAAATATTTCTAGAGCACTTACCTTCACAGAATGATGACAGTGAACTTAAATTACATACTGAGTCTGGTATTGAGGACTTTAGATTCACTATTTCTGATTGAAAGAAGTAACTGAAATCCTCGCCTGTTATAGTGTTTGGTATTGCTGACTCTGAAGTGTGTTTCTTGTTGGTTAGCAAGTTAATAGCCTTCCATATATTTGTGTTATTTGATTTATCTACAATCAAATTTTTGAAATGATCTTTCTTTATCATATGAATTTCATATTTAACTTTATTTCTTAGTCTGCGGTAATTGATAAAATCTTTATTTTTGTGTGCTGTATCTCGTTCTCTCATGATTTCGAGAACTTCGCTAGTGACCCATGGGGATTTATGTTGATTCTTGACTCGGAACTTCTTTGACTGGCACATGTTTATCAAATACATTGTAGACTGTCTATGTCCAGTAAGCTAGTTCATCATCCGGATCAGGAAGTTGGTAAACATGTTCAAGGGCTGCATTTTTTAAGTCGTCTAAAAATAAACTTTGGTTGAGAGCTTTAAAATTTCTAAATTTGATGCTTAAATGTTTATTTTTAGGAGTTTTGAACCCAATTTTCGACCATGTACAACATATTGGGTAATGGTCACTAACTGTACTAACAGGAACAGAACATTTGATAATATTAACTAGACAAGTAACATATATATGATCAATTATAGTTGAGGAGGTGTCTGTAACTCTTGTGGGACGATTTATTAGTTGTTTGAAATTGTAAGATAGAATGATATCATCCAATGCCTGGTTGGATTTAGTAATATCTATGTTAAAGTCACCTAATATCATGGCTTCTCAACCTGCATGTTAACTATTGAGTTTCTCAATGACCCTGAGAGCTATGCCGGCGGTAGCGTAGCTACCAGCAGGGCCTCCCAAGCCGGACAGGTCAAAGGGTAGAGAACAGACAAAGAGAAACACCCTGGTCCTCCAGGTTGGGGGTTGAAGCGTGGGGTTAACATCCCCACCTTTGTAAAAACCTTTCTTTGTTACGAAACAAATACATGAGCCTCGATATCGGACTGACTTATCTGGACAACGACCTTGGAACGTTAAAGGACTTTTGAGATTTGGAACATGGAATGTACGGACACTATATCGAGCTGGAGCGGCCGAAGAACTAACCCGGGAGCTGGTTGAATATCAAATGGATATAACAGCAATACAAGAAATAAGGTGGCCAGGAGAGGGTACTTTAGAGCAAAATGGAATGATTATAATATATGGAGGAAACACCCAAAGTAAACATGAATTAGGAACAGGATTTGTCATCAAAAAAGAGTTATGGGGAAACGTTTTAAACTTTAAAGCTTTTAATGACAGGATTAGTAAATTACGAATAAAAGGTAAATGGAAAAATATAACGATGATTAATGTACATGCACCTACTGAAGAGAAAGAAGATGATATTAAAGAAGCCTTTTATAATGATCTGGAAGATGTCATAGAAGAAACCCCCAAACAGGACATCCTGATTGTGCTGGGAGACTTCAATGCAAAAATGGGTAGAGAGCAAACTAATAAAAAAGTAGCCGGTATGGAAAGCCTACATACAACTTCAAATGATAATGGATGGAGAGTCATCAACCTGGCAGAAGCCAAAGGACTGCAGATTAGCAGTACCAGACTACAAAGAAAGGATATACACAAACAAACTTGGAAATCATGTGACAAGAGAACCTATAATCAAATAGATCACATTTTAATTAACAACAGAAATGCATCAAACATACAGCAAGTCAGAAGTTATAGAGGAGCTGAGTGCCACAGTGACCACTTCCTCGTTGGAGCAAAATTTTAAATAAAACTTAAGAGAGCTTTCTATACTAAATTACAAAGATTACACCCAACATATAACAGAGAAAAACTACAAGACATTACAGTCAAAGAGAAATTTACAGATGAAATAAAATGTAAACTTGAAACTCTGCAAAACCCTTTGGAGGAAAGCGTTGACCAAACTTGGTTGAACATCAAGAATACAATTCAATCTACCGCAGAAGAATGTCTCGGTGTGTTAACCACGCATAGAAAGAACAGATGGTTCAATCAAAAATGTGAAGAAGCAGACATTAGGAAGAAGAATGCCAGACATATATGGTTAAATGACATCAATAACATCCAAAAGGAAGAGCATTATAGAAATGAATGTAAAGAGGCTACAAAAATAGTCAGACAGCAGAAGCGAGAATATATGAGTAATATAATCAAAGATATGGAAACTAATCACCAGAAAAATAAATCCAGAAAATTTTTTAAAGAACTGAAGTCAATGAAACGAGGGCACCAACAAAACACATATGGTTTAAAAGACAAAAATGGGAATATGATAAATACCAATGAGGAAATGCGCAACACATGGAAAGAATATTTTATTGAATTACTAAATTGTGAAGCTCCAAGTAACATTTTCCCACAGGAAGAGGTTCTAACATGCGAACCACAAATTAAAGAACCTACATTTGAAGAAATCCTATATGTAATCATACGACTTAAAAACAATAAGGCAACTGGGACTGATGGAATTGCTGCTGAATTTATAAAGGCAGGTGGCCATGCATTACATCTAAAGCTATACGAACTAATAATAAAAATCTGGAGGACAGAAGAATTACCCCATGACTGGAAAGAGTCATTATTGATACCTATCTTTAAGAAAGGAGACAAGTTCCAATGTGGAAATTATAGAGGAATATCACTACTGTCCACAAGCTATAAGATACTATCCGCAGTATTACTAAATAGACTAAAACCATATTCAGAAGACATATTAGGTGACTACCAGGCGGGTGTTAGACAAAACAGATCAACAATAGATCAGATATTTATCTTACGACAAATAGCCGAGAAACATTGGGAATATAAAAGAGATCTCCATAACATTTTTGTGGATTTTAAAAAGGCTTATGATAGTGTCCATAGGAATAGTCTATGGAATGCTATGCAGGAATTTGGAATACCAAGGAAGTTAATCAACATGACCAGACTATGCATGGAAGATACTTATAATATAGTAACGTATAAAGACAGGAAATCAGACCCCTTCCAAATAACATCTGGCTTGAAACAGGGTGATGCACTATCGCCGCTACTCTTCAATCTGGCTCTAGAGAAAGTTGTAAGGAAGGTAAAGGAGGAATGTGATATTGGAGGAACATCCAAGCTGCTTGGTTATGCAGATGATATAGATATTATAGGGCAAAGTGAACAAAAGACATTGGAAACATTGACTCACTTAAAGGAAAAAGCCCAACAGATGGGGGTGGTTATCAACCAAGATAAGACAGAATATATGGTAATTTCAAGAGACGGAATGGCTAAAAACTCTGGCCACATACAAATAGATAATATGACCATTAAAAGAACGGAAACATACAAATACCTGGGTACAATCTTCAACTGCTCCAACATCATAAGGGAAGAAATACAAACTAGAATCAACTCTGGAAATAAGATATACTATGTACTACAACATCTACTAAAATCAAAGGCGCTATCTCGTAACACCAAAATCACAATATACAAAACACTGATCAGACCAGTTGTGCTGTATGGCTCTGAAACCTGGAGTACAACGAAAGGAGACGAAGCCTTGTTACAAACCTTTGAGAACAAAATTTTAAGACGCATCTTTGGACCCATTAGGGATACACAAAGTGGAGAGTGGAAAAGAAGAAGTAACAAAGACATTTATGATCTGTTTAAGTCCCCACTAATCACTGGTATCATGAAGGCTAATAGACTACAATGGCTGGGGCATATAGAAAGAATGGAAGATAATAGGGAAACAAAACTCGCTTACACTCAGGAAATAAATGACCGTAGACCCCGAGGTAGACCAAGAAGACGGTGGAGAGATAATACATGTACAGACCTACAAGCACTTGGAATCAACGACTGGCAAGAGAAGGTCCACCAGAGAGACGAATGGAGACGGATTGTATTTGCAGCAAAGAACCTCAATGGCTCAGAAAGCTGAAGAAGAAGAAGAAGCTAGTATGCTAGTTCCTAGTTTGGAACAATGTAGTTGATCCCTATATAGTTTTGTCTTGGGAACCCCGGACGGCGATGTGAAATACAGGGTATTGTTAATGAAAGCCATGTTAGTTTCTTTACAAAATTTATATAGAGTCAGATTGCCAGCATCAGCACTACGGCGCTGGAATCCATAACATGGTGGGATGATTGATGAAAAGAAAATAGATGCTTTAGGAAATTTCTTGCGCAATAACACCTCTAATGTAGCGAGTTGTGAGGTGCTTATGATTTTATTGTTCATAATATTGTTGACACCAATATGGACTGTTGTTCTTCTAATTCTGTCATTCACCTTGAATTTCCTCAGTGTAGAGGTCAGTCTGTCAATGTCAGCTCCTGGTAGCGGGTAGATCGAGGTTGTTTCGCTGTCAGAAGATGACATGCGGTCACTATAGATTCCCTTGAGCAGAGTCTCCAATGACGACATGAGTTGCACTGTCATCAATTGTTATTTCACGCTGTTGACGTGTCTGTTTGATTTCTTGCCACTGGTCGCTGTCGTCTTTCATGCGTTCTTGTTTATTATAGTCGTTGCTTGCTTGGGCTGGTTGTTGATGCTCAGTAGTGATAGTGGCTGAGCTCTTTAATTCCTCGTCTGATGCTGGAGAGTCTACACTTGAGGTCTTGAACCTGTTGCTGATACGCACATCAATGGGATAGATGGATGGTGCGCGTTCTACAGGTTTAGTAGTGTTGCAGCCTGTGGAAACTGTCTGTATGTCATTTTGCGACGAACATCCACTGGTCATACACACCTCTGCAGCACTATGGTTACTTCCTGTTTGTGCACTTTTGTCAAATGACTGCACTCTTTAGTTTTAAGGCATGGATTGTTTTAAAGGTGTCCTTCTCTTCTTTAAGGAGGCGGATTTCTTTATGAAGGCGAGAGTTTTCTTCTTTAAACACGGCAATGATATTAATTGTGTTGTTGGAAATAAAGTCTTTTAGCCTGTCCTCCAAAGCCTGGATGAGTTCACGACAGGCATTGTGATTGTGCGGTTCGGCTGATGAAAGAGTGACCAAAGGTGATGTTTTAGTCTGATCAGAGTGGGATAGTGAACTGTGTTGTTTGTCCAGCTTGAGCTTGGGATCAGTGTCTGCAGATTCACTAAACCACACGTTTGAAGTTGGCGTTGAAGAAACCCGACGGATAGGTGGTGTAATCGTTAACTTTTCCCCCGTCTTGTCTTTGTTTGTATTTTCATGGCGCTTGGATAAAGTAGAGTTCCATAAGTTGGACGCCATATTAGTAATGTATGAGGCTCCAACAGGCAGGGAGTACACACAAGTTCGCCACCTTTCGGTAAAGCGTGCTTGGCAACTAACCACGCTAGTCCCGCATGGTTAAATCACACATTGACGTTAATCGATTATTGGTAGATTTCAAAATTGAACGTTCTTACCTGCCATTTCACAAAGAAATCATCATTTCACTAAATAAATAGTCACATAAACTTAACATACTAATTGGTATTAGATCCAGTTTTAGAAAAAAAAAACAATGATATACAAAGAATCTCAATTGAAATAGGCAAAACTTTGATAAATTATATAAAAATTGGGAGAGCTTGTGAAAACACGTCCACTGAATGAAAAACCAGATTAGGTGTAGTTGTAGTGTGCCATGATCTTTAGTAGAAGTCAGGCGGGTCAGATGGCTTGTTGAGCAAGATGAATATATTCTCGTTTTGCCAGTCTTCCAGTCTCTCACTTCTCTGGTCCATGTGATCATAGCCTCAGCTCTGCGAGTGGCTGTTGAAATCGCCACACACAATCATTGTTTCTTTTAGTGGTAGTGTTTCCAGCTGTGGGTTGTCACTTGGATAGTTGTAATTGGTCAGATGTAGGTCTGTATTGTCTGTCTTAAGTTTGAGTGTCTGATACTCAGCCCCTTCAATGTAAACTTAAATTTGTGAAGCAGCAATGTTATTTTTTACAAGGGTCAGTATCCCACCCTTTCGCCTGTCCTTTTGGTCAGATCGGTAATACTGGTAGCCTCTGATTTTGAAGGCTGTGGTTTTATTTAGAAGAGTTTCTTGCAAACACTTATTTGTTCTTGATTCAGGATGTTTTCTAGTTCTTTTTTTTTCTTATTTTTTTGCTGACTCCCTCCACATTCCAATGAATTATTTTCAGTCTTTTTCTGGTGTAGCCAGATGCTCTATTCCCAGGTCCCTTGGCTCCACAGGACATCTAAGAAGGACCTCCACTTGTTTTGGGTGGATCCTTTTGAGGCATAAGGCCTGTTACTGCATCTGCCTGGGGGTCCATAGCAGGTCGAGTACCATGACGTTTTGCAGTCATCGACATATTACATCACTTAATTGCATGGCACCCTGATTTCTGTGGTGCACCTCTTGAATGGTTGTCTCTGTCATCAGAATGTTTCCTTTACTTGAGTAGTCTGTGGTCGTACTCGAGATTAGATATGTATGTACACACGTGTCTGCCCATGTATGTGGACATACATATCTAGAGCATTCTAGTTTTGTTTTTTATGCTGCAAGTGACTCACCGCCACCCCTTCTCCTGTTAGTTAGAGCAGTGTTACACGTGAAGGCCAGGAGTTGGACTTTTGCTGCCAGGGGTGATGAATGCACAAGCCCCTGGGTTATTTTGCAAAGTTGGACGCTTACCCTAACTCTGCGCCACAGCTATATAACAGCAATTTGGAACCTGCCTCATGCCTAAATAAAAGGTTATTTCTGCCCAATTTGGAATGTCAGCTCTGGCCTTGAACTTTCCTCATGCTAACCCGAGTTTGTGCCATTCAAGCTCACTGACTGGCTTTCTCCATCCATCCATCATGTGCCATGCCTGTAAGCCTGGGCGGTCATGTTTTGCCATCTCACTCGATCACCAGAGTCGTGGATCAACTCCGTGTTCCTGTCTCGACCATGCCATGTGGCCAAGCCATCCAGGTATTTACCTCTAGGTCTTCCTCTTAGTCTGTTCCCTTCGATCTTACCAGTTGTCACCAAGTTCTCCAATCCATTTCTTCCCATAACATGCCCAAAAAATTTTGACTGTCTGCGTCTAATGTCTCTAATCAGTTTACGATCTTCGTTTGTTTCTTGAAAGACCTGTTCATTGGTCTTTCTGGCTGTCCATGGTATTCTTTGCATTTTCCTCAGAAACCACATTTCTACAGCCATCAGATGTTTTTCAGCTTGACTGCTCATTGTCCAAGCTTCACATCCATATAAAAGTATAGGTTCTCGTTTCAATTGACATCTTTTTATTGGTCATCATGTTTTTCATCTTGCTAAAGGCTACCTTAGACATGGCGATTCTTGTTCTAATCTCTTCAAGGCATCTCCTATCAGATGTTATTACTGTTCCGATATAATTGTACCTATTCACTTGTTGAAGAATATTCCTATTTACTTGTATATTACATTGTGGTATTTCGCTCTTCCTAGTGGTGACCATAACCTGTGTCTTTTTACAATTTAATTCTAGCCCTCGTTGTTCACTGTGTGCAACAACGGCATCTACTAAATGTTGCAGGTCCTGTTCATTGTCTGCAATCAAGACTGTATCGTCTGCATATCTAATGTTATTGATGCAGTGTCCCCCAATGTTGATTCCTTCCATATCTTCAATATTTCTGAAAATACTTTCACTGTACAGGGAAAACAGATCTGGAGACATTACACATCCTTGTCTCACACCTCTCTTAATACTCTTAATAAGCTGATATTGGCCTACTTCATTATCAACTCATATGGCAGCTTGTTGTTTCCAATATATGTTTTTTTCAAGTCTAAGGTCTTTTCCATCAATTTGTAGATCTTCAAGCATCCTTATCATGTCGACATGTCTCACTTTATCGAAAGCCTTTGTGTAGTCAATAAAGCAAAGGTGCAGATCTTTGTTTACTTTTATAGATCGTTCAATTACGGTTCTCAGTAAATACACAGCATTTACTGTACCCTTTCCTTCTACAAACCCACATTGTTCTTCTCCTATTTCAGGTTGTATTTTCCTCCTAATTCTTTGCATGATAATTCTTAGCAAAATCTTCGTGATGTGACTCATTATACTAATTGTTCGATGTTGATTACATTCCAAGGCTCCTGATTTCTTTGGGATTGCAATAAATACAGAATTTCATAATTCATGAGGTATATTTCCAGTATAATATATTGTATTAAGCATACTGGTAACTTTATCTATTCTATATTCTTCTAAAGCATTAATCATTTCTATTGTGGCGCTGTCTGAACCGGGGGTCTTACCAGATTTAATATGGTTAAGAGCATTCTGAACCACCATCTTCAAAATTGCTGGTCCTTCATTATTATTTTGAACATCGTAGTGTTCGTATCTGTTGTCGTCATAAAGATTTTTCACTAATATGACCATACATGTAAGATCTGATCTTTTTCTATTATGACTCTTCCATCTTTTGTCTTTAGGCAGCCTGCTGATGTACGTGTTCATTGATTAGTAAGCTCTTGGATTCTTTTATGCATTAGTTTCGCATTTTTACTGTTGTGTTGTTTTTCAATTTCTTCACAGTTTTTCTCAAGCCATGTTTCTTTTGCCTCCCTACATAATGTTCTGACTTTTCTGTGAATTTCTTTGTATTTGGCAGGATTATTTTTGTTCTGTCTTCTTGTTTCCATTAGTTGTAAAATTTCTTCAGTCATCCATGTCTTACGGCCCACTTTCTTTAATTTTGGAATAGTTTTTTCTGCTGCACAACTTATTGAATTCTTCAGCAATTTCCCATTGATCATCTACATCTTGAAATAAGATCTCTAGATCAGACAATAAATCAAATTTGTTCTTTACTTCTATGTTAAAATTATCTTGTATTTCTTTGTCAGTTTTCAATTTGCACAAGTCATATTTAGGGTTTCCTGCTATATACTTGACTTTCTTTAACTTTCCCCTCAATGTGCCTGTAATTAATCTGTGATCACTGTAACAGTCTGCATTTGGAACTGTTTTTACGACTGTTAACGCATTTCGAAACCTTCTGTTAATCAGGATGTAATCTATCTGGTTTTTAATCCTGCTGTCTGGACTCCTCCATGCCCATAATCTTCTAGATTGCTGTTTAAACCAGGTGTTTCCTACAACCATTTCTTGTTCTTTTGCCCATTCTACAAGTCTGTATCCTCTTTCATTTCTTTCTCCCAAACCATGGTTGCCTACTCTGCATCCATCGTCTTGCTTTCCTATTTTTGCGTTGAAATCACTCATTACGATTGTCAAGAAGCTGGATAGGCATAGATAGAAGTAGGACAAGGACGGAGGAAAGTAAAGGACAGAGACAGGACATGATAAGGACCTTTACAAGAGAATAGATAGAGAAAGACAGTATAAGGAGACAGAACTCCAAACTAGTGTTAGGACCAGACCTAGACAGGACACGCACGTGTCTTAGCTAGGACATAACTAGGACATACCGGGATTAACTCCCAAGGTAAGACAGAGTACGGTAATCACGGGATTACCCGTAAACAGACTGAACTGTAGTACAGCTGTAGGCTACGAGGACTGGACCACTAAACTAAGTGACAAGTGACCCAACACGCCATGCGGCTGACCGCACGAGAACAGAGGACGAGTAGCTAGACTTGACCTGTGAATTGAGTCAGACTGGGACCGACAGTTAGAGCGACAAGATCTATGTGTTTTTCCTTTGCCAGTTGTGTAGTTGAGAGAGGGCATAGTTATACGTAGCGAGTGTGAAGAATTGTATTTGAGTGTCGAATGCCAGTTGTGTATGCTCGTGAGGCGAGCTATGTAGTATGTAGAGTAAATCGTAATTCCTGAACTACCATTCTCACAAAACGTGTTTGTAATCATGAGGTGTGAATGAAGGAACCAGCATGCTTGTATAAATTCAGGTTGTTGACAACGATATTTATTTCTGAATTTTTGCAGTTCTTCAAAGCAGACTCCATGTCGTTATAAAATTCCTCTAAACTTTCTTCACTGCATTCACTTGTTGGGGCATATACTTGAATGATATTTATTTTAAAAGGTCTTCCGTATAATTTTACTAATAGAACTCTGTCTGACACAGCTCGATATCCTTTGACAGAATTTGATGTTTGTTTATCTAATATAATGGCTACACCTCTTTGCTGTTCTTCTCCCCCAGAGTAAATAATCTTATAATCCTCTACTGTCCTTATCCCTGCCCCTTTCCATCTCGTTTCCAATATTCCTAACATGTTAATCTTCTCTCTCTCCATTTCTTGTTTGATGTTTTCTAATTTTCCATCTGCATTCATTGTTCTAACATTCCAAGATCCTACTTTCAATGATATTAATCTTTTGCACCTGATATACATCAACATAAATCATACATCGGCCTAAATCATACATCAGCTGAATTCAAACAGCAGCGTAGATCATTCATGAGCACATTAATCATTCTTCATCTCCATCTTTCTTTCACTTGAAATTGATTGTCTATAGCTGCAATGTGTGCCTGTTTGATTACACACATGTTCATAATCAATACCCGGTATATTCATGAGGATATTAATTATTTACTTTGGTGTGTTTCAGAAATACACTCTTGGTCTCCAAAGAGTCCTTATCACTCCATACAAGAGCATTCACAAAAGTGGACATATGACAGCATAGACATGAAGGTTGTGAAAGAAGAACTATCGGATGTTCTGTGTGAGGACAGTAGTGACAGATTCAGTAAAATGGTAGACATAGCTGGGGGTAGCATTATTCAAGATATGATAGAACACAGCAATTCAGAATCGAGCATGGTTGAGAACATTTGTAAGGCATCAGTAAAACATGAAAATTGTCAAACATCAGACAATGTGACTTCTGTGATTGATACAAAAAATATTGAGAATTGCCAGCAACAAAATACGAAAACACAAGAAAAACATTCACAGAGCTTTGCACAATCTCTTGATGACATTTTTCATATTGTAAATTATAGCTCTCAAAGAACTCACACAGGAGAATCGTCTAATGTTTCTAGTCCAAATTTTTATGTAAACAGATATAAGAGCACACATTCTGAAGGGATGCCAAACAAATGTAATGAATGGGATGATGGTCTTTTGATTCTAGATGACCATCTAGAGTGCCAAAAGAACATAAATCACAAGAGAATGCATACAGGTGAGAAACCTTATTTGTGTGATGATTCTGATGCTTCTTTTGCTGAAACTAGCAAACTAAAGCGACATAAGAGAATTCATACAGGAGAAAAGCCTTACAAATGTGATGATTGTGGGGATTCTTTTACTGATGCTAGTGATTTAAAGAAACATAAGAGAACACATACAGGAGAGAAACCCTACAAGTGTGATGACTGTTGTGCTTCTTTTACTCAAGGTGGCAACCTGAAGACCCACAAGAGAACACATACAGGAGAGAAACCTTACAAGTGTGATGACTGTGGTGCTTCTTTTACTGCAACTTGCGATCTGAAGCGTCACAAGAGAACACATACAGGAGAGAAACCGTACACGTGTCAGGTTTGTGGTGCTTCTTTTACTGCATTTGACAGTCTGAAGAGTCACAAGAGAACACATACAGGAGAGAAACCTTACAAGTGTGATGACTGTGGTGCTTCTTTTTCTGGAGCTAGCATTCTGTGGAGACATAAGAAAACACATACAGGAGAGAAACCTTACAAGTGTGATGACTGTAGTGCTTCTTTTTCTGAAGCTGGCATTCTGTGGAGACATAAGAGAACACATACAGGAGAGAAACCTTACAAGTGTGATGATTGTGGTGGTTCTTTTACTACAACTGACCGCCTGAAGATTCACATGATAACACACACGGGAGAAAAACTTTACAAATGTGATGTTTGTGATTCTTCTTTTACTCAAGCTGGTAGTCTGAAGAGTCACAAGAGAACACATACAGGAGAGAAACCTTACAAGTGTGATGTTTGCGGTTCTTCTTTTACTCAAGCTGGCTATCTGAAGAGTCACAAAAGAAAACATACAGGAGAGAAACCGTACAAGTGTGATGTGTGTGATGCTTCTTTTACTAAAGCTAGTAGTGTGAAGAAACATAAGAGAACACATTCAGGAGAGAAACCTTACAAGTGTGATGATTGTGGTGGTTCTTTTACTACAACTGACCGCCTGAAGATTCACATGATAACACACACAGGAGAAAAACTTTACAAGTGTGATGTTTGTGATTCTTCTTTTACTGAAGCTGGCCCCCTGAAGACCCACAAGAGAACACATACAGGAGAGAAACCTTACAAGTGTGATGTTTGTGGTTCTTCTTTTACTCAAGCTGGCACTCTGAAGAGTCACAAAAGAAGACATACAGGAGAGAAACCGTACAAGTGTGATGATTGTGGTGCTTCTTTTACTCAAGCTTGCAATCTGAAGTGTCACAAGAGAACACATACAGGAGAGAAACCTTACAAGTGTGATGTTTGTGGTTCTTCTTTTACTCAAGCTGGCATTCTGTGGAGACATAAGAGAACACATACAGAAGAGAAACCTTACAAGTGTGATGATTGGGGTGGTTCTTTTACTACAACTGACCGCCTGAAGATTCACATGATAACACACACGGGAGAAAAACTTTACAAGTGTGATGTTTGTGATTCTTCTTTTACTCAAGCTGGTAGTCTGAAGAGTCACAAGAGAACACATACAGGAGAGAAACCTTACAAGTGTGATGTTTGTGGTTCTTCTTTTACTCAAGCTGGCCATCTGAAGAGTCACAAAAGAAAACATACAAGAGAGAAATCATACAAGTGTGTGTGTGATGCTTCTTTTACTCAAGCTGGCAGTCTGAGGAAACATAAAAGAACACATTCAGGAGAGAAACCTTACAAGTGTGATGATTGTGGTGGTTCTTTTACTACAACTGACCGCCTGAAGATTCACATGATAACACACACAGGAGAAAAACTTTACAAGTGTGATGTTTGTGATTCTTCTTTTACTGAAGCTGCCCACCTTAAGACCCACAAGAGAATACATACAGGAGAGAAACCTTACAAGTGTGATGTTTGGAGTTCTTCTGTTACTCGAGCTAGCATTCTGAAGACTCACAAAAGAACACATACAGGAGAGAAGCCGTACATGTATGATGATTGTGGTGCTTCTTTTATTCAAGCTAGCCATCTGAAGAAACATAAGAGAATATATACAGGAGGGAAACCATACCAAGCGTGGTGATTATGGTGCTTCTTTTACTGGAGCTGACCATCTGAATAAACATACAACATTGCATCATCACCACATGCTCTGCCAACTACCATAGGTGTTGATGAATCTCCTCAGATCTCGTTCCCTTTTCAGGATCAACTCTGCTGATAATATTTCTCAGTGTCACCGTATAGTTCATCCTGCATCATCTCTCTCAGTCTGCCCATGTCTCTTTGCCCACTGATCTTTCCAGTTGTCACAATGCTTTCCCATGCTTCTCTTCTCATCACAGTACTATAGAATGCTGTTGTCTCTTTCTGATAGTTGTATATAATGTTCTACTTTCATTAGCTTCTTTTAGGCAATCATTGTTAAGTTACTCTGGCAATCCAAGCCATTTACAACAACCATCTTGCTATTTTAACAAATTGGAAGACATCAAATCTGACCGGATTTTACTTAGATCCTAAAGCCAGCATCCCTGAGGAATTGGATGCAAAAGTGAGGAAAGAGTTTCAGTCTCTTTTAGAGAATAATTAAACGGAAGACACAATGGGTTGTTCTTTGCTGACTCCATTGCTGCCGCATTCGTTGGGTTGTGTCAGCAACCTAGCTTTGACAGGCACACATGGATTCTTCTTTTGCACCACACGAATGATAACTCGTACGTCGTACAAAAGGATATAAATTTATTCTGGACTAGTTACACAATAGCTCCGAGAGCTGATAACCACATGGATCACATACATCATGACAATATTACGTTATGACGTTATCTATGGTAATATCTACTGTATTAATCTAAGCCCAAGTCACCACTATTTCTACTGTCCTATAAACAACACAGTATTCAGAGCGAATACTACGATCTGTCTCCTACGCTGTCATGTCCCCGTCTGCTTGACTTTCGTGGCGTGTCCAGCCACGAGCCGGTGACCCTTCGTGCATCAGCAAGTTTGCATGCTCGGTATTCCAGCACGCGTTTAGTGGCTTGTCAATAGGTTACTCTTCTAGAGTTACCACTATTAATGGATACTCCTCGTGGTAATGGTTTCCCCACTCTAACCTGGGTAACTCCAGATCATGTCCTACCGTGTCCCCTTCTATGACACGTGTGTGTCAAGTCGGAGAACTGTTCACTGTTCTCCCTACTGCTTCTGTCCCTTCTATTCCCTATTTCCTGGATAGGGATGTTATCTCTATCCTGTCTTAGTCCTATTCCTTAGTTCTACTCCTCTCTTCTCTATCTGCCTACATGCGGCTCTTTGACAGGTTGTTTTCCTTTTCTAGGGGTTGTTACTTTGCTCACCGTCATCACCCATGGCTAGTTTCTAACTTCATAAGCTTTCTGTGTAGAGCATCTTCGTCGTGTGCAATTTATATTTGTTATTCTTTCGGTTGAGCACGTAACTGCTTCTGGCTCATCCATCCATCCATCCATCATGTGCCATGCCGGTAAGAATGGGCAGTCATGTTCTGCCATCTCACTCGATCACCAGAGTCGTGGATCAGCTCCGTGTTTCTGTCTCGACCATGCCACAAGGCCAAGCCATCTAGGTACTTGCTTCTAGGTCTTCCCCTTGGTCTGTTCCCATCGATTTTACCAGTTGTCACCAAGTTCTCCAAACCATTTCTTCTCATAACATGCCCAAAAAATTTTGACTGTCTACGTCTAATGTCTCTAATCAGTTTACGATCTTCATTTCTTTCTTGAAGGACTTGTTCATTGGTCTTTCTGGCTGTCCATGGTATTCTTTGCATTTTCTTCAGAAACCACATTTCTATAGCCATCAGATATTTTTCAGCCTGACTGCTCATTGTCCAAGCTTCACATCTGTAACAAGACCCCCGGGGCTTGGACAGGTATGTTACTATAGTTAATATCCCCAGCCTTTGCTCCGACCACCCCAATAGGTCTTTACATCTACAGGACCCCACACAAGCCGGGACAGCTGACCTTCCCCTCCCCACCTATGGATTCCTACCCACAGGGGGCTCTGACAAGACAACAGTCATACCAGTACTCAAAGCCATGGCTAACAAAGCAAAGTTTAATTTCTGAATATGTCAACTGAACTCAGAGAGGGATAGCTGAAAAGCCTGGATAGAAGACAATATGTACAGCGCTGACGAAGAACAGCGAGCAGATCTACAGATTATCAGTCATCATCACAGAGCATGTGACTTCAGTACATACCGTTGTCCCGCCATGGCTAACGACTCACCCGATGAACCTCCAGTGCTAAAGAACTCCAAGTCATTGACTCTTCCAAAGTTCTCTCCTTCCACTGTGAGTAAGATCTCAGACTGGTCAGGTGTCTTATACCTGACTGACACTTCAACACTGTTCGCTGGTCATCCCTCAATGATGGAAGAAATCACAAGTTCTACTCTAATGATGACTTGTGGGCCGACCCTAGTATCATAGAGGTCCCCACCTGATGATAAGTACTGCTGCACAACACAATCGAATTTAAGAGCCTGGTTGCTCTTCTGATGATAAGTACTGCTGCACCACACAATAGAATATAAGTGCCTGGTTGATCTTTGGCATCTCAAGTTAATGGGATGAACATTTCTGGAACGCATAACTGGAGTGTTGGCTCCATGTAATAACAAGTCACACGTTACTAATCCAACATGTCAATGCAAGAATTTGACATATTCACCATGTCACTTCTACACCATTCTGTAGGTAACTAATGAATTCACAGATCACTACTGTCACAATCAAACACTCCTAGGAAGGGGGTAGCTACCTACCCGAACAAGTCTGTCCCTCTGGTGTTCACAAAAATATCAAACCACTGTTGTAGGTCACTGACCAAGTTCAGGTTTCCTAAAAGATCACAGATGTAGATCGACACCGGAGTTAAATGAATTATTATACATTAGACCTCTCTAAGACCCAGCTGGGCCTGAAACAATAAACTGGCCATTGTAGTGACTATTAAACAGAGTTCACATCCTTCAACTCTACTGGACTACTGTCCTAGAGCACACACATGTCTCTAAAGAGTTACCTTGAATCATCAGAATACTGAGATACAATTTCTAGGTCATAGAATTTCTAATGGATTTAGGAAAACAGATCCATTAGTTGTGACAAAGATTCTTAATATCAAACCTCCAACATCTAAGAAGGAGCTTAGGAGTGTATTAGGGTTGATTAATTATTATCAAAAATGTATCCCTAATTTTGCACACATGCAGCAACATTCTCGGAACTTTTAAAGAAAGGTCAACCAACAAAGACAGTTTTGACAGAGGATCACGAGAAGTTATTACAACAAATAAAAACTCTGTTTAGTACATATCCTATTTTGAAATTACCTGATATTTCAAAAGACTTTGTTTTACAAACAGATGCTAGTTTACATGCTATTTCAGCTGTATTACTTCAATTACATGAAGGGAAATTACATCCTATTCTTTACTTCAGTAAGAAGCTATCTGAAACTCAGAGAAACTATGCTGTTACTGAACTGGAGGCTCTAGCTTTAATTGAAAGTATTGAGAAGTTCTCATGATACTTACTAGGTAGGAAATTTCTGGTTCTTTTGGATAACAAACCTTTGCAAATTTTCAAATCGGGTCATCCGAAGAATTCTAGAATACATAGATGGCCATTACTATTACAGGACTATGAATTTGACATCTGACACATTCCTGGAAAGGATAATAATCTTGCCGACATTTTGAGTCGATTATAGAAAGACAGATCTTTTGTTATAAGTTAGTTGGTTATATTTGAATATTATTGTTTCATATTCACTATATTAAGTTCATTGTTCATAATGATATGTTAAATATTTTAATACAGAGCCTTGTTGGAAACTCAATGTTATAACAATTGATAACATTAAACATGAAATAGATTAGTAGATTAGGTATTATATATAGAATTAAGGTACATTTGTGATTAATGTATGTTCAAAACAGAGGCAGAGCAAACAGGAAAAGGAACAGAGACAAGTGCTTGCTTTCGAAAGGATACAGTCAGCAAAATGGATTAAGTATCTTTGAACTCTTTATGAGATGAGATGTTAACATGTTGTATTATAATTATTATAGAATTAATTGAGGTTAAGAATTTGAATAGGAGTAATTAACATTGATATTGGTAATTGTATATTTTGTATTATGTTATACGGATCATTATGACATGTGTCAGATCGGAATACACAATCAATAGTCTCAAAGTCCACAGGAAAGGAATCGAAAAAAAATTCAAGGTGGATCGCGTAATTTTACCCTACCCATTAAAAGCTGTTGAGAAATAAGGACATGATACAAGCACAACAACAGGATTAACTACGATGAGCATTGTTACTGGGAAAACTACATTATTACCCTCGTCCGAAACTCATGGTAATACCTAGAGCGAGGACACACTTGTCATTAGGACAAGGTAGGGACTAATATGTTTATTAGTTGAGCTGATTCCCTAGGATCAGTCACACGACGTCCGACGTAGGGATCGGACAGGTGGGCGTTCCCGTTATGTAGCTTTAAGATTTTATTTTTTTTGAGGGTTGATAACGTGGTAAATCCTAGAGCTATGTAGTCGTGGGTAAAAGAAAATTATGGTTATAGTTGTAAGTATCATATTATAACTACAGGAAAAATGACAGAGCATTTTTTCTGGGAGGGGGCATTATGCCACATAGCGGTCACGCACACCACCAAATGTGAATGGGGATATTCCCAAGAATAAGAATAGATGACTAGTTGACCGTGGAAACTAGGGCGGACGTGGACATCGTCATAGACAGCAACGGGAGACGCTGGGACTTGGTGATACGGATAAGATGTGTTTCTGAAGGCTCGCTGTGAAGGTGACACCTGGAGGCCGTGATTTCAGGATGAAACAGCTGGGACTCTGGAGAGGAATTTATTGAGGCGACAACAGTGAATGGATCGGGAATGGAAATCCACCTAGACTGAATTTTAGTATCCAAGAAATTGAGCTGAAGAATGGATAGGAAGGCTTCAAGGGCGACGAGCTGGTTTGGGAGCTCAGGGGTGGATGTATTGGAGTAGGTGCCGATCCTGTGGTTAGGGATCAGCCTGCTTTTCTGCCAGAGTTTTAATCCTGTTACCGGTGGCGGAAATAAACGTCTGGAAAATCGTTCGCTTTACTTGAGTATGCTGTTCTGAATCGTTCTGTTATCAAGTTCCGATTTTTCGATGATGCTTTTTGTGTTTGCTGCAGTTGTGTTTAGCGGACAGGCACATTGAGACAACATGCATCAGAGTAATATATATCATACATTATATAATAGATCATCAACATATTAGATCATCTCTTAACTACAAGGTACAGGCATGAGGGTGCAAGAGAAAGCAATAGTACACAAGTGTATAGTCAAGTAACTTGTCTGGGCAACATCTAGCCCGATAGCACCAAAGTAGACTGACTCTATCATAGTCCTACTTCTTGGTGTTATTCCAATCCTCTGTTTCTCCACCAACAACCATAGAATACACCTACTTATCTTTCAGTGTAGCGGTTACATTATCTAAGAGGTGTCCAGCTGGAAATCTTCTCATCTACATAACTCCACAATTAATTAATCACTTAACCCATTGATCAATTAATTAAATATAACTCAGTAATGACATATAACATTATTAAATTACATACATCATAATTCATTAACATAGCATGAACAAATTATTAAATCATGATTCGTTAATAACTAATTACAACTTATAACCAAAGCAAATGCTTTTGTCCTGGGATCTCTGTCCCAGAACAAGGTTTCACCTTTCTTAGTTGACCTTGTCCCCTGATGGTCAAGTCTGTGCAGGTCTATCACAGATATGGTGGCCATCCACCGAGTAATCTTTCCCACAGCAGCTGTGGAGAAAGAGCACCTTAGTTCCGTGGCGAGTTAAACCACGTCGTCCCATGTAGAGTGGCATCCAGGCCCTCATCCCCTAAATCTCCAGTCCTTCTGCAAGTGTGCTCTAATGGCTTGGATGTAACTCCCACTTCCTAGTGGATAGGTTACCCCACTAATAGGGGTAGGTTTATAGAAGAGAAGAACAGTAGAGTGATGCATCAATGTTCTGTTCACAGTTCGTATCGTCATAAACGCAACGGTCTCGGTTACAGAGCATCACATCGCTCTCGGCTGGGTATGTTAAACCAACACTCGGTCACGCACAATCACTTCGGTCGGATCAGTAAAATAAACCGTCGGTTGGATAGGCCAAATAAACATTCGGTCTGGCAGACATTATAAGCACGATCGGGCACACATATTCACTCAGGCGGGCAGGCATATAAACAAGTAGTAACATCATAAATCCACAGGTAATTCCTATCTACCTCTATCAAGTAACTACAAGACATTTCTACATAGAGGTGGAATAGCACTGGCATCCTCACTCAGCAAATACTTACCTCCACATCCTAATGGAAATAAGAACACCTTGATTCCAGGAATTTATAAACACCACTTATATCAGGCATACGTTACTGCAATAACTAGCTAACCAAATAACACATCACTTGCTGGCTCTAGCCGATAACTCATCACTAGTAATATCTCTAACATCACACAGACTAACTTGCTGCACAAGTCCTCACAGCCCTAATGATGTAATCACTGAATACAGTTGTTAACACACCTGCTAAAACATTGCGGTTAATTACCTAAAATTACACACACACAAATAGCAGTGATAACGTCATAGTAAATTCAGCACTAACAATGAATGTGAATAAGTTCTAACAATCAATGTAAATCTATCTTTACTATTACAACTTTAAGGATATCTCCTACCATCCTATCAGTATTACACAGCTGAGCATGTTTGTCTAAGTACACACGCCTGATGTTTTGACGCACACAAACACCTGTTATTACAAGAGACGTCTGACCTCAATATTTCCTAGCCGATCGATAAAGCTAATTACAAATGCAGACAGGTGGCAGAAAATTTATTCGCTTCACGGAGACAATTATTTCTACGTTTGATACTTGAAAGTATTTTGGCTGCTGGCGTTTTACTTACGGACAACGGCTAACTAATATTGTATTAAGATATTACCTTAGATCATCGAGTCACCACATTACTTGGCTGCCCGGTGTCCCGCTCTGGCAAGCGACAAAAGACATCTTTTCACAGCAGTCAGTAAATTGCGGCCGTATTTTGTGATAGCTGGCTGACGACTAACAGCGGAGAGCTGATTGTGCCGTTACAATTACATGTCAGGCCTAGAGAATCCCATGGGTCATGGAGAAGTCCAGAATCCCGTACTACCCGATGTAACTGTGGGTTAAATGTGACAGCAAACATATCGTATGCACATTTCCTATTCCATTCTAGGCTAACCAAGAAGATTCTCGAATATCACAGAAGTTATTCGAAATCTCTCGTCAGGGACTATTTTAGCCGGGGATTTCCCTAGCTAATTACTATCTGACGGGAGACGACTCGGCTAATCCCGACCAAAGAGATGTAATACAGAGTACCGACACGAGATCTGGTCCGTTTTGTCACAACATCCATATAAAAGTACAGGTTCTATGTAGCATCTCAACACTCTTTTTCTTGTTTCAATTCATTCATTCATTCAGTAGCATGTCCTTTACAGAACCTCGCTCCCATAACAACCCTCCGGAAAACTTCTCGATCACAAGCAAGATGTCCCGCGTCTGATACACCCATCTGGAGATCATCCGACACATCCTGCACCCATCTTCTCTTTGGCCTTCCTCTTCCTCTCTTTCCAGGCATATACCCTTCCATTATTGTTCTCTCCAAGCTGTCGTGACGTTTCAAGTGACCAAAACACTTCAATTTTCTTTGTTTTATCGTCTTTAATAGCCATCCCTCCTCAATATTCAACTCTTGAAGTATGGATGCATTTGTTCTTTTCTTTACCCAAGATATTCTTAGAACTCGTCAATTGTTTCAATTGACATCTTTATATTGGTCAGTATGTTTTCGATCTTGCTAAAGGCTACTTTTGCCATGGCGATTCTTGGTCTAATCTCTTCAAGGCATCTCCCATCAGATGGTATTACTGTTCTGAGATGATTGTACCTATTCACTTGTTGAAGAATATTCCCATTTACTTGTATATTACATTGTGGTGTTTCGTTCTTCCTAGTGACGACCATAATCTGTGTCTTTTTACAATTTAATTCTAACCCTAGTTGTTCACTGTGTGTAACAACGCATCTACTAAATTTTGCAGGTCCTGTTCATTGTCTGCAATCAAGACTGTATCATCTGCATATCTAATGTTATTGATGCCAATCACAACACTGGAATTTAAACCGAGTGCGAGGGCTGCTAAAATGTGTACCTGCGGGTGAAAATACACTATCTAGCCATGCTTGACGAGGGGGAAGCTGCTGTGCTGGAGGTAGCGGCAGAACATGGGCGATGTGGGTTAAGATTAAGATCTACGAGAACTAAGAACTACATACTAAACAAAGAGAAAGCAAGTTAAAGAATTGCTTTGGCTCTCCATCACTGTCTGTCAAGCGTATGAATGATGGGAAATGCATTTCCATTACTTTCAATAATACTCTGCATTATGAGGCATTTCGAACATGCCTGATCAAACATTATCAGGGCGACCAAGTTGAGTACAGGGTGGACCGACACGGCGCTCAAGTCGAAATCAAAGTATCTGCTTCGTTACACAAAATACACCTCTACAACTCGAAAAACAGTTTGCTTGCCCAGGGGGCAGTTGACGTCATGTCTGAGTGGCTCTCGACTCATTTCGTCGAAATTCAACAGTCAACACAAAATCTTATAGGTGACTCACTAAACACACCTGCTGATCTCAGCATGCTAGTGGCTGGCGAACCTACACAATCTGAAGCTGTAGCCATCACAGCATCAGGCCATAATGACACCATAGTCCAAGAAACCATGACCCAGCACAGCAACAACACGAATGAAACTTCTAACCGACCAGTGTTGCTAGCCATTGAGTACCCGATGAGTATGTGTGTAGAAGACAGTATACAACCGAATGAAATAAATTCGAATCAAATAGAGGTTGGACCATCGGTACTAGATGATAGCCCAGCTACTAACCAACACGAGTGCGTCTGTCAGCAGCATATTAAAAAGTTAGAGTCAGACCTGAAAATACTTTTAGATGCCGCCTCTAACAAGACAAACAAGATCGCCACGATCATTAGTGACTATAACAACCTCAAGTCAGAGGTGACTCTCCTGAGAGAAGAAAATGTTAAACTAAAACACGCCGTTAAGACGTTACATCGCTCGCCCACTACTGACCTGGCAGCACACGCAGATAGTCTAGAAGTAACAGAACCAGTCGTAGGCGCGTCAATTACTCAGCAAACCAAAACACATCAGCAAATAAAAAATGTTGCTCAACAGCACTCAACATATCCTATCGAAGTAAAGGTCAGTAATAGATTTGAAGCATTACAAGAGCAACTATCAAACAACAGCCTGGACGACAGAACATTGCCGAGAGAATACGCCCACATTCAAGAAACAGCTGATAATCTGCAAGAAGACATACTTCTTCTTCTTTCGTTCGCTTGAAATATGTCTATAACTGCAATGCTGTCTCTTGTATGAATTGAACTGTCTTTTTCAGTTCACACAGCGGTCAATAGAGTTTATCTTCCACTGTCGTCTCTCTAGGCCAGAAGGTTTGCCTAGATATGTTATATTTTGGGCAGTCTTGGAGTATGTGCTCTGCTGTCTGCGACGCCAATCCACATGTGCACATGACTGTTTCACCAATCTTGAATTTTGTATACATGCGGTTGCGTAATCTATGGTGCCCTGTTCTGAGGCGAAGAATAATGACTTGTTTTGGTCTATCCATAACGTGGTAGTCATCTTGAGCAGGTTTTTGTGGCTTTCTGACTGATTTGATCATTCTTTTCTTTTGGTGGTATGTAACGGGCACATCAGGCTGTTCTTCTTTTGCTCCTTCCTGCAAGAAGACAGACTACAGCTGGATTGTCATCAATGGCAGAAACAGCGTGCAAGACGTGTCAGAACCCAACATACACAGAAAACACCGGCTGACTGCACCCACGTGATTATTGGCGACTCTTTGATTGGGGGAATTTACAGCGACCGCATGTCCTTATCAGACACCGACAAAGCTGCAACAATTCAGCTTCCAGGTGCAGGAGTAGAAAGACTAACAAACAGTATACGTAATCTGGAGGTTAATACAGCCATTAAAAGGACGACGATTCATATAGGAATACATGACACTATGAAAAACCAAAGTATAACAATTTCTCAGTTAAGAACACTACTTGACTTACTACGTTACACTTTCCAAATTCTACAGTTTTGTTCTCCTCCATCATACCACCAAGTTATGGCTCTCAACGTAGATTGGCCGACATAAACAATAACACCCTAGAGACTTTTTGCAATCGGTATAATGTACACTTAACAACACACCCTTCTTCACATCACAGACAGGAGCACCAAAGAAACGATTGTACAGAGACCAAATACACACATCCACATTAGGAAATAGTCTGCTTGCAAAGAACATTAAATATCCTGAAAGGGCACAAAACCTGACCAACACACAAATGCGAAAAACATTGATTTCTGAAGAACCAAGGCCAAGCCAGGCCAACCGAAGCTCCCCTATTTCACCAGGTAAACGTCTGCTGACATCTGACCCCCGACCTCCGGCCACTCAAGAATCACACATGCTACCAAGAATAAACCAACCCATCCTTCCTACCCCCATCTTAGCACGGGAAGGAGAAAACTACCACAATAGTTTTCCTGCCCTCTCCTGCAAGGAACCTGCGTTGCAAACATTGGCACACACACAGTAATACCACTTTGACACAGCCCCCTCATGCCACAAATGGGCCAACTAGCAGACAGCAGGAAGTTCCGCATCATTGGGGTCCAGAACTTTACGCCAAAAATGGGCCACCTGTCATACAACACCAGGTTCCGCATCATTGGAATCCAGAACTGCTACACTTGATGCAATTTAGTCTGGCCGCACTGAATCAAGCTTTTATGATGTCTCTACAATACAGACCTGTAAAATAGGATATGTATTAAACACTGAGCCCTATACGTAATGTACCAGGAAAAGAGCTTCCTCCTTGAACATTAATTGCTTCCGGTTTCAAGATGGCGACGGACGGTCGTGTTGTTTTGTGTTCGTTAACTTTTTCGCGTAGGGGATGGATTTATTCATCTCTTGCGTGTAATTGGTGTGCCAGGATGTAAAACCAGGAGTTTCTACTCAAGATCTGCGCGGGTGCTACGGAGTTCGTGCATCGAGCGAAACCATCCTTGAGTGAATTTTCAGCAGCGTATGTGGTTCTCACCAGTGTGTGTTTACGTTTTTTCAACATGGCGGAGCAACCTGTGTTCTCCGAGCGGTCAGCAGTCAACATAACTAAGCGGCGTGGTAGCCGCGCAGGGAGAAAGAAACAAGGTAAGCGCGGTGGTTTGAGACGTTTTAGACTCAAGTGTCACCGTCTAGGACTCAGGAACATCCGTATTCTATATTGGAACTGTGCCAGTGTAAAACAACGGGGCTCTATTTTAGAAACCCTAGTTTACAGGAACGACATTGTAGCACTCCAGGAGACGAGACTAGGCGATCAGCTACTCCGAATTGCCGGCTTCAAATGTTTCTACAACAGACGACATCTGGGAACGGCGATTCTCATTCGCGACAGCATGGTGGCGTCAGAGCTAGACATGTCCAGTTGGGACAGTTACGATATACAAATACAGGCGTTGAGAGTTCATTCCAGTACACCATTCGTGTTGGTTAATGTTTATGCCCGCAATGCGAGTGTGGACGCCCAGAAGTGGCAGTGCTTAAGTGGCATATTATGCCACGAGAGAAATGTTATTTTCTGTGGTGACTTCAACGCTAAAGGCAGATTATGGGGAAACACTTCCTCCAATACACAAGGGGAGGAGCTCGAGACTGCACTGGAAACCATCGACCTGGTTTGTATCAACAGTGGCTGTGTCACCAGGACAGCAAGCCGTCCAGGCGATGAGGACAGTGCTATTGATCTGGCGCTAGTTTCACCTTCACTTACTACAGTGTGTAGATGGGGTGTCCTAGGACACCATGGCAGCGACCACCACCCTTGCAGCACATTGGTGGAGAAAGGGAGAACCAGGCAGCACAAGCTAAAGGTAAAGACGTTCCAGTATGACAGTACATGGCAAGATGTGGTGAGTAAAATAAGACGTGACAAGCGCAGAACATTTCAGGGCAGGAAAAAAAGCTGGGAGCAGCCACCGTGGTGGAGTTTCGAGGTGGAGAAGGCTTTTATGTGGATAAGCGCAGTGCTGTAAGGAGATGGCAAAATGCCAAGAAGAACAGAGCTGGTCATCCTAGTCCCAGCTTGCACTTAGAAAGAGAGATGCACACAAAAGTAAGCTATTTCAAAAAAACTGGTCAAGGTAGTTAAAAGCGAAAAATGGGCAGAGGTGTGTCAAAGAGTAAGCACAGACAAGTCACTGAAATTGTTCTGGCGACTACATAAAAGCATGAGTGGTGAAGTCAAGAATAAGAGCATTTCTGACTTCCAAGGTGCTGACCTCATCTGGCAGAGGACTGACGAGGACAAGGGCAAAGCCCTCTTTGAACGCTACCTTGAGCAGAGAAACCAGACAGACATGGGAGGCCGAAATCTGGCCAAGGAGGTCACCTCAGACAGATGCAAGGCCCAGAACACTTCGGATGAAGACACAGTGACAGTGAAAGAACTCAAGGCTGTGCTTCGACTATAAAAAAAACAGTGCTCCAGGTCCTGATGGCATAAGATACGACGACATAAATAGGTGTACCGACAATGAGCTAGAGAAACTAGCAGACATGTACAACAACAGTATAGGGAGTGCTAGCATCAAGGAGGAATGGTTACACAGCTATCTGATTCCCTTGCCGAAGCCTGACAAAGACCACACAAAAAAATTCAGGGATATCGAATTATAACCATGCAGAATACAATAGGCAAGCTGCTGGAGAAGGTAATTGCCAGGAAAATATCAAGCCAACTAGAGAGGCAAGGTGTTTTCCCACCTACCCTGGGTGGGTACCGTCCAAAAAGAGAAACCTGGACCAATGCAGCAGTCTTTGCCCATGATGTCTATGAAGGTTTCCACTCAGGCACTGAAACCGTTGCTGCAGCGATTGATCTTGAGGACGCATACAACAGAGTACCACTGGATTTTTTAATGTTTCAGCTTCTTGAACTAAACGTAAGTCCATTCCTCCTTAGTTGGATCGCTGCAGCCCTCTTCCAACGGAAAGTAGTTTTTAGACGTGGCAGTTGGACTTCGGAACCAACAACAATATATCCTGGCCTACCACAGGGATCACCATTATCTCCGGTACTTTTCAACGCCTACACAGTGAGAATCACCAGTGAGCAGATCACTGGACCTGGCAGGACATTGTCATATGCTGATGATGTTTTAGTGTATCGTCAGGGTAAGGATAGAGAGGAGGTTGCTGTGGAACTACAAACCGAACTCAATCGCATAAGTACTTGGTGTGATGAAGCTGGGGCAATGGTCAACCCAACAAAGGCAACAGTGACTTGGTTCTCGTTGAATAATCATATTGTCAACAATCCAACACCAACTGTAATGCTGTGTTCAGAGACGGTGGAAAGAACGCAGACAATGAATTACCTGGGAATACGGTTTGATCGAAGCCTTGCTTATAATGTGCACATAGACCAGGTGATAACAAAGGCCAAGCGGGGTTTGGCAGCGATGCGGGTGATGGCGGCAGCAAACTGTGAGCAGCGCCATCTATGTCTTCTGTACGAGGGGCTGGTCATGTCTGTTTTGGAGTATGCAATGGCAATCTTGATTCTCAGCCATAAGCAGATAGAAAGGATGGAAAGGATACAGAATGAAGCTATGCGCATTATTCTTGGATGTACAAGAGATACAGCATGCAGGGCGATGCGCTACCTTCTTGATTTTCCAACCATTGAAGAGAGAATACAAGTTTGCAGGGCACGCGCCTACCTCAGAATTAACGCACAACATCCACTGCATAGTGAAATTAGGAAGGTGAAGGGCAGCAGGTTAAAAAGAGGACGGTCGTGGATGGGTCAAGCCGAAGACATTCTTCAACAGGTGTGTTCACTTGAGGACTTAGAACCTGGCGAGGAATGGGTGCAAGTGCCAACAGACTTCTGCACATCCTTTTCAGTTTGCATCCAACTAGATAGAAAATGCAGACAAGAAAATCCGGCTGCTGTTGAGGCTGAAGTACAAGCGTTGATTTTCGAGAATTCGCTAGACGGTGACGCGGTCATCTACACAGATGGGTCGGTCGTCCGACATGTGAGAAGCTCATGGGCCTTTACAGCTCGGGCCGGAGGGAGAAATGTGAAGGAGGACTCTGGTGCTTTCACTGAAACCACAAGTAGTCTGATCATGGAAGTCATGGCAGTAAGTAAAGCAATAACATGGCTCGAGACACAGACATTCACTAGGGCTTGTTTCCTTAGCAACTCAATGAACATGATCAAAAGGATAGAGGAGGGGTCGATCCGAAGAGAATGGTTGCTGCCTCTGAAGCGGTCTCGGCTGGCAAAGATTAGTTTCATCTTCGTGCCAGGGCATGCGGGAGTACAAGGGAATGAGCGGGCTGACAAGCTCGCAGGTGAGGCTACTGTGGAGGGCGGACGCGCCATGGACCAGGCTGACATTCTGAATGCTCTACGAGAAGTGAGACTTTTGCGAGAACCAAGTGATGACTGTGAATCTACAACAATGGCCAGACTGCGAGAGCAGCAATTTAAAAGAGGGGTGGCGAAACAAGAACACTACGCAGGAAGCCAAAGAAGATTGATAAACCAACACAGAACTGGCGTCGTTAGCCGCTACACGCTGCGGGATTTGCTGAGGAGGGGATCCGAGCACTTATGGACTGAATGGTTCGATGTGCAAAGAGGATGATCTGTCGACTAACTAACTAACTAACTAACTTTAATTGCTTGCTGTTTAGCGTTTTATCTCCCGTGTGAGATACCCCAGGAACATTGACTTGTATAGTCATTTGTTCATTCTTTCAGATAGCAGCTGATTACATAGCTTGCGAAGTAGTTCGAGCTAATTAATTGTTGTATGTTCATATGCTTTAATTCTTTTGTTCTGTATTTGCACTATACTTGTTGGTCTCATTAGTTATATCGTTATAATATTGTCATTTACATATCGATTTCTATTACTGGTATTTTGTAAGTTAATGTAATTGTGTATTTTTATGATATTGTATTTTTACCTAATTTTGACTAATTTACACTTACTTCTTGGGTGAAATGTCTAATAAGTGGCAACATTGGCTAATAAATCAGGAATACGTTTTGGACACTTAAACATATGCAATTTATTCAACAAGCTGCCAGAGTTATCTTCTATTCTTAATCAAAATTTTCATGTATTCTGCCTTAGTGAAAGTAGACTAAATGAAAACATTTCAGATGAGGACATCTCTATTAAAGGGTACAAAGTTTTTAGAAGAGATCCCTGTAGGAAACAAGAGACAGGCATAGTAGCCTATGTTTCTAATCTACTAAATGTTCACCGTAGGCTAGACTTTGAAACTTGCGAAAAAGAATGTATTTGGTTGGAGTTAAAACTTCGAAACTGCACACCCCTGATAATTGGCTACCTCTATCGAAATCCCAGGGTTGGACACGTTTGGTACGAAAACTTCACTACCATGATGGATGTGGTTTTCGCTTCTGGGAAGGAAATTATACTGCTCGGAGACTTTAACATTGACACCAACAAATCCCATATAATTTGGGGAAATATAATTGCATCATACAACTTCCAACAAATAGTATAAAACAAGATACTAGAGTAACAAACTCATCTTCAACACTTATAGATCACATTTGTGTAACTTGCTCGGACAACATCATAGAAAGCACTGTACCCAATTGTGCAGTGAGCGATCACTACCCAATATGCTGCACAAGGTCTAAAAAAGGAATTAAAACTCCTAAACATAAACACATAACTGTAAAATATAGAAGTTACAATAATTTCAGCCAAAACGCATTTTTACAGGATTGCTCAGTTCACCTCTAAACAATGTTTATCAACTTCCAGACCCGGATGATGCTCTGGACTCCTGGATGAAGATCTTTATTGATGTGTTTGATAGACATGTGCCAATCAAGGAAGTTCGAGTAAAACATCACGTCACACCACCTTGGATCACCCAGGAAATTCTTGAAATTATGAGAGACAGAGATAAGGCACATAAAACGCGGGATCTCAGGACATACCGTACTCTTAGAAACAAAGTTCAATATACCATACGAAAAGAAAAGAATAATTACTGTAACAACTTAGTAATGGATAAAACAAATAGTAAGGATATATATAAGGCAATCAACACGTTGAAAAACAAGCATAACTACTCAAATTCATTACCATCAAATCCTATTTCATGCGACCAATTCAGTAACTTTTTTCAGAATGACATAGATCAGTTGAAGGCTACAATACCAAATTCTCCTTGCAACTTATCTTTACTGTCAACGTTTTGCCAGACCAGATGCCCCCGAGATATCCTTTCTGACATACCGCTAATGACAGTCACTGAAGTATTCACTTACCTCAGTAAACTAAAAAACACAAACTCATCTGGGTTAGATGGAATCAGCAGTCGGATTCTCCGCTGTGCTGCGCCAGTGATCTGTGTATCACTAACCTATAATCAGTGTCTCACCAAAGGTCACTTTCTAGCAGCTCTCAAAATCGCTAAAGTGTATCCTCTCCTTAAATCTGGTTCATTGGTTAATGGTCTACCGAACAATTATAGACCCATTTCTTTACTATCATCACTATCTAAACCACTAGAAAAGCACATCCATAAGGTAACATTACAGTATTTAGATCGCAACAAGCTTATAGTTGACAGTCAATCAGGATTTCGACCAAAATATTCTTGCCATACGGCCCTAACAAACATGATAGAAAATTGGCACCAGAATATAAATAACAACAATCTATGTGGAGCTGTGTTTATCGATTTCAGAAAAGCATTTGATATGATAGACCATGCCATTTTAATTAAAAAACTAGAGACAATGAAAATTGGCCCTAATATTGTGACGCTAATAACATATTTTCTGTCAAACAGAAATCAAGTAGTATTATACAATAAATCTCTGTCCCAAACCACTACCTTCAATACTGGAGTACCGCAAGGCTCTATTCTTGGCCCTCTATTATTCGCCATATATATTAATGATCTACCTTTGCATCTTTCGTCGCCCTGCGATCTATTTGCAGACGACTGTACAGTGTATACAAATGCTGAAAGCAGTAATTTGCTGGAGTCGCCTTTGCAACAAGAATTAAATAATGTAGTTAGGTGGAGCTATGCGAACCGTATGCAAATTAACATCACTAAAACAAAATCTATGTTATTAACAACCAGACAAAGACTTCACACTCTAAATTCACACAGATCATTTCAACTTCACATCGATAACATGCCAGTAGAAAGTGTAATTGAGCACAAAACATTAAGCCTCATCATTGATAGAAACCTAACCTTTAATCCTCACGTTCAAGCGCTCACTAAACAAACAGCGAAAAAAGTCTACCAACTCACCATATTAAAAATGTCCTGGATGAGGACACAAGGAAAATATTCTATACGTCTCACATACAGACACATTTTGACTACTGCTCTACAATCTAGGACGGTTGTTCCAATTCAAGCACCAAGCGACTTTACTCACTCAAGAAACGGGCCATGAGTCTAATTTATAGCAAACATTTAACTGACAATCCTAGCCTGCATAAACGCCTTCAGTTACTACCACTCCACAAACGTCTGCTTTTCAATAAGGCTTTGTGAAAAGTATCATGTTCCGGTGTTCACTTGTTGAACACGGCCATAGCCTATAGTCTCTGACCTGGGTTATGGCTAAACTGCCATAAAGTCATCAAGGTCATGGCAATCTCATTCAAATATATGCTCCAACAAGTGAATGCGGTGAAGAAAGTATAGATGAATTTTGTAATGACATGGAGACTGCTATGAAAAACTGAAAATATCAGCAATAAATATTATAATGGGTGATTTCAAGACAAAAGTTGGAAATCAAGGTGATGGATTCAGTGTAGGAACCCATGGTTTGGGAGAGCGAAAGGGAAAATCAAGGTGATGAATGCAGTGAAGGAACCCATGGTTTGGAAGAGCGAAGGGAAAGAGGATAAAGACTTGTAGAATTGGCAAAAGAACAAGAAAAAGTTGTAGGAAACACCTGGTTTAAACAGCATCCTAGAAGATTATGGACATGGAAGAGTCCAGACAGCAGGATTAAAAACCAGATAGACACATCCTGATTAGTAGAAGGTTTCGAAATGTGTTATCAGTCATAAAAACAGTTCCCAATGCAAACTGTTGTACAGTGATCACAGATTACAGGCACATTGAGAGTAAAGATATAGAAAGTCAGGTAAACAACAGGAAACACTAAATACAAGATAATTTTTACTTATAAGTTAAGAACAAATGTGATATATTGTCTGATCTAGAGATCATATTTCAAAATGTGGATGATCAATGGGAAATGTTGAAGAATTCAATCAGTTTGGCTGCAGAAAAAAAAATTCCAAAATTAAAGAAAGTGGGTTGTCAGACACGGATGACTGAAGACATTTTACAACTAATAGAAACAAGAAGAAAGAACAAAAATAATCCTACCAAATATAAAGAAATTCACAAAACAGTCAGAACATTATGTAAGGAGACAAAAGAAGCATGGCCTGAGAAAAATTGCATAGAAATTGAAAAACAACATGGCAGTAAAAATACCAAACTAATGCACAAAAGAATTCAGGGGCTTACTAATCAAAGAACACGTGTACATTAGCAGGCTGCCTAAAGACAAAAGATGGAAGAGTCATAACAGAAAAAGATCAGATTTTACATATATGGTCAGAATATGTGAAAGACTGTTATGGTGATAACAGAGAAGAACAGTTCAATATTCGAAATAATAATGAAGGACCATCAATTTTGAAGATGGAGTTTCAGAATGCTCTTACCTACATGAAAACTGGCAAGAACCCCGGTTCAGACAGTATCACAACAGAAATTATTAATGCTGTAGAAGAATATGGAATAGATAAAGTTACCAGACTCCTGAATACAATATATGATACTGGAGATATACCTCATGAATTATGTAATTCTATATTTATTTTAATCCCAAAGAAATCAGAAGTCTTGGAATGTGATCAACATTGAACAATTAGTATAATGAGTTACATCACAAAGATTTTGCTAAGAAGTATCATGCAAAGAGTTAGGAAGAAAATACAACCTGAAAAAGAAGAACAATGTGGGTTTGTAGATGACAAGGGTAAAGTAAATCCTGTGTATATACAGCGAACAGTAATTGAACCTTCTATAGAAGTAAACAAAAATCTACACCTTTGCTTTATCGACTACACAAAGGCTTTCAATAAAGTGAGATATGTTAACATGATAAGGATGCTTGCAGATCTACAAATTGATGGAAAAGACAGACCTGTAAAAAAAAACATATATTGGAACCAAATAGCTGCCATCAGAATTGATAATGCAGTAGGTTAATATCAGCCTATTAAATCAAATCAACTTTATTTTAAATGGGTCACAAATTGGACACGCAGGCCCGTCTTACATTCGGCCCTTCCAATCACTCATCTTTCGTTCATCAAGAGCATTATACATTCACATAGGAAGAAAAATAAACATTGTGAAATGAATGCTGTAAACATAAACACGGCAAATTACCATGTTATGAGGCCCATCTCCCACGTACCCACACATCAACCCACACACACCCAGGGACACATACATACCCCACCAACCAACCCATCCCCTACCCGCACATGCCTCACCCAGCCACACTGCCCTCACCTGTTCCCCCAATCCAAACACTCGCCACCCACAAACATCCCCCACCAACCCACATATATATCCTAACCCACACCTTCAACCACCCATCCCCCCAGCCACACCTCCATCGACCACATATTCCCTACCCACGCACACACATTCCCCACCAACCCAAACATCGCACATCCACTCATACATCCCAAACCATACACACACATCCCCACCAACTGACATCTCCCTACCCACACACACACATCTTCCTAACCACCTATACATCCCCAATCCACACACCCCACCCCACCACCTACACATACATTCTCCACCCACCCACACACATGCTCTAACCCAATCCCCCACCACAAATATCCCGCACATCACATAATCCCCTACCATGCATTATTCCCACGCACACAACACACATATCCCTCACCAACACATCCCCACCTACACACCACACAATATCCCCACCCACACAGATACCCTCACCCACCCACCCCACATACCCCCACCCACAAATCCTCCACTCACACACACCACACACATATCCCCTACTGTCTCAATGTGCCTGTCCGCTAAACGCAACTGGAGCAAACACAAAAAGCATCATCGAAAATTCGGAACTTGATAACAGAACGATTCAGAACAGCATACTCAAGTGAAGCGAACGATTTTCCAGACGTTTATTTCCGCCACAAGTAACAGGATTAAAACTCTGGCAGAAAAGCAGGCTGATCCCTAACCACAGGATCGGCACCTACTCAAATACATCCACCCCTAAGCTCCCAAACCAGCTCGTCGCCCTTGAAGCCTTCCTATCCATTCTTCATCTCAATTTCTTGGATACTAAAATTCAGTCTAGGTGGATTTCCATTCCCGATCCATTCACCGTTGTCGCCTCAATAAATTCCTCTCCGGAGTCCCAGCTGTTTCATCCTGAAATCACGGCCTCCAGGTGTCACCTTCACAGCGAGCCTTCAGAAACACATCTTTTCCGCATCACGAAGTCCCAGCGTCTCTCGTTGCTGTCTATGATGATGTCCACGTCCGCCCTAGTTTCCACGGTCAACTAGTCATCTATTCTTATTCTTGGGAATATCCCCATTCACATTTGGTGGTGTGCGTGACCGCTATGTGGCATAATGCCCCATCCCAGAAAAAAAATGCTCTTTCCTCGTGTGTCCAAGTGTGTCCTCGCTCTAGGTATTACCATGAGTTTCGGACGAGTGTAATATTGCAGTTTTCCCGGTAACAATGCTCACCGTAGTTAATCCTGTGGTTGTGCTTGTATCATGTCCTTACTTCTTAACAGCTTTTAATGGGTAGGGTAAAATTACGCGATCCACCCTGAATTTTTTTTTTCCGATTCCTTTCCTGTGGACTTTGAGACTATTGATTGTGTATTCTGATCTGACACATGTCATAATGATCCGTATAACATAATACAAAATATACAATTACTAATATCAATGTTAATTACTCCTGTTCAAATTCTTAACTTCAATTAATTCTATAATAATTATAATACAACATGTTAACATCTCATCTCATAAAGAGTTCAAAGATACTTAATCCATTTTGCTGACCTGTATCCTTTCGAAAGCAAGCACTTGTCTCTGTTCCTTTTTCCGTTTGCTCTGCCTCTGTTTTGAACATACATTAATCACAAATGTACATATATAATACCTAATCTACTAATCTATTTCATGTTTAATGTTATCAATTGTTATAACATTGAGTTTCTAACAAGGCTCTGTATTAAAATATTTAACATATCCTTATGAACAATGAACTTAATATAGTGAACAAGAATATTCAAATATAACCAACTAACTTATAACAAAAGATCTGTCATTCTATAATCGACTCAGAATGTCGGCAAGATTATTATCCTTACCAAGAATGTGACAGATGTAAAACTCGTAGTCCTGTAATAATAATGACCATCTATGTATTCTGGAATTCTTCGGATGACCCGATTTGAAGATTTGCAAAGGTTTATTATCCGAAAGAACCAGACATTTCCTACCCAGTAAATATCTAGAGAATTTCTCAATACTCTCAATTAAAGCTATAGCTTCAAGCTCAGTAACAGCATAGTTTCTCTGAGTTTCAGATAGCTTCTTACTGAAGTAAAGAATAGAATGTAGTTTCCCTTCATGTAATTGAAATAATACAGCTGAAATAGCATGTAAACTAGCATCCGTTTGTAAGACAAAGTCTTTTGAAATATCAGGTAATTTCAAAATAGGATATGTACTAAACAGAATTTTTATTTGTTGTAGTAATTTTTCATACTCCTCTGTCCAAACTATCTTTGTTGGTTGACCTTTCTTTAAAAGTTCTGAGAATGTTGCTGTCATATCTGCGAAGTTAGGAATAAACTTCTGATAATAATTAATCAAACCTAATACACTTCTTAGCTCCTTCTTAGATGTTGGAGGTTTGATATTAAGAATCTTTGTCACAACTAATGGATCTGTTTTCTTAAATCCGTTAGAAATTCTATGACCTAGAAATTGTATCTCAGTAAATTCTATCTCAATTTTACTTGGTTTAGCTTTCAACCCATGTTCTTGTATTCTCTGGAAAACTTGTTTTAGAATTTTAACATGTGTGTCAATATCACAAGTATGGATACAAATATCATCCATATAAGTTGCTACATTGGTAATTCCATGGAGTAATCTTCTCATCAAATTCGCATGAATGTACTCGGTGCATTTTGTAAACCAAATGGAAGATATGCCCATTCATATAAACCCAATGGCGTGCTGAAAGCTGTAATATGCTTTGAATCTTCTTCCATAGGAATTTGCCAATATCCTTTTGTAAGGTCAATTTTCGAAAATAGTTTCGAGTTTGCCATGGTTTCAATTAACTCATCAATATTTGGCATAGGTTCTGCATCAAGTAAAGTCAACTCATTAACTTTTCTATAATCAATACATAAACGTAATGAACCGTCTTTTTTCTTTACAATTACGACTGGTGAACAGTAGTTTGAAATTGACTTTTTAATAATTCCAGTTTTATCTAGATCTGAAATTTCTGCAGTAACTTTTTCCAGATAATGTATTGGAATAGGATATGGTTTCACTTTAACTGGAACATTTGACAACAAAGTTATTTTATGTTTAATGAGTGTTGTCTGTCCCGGTTTATCCGAAAAAATTGAACTATATTCTTTTATTGCTGTAATAAATTTTTCTTTATCTTGTGCTGATAAATCTTTACTTATCTGTATCGCTTTCCAATCACTGTCGCTATTAACTATAGGTGTTGGAATCTGTTGTTTTATAGCATCTTCTTGTTGTTCGTTAATTACCCAACAAGGTGTTGCTGTCCTATGAGGAATCTGTTGTGTCACTTGACCTGAGTTATCCTCACGTGGAATATATGGTTTCAGCATATTTATGTGAAAAATCTTATGTTTGCCATTCACATCAATACGATAATCTACATCGCTAATTTTCTTAATTATTTTAAATGGACCTTGCCATGAAGTAACAAGACAATCTTGAGGATCAGGTAACAATAACCAAACCTCTTCTTCTTCTTTCAAGACTATTGTCTTGGCGTTCCTATTACCATACTGTCTGTATCTTTCTCCAGCTTTATCCAGTGCAAATTTTGCAATCTGACAAGCTGTGATAATTTTGTCTCTTAATTGTGTCACCATTTCATATGCATCTCTTTTTGGATGATCATATGTTTTATTTGTGAGTAAGTCATTATATATTGATAATGGACCTCGTGGATTTGCTCCATATACCAACTCGAATGGAGAAAACCCTGTACTAAATTGTGGTACCTCTCGGTATGCAAATAGTGCCGCTGGTAATAAAATATCCCAATCTTTGGGTCTTTCCGCAGCTACTTTTGCCAGAGTTCGTTTAAGAACTCCGTTGTAGTTTTCATTCACACCATTTGTCATTGGGTGCCAAGGTGAACTAAACACCGGTGGAATCCCAAGTATCTTCATTGCCTCTTGAGTAGCCGTTCATATAAACTGACTACCTCTATCTGATAATATGCAGCTAGGAAATCCTATTCTGCTAAAAATTATCAACGATGAATCTAGAATGGATCTACTCGTGATACATTTTAAAGGAAAAGCCTCTGACCAACGAGTACAAAGATCAATCACAGTTAATATGAATCTATTGCCTCGATCAGTAGTTGTATTTTGCGGACCCACAATATCTATAGCTATTTTCTTAAATGGTCGTGATGCCAAATCAGTTTTCTGAACATGTGCTTTGGGATGTTTGCCTTTTTGCGTGGTCATCTGACATAATGTACATGAACGTACATGTGTGGTAATGTCTTTGTTATATCCAGGCCAATAGAACTGCGTTAGCAATCTATTAGTGGTTTTAGCAATCCCCATATGACCAGCAAATGGAGAATCATGTGCTAATTTTAATGCCTCAGTACGATATTTCGATGGAAGTACTGTCTGAAAATAACGTGATGTACCTCTATCATATCGTCTCGATAAAATATTATTGTCTAGGAAAAATTTCCAATTTCCCCTTTTACCTTGTTTTATTGGTTCACTCAGTATTTTAAAACAAGATTTTAGAGTTGGATCCTGTTTCTGATCTTCTGGTAAATCAGTCACTAGTCTAATATTATTTTCTAATTTGTCACTGTCTGTATCCCTTTTGTCTTGAGCTCTTGTAATTGCGTTAGCTCTCATATGCTCAATCTCCCATTGCTTTGCCTCATCATGCATTACCTGTTTCGCATCTGGTATGTTACCAATTAGTAATCCGGCACATGGATTTGGTAATACCGCTGCATTTATTGTGCCTTCGTAATATGGTGACATAATTGTAATCGTGGCAATCTTGTATCTCTCTATTGTGCCACCGAATGTTCTGCGCTCTACAGTTTCGCCTGTATAATCTTCTTTTATGAGCTTTCGATCTACTCCAACAATCGAAGCTCCAGAATCATGAATGCAAGTGGTGGGTTCACCATTTACCCATGCTTGATGTATTTTTAGTTTGCCATTTTGTATGCTAACGGCATAAGCTTCATGAATTGTTTCTATACATTCATTACTAATACTATCAGTTATGCTCTTATCTGACTTATTAGTCTGCTCATCATACCGTTGTATGATAGCTGCGTGTGTGTCTTCTAAATCATCTGAGTCACTACTGGAGTATATGTATGCTGTACTCGCTTCCTTCTAGGAATTTCTCATCGGACACGACCTACTAGTGTGCCCGTACGCCCTACATGAGAAACATTTAATGCTTCTTTTAAAAGAGTCATACTTACTTCTCTTCTTAGTAATAATGTCCTTCAGATATGCGGTATAACCTGGATGTTTATCACACATCTCTAAATTTCCATGTGATAATCTACAATACTGACATCTGTTGAATTGGCCTTTCCTTGGTCTATCACCTTCTCTACTGTAAGGACTATTTCTATTGCCACCACTACTAAACTTTCTAAACTTACCGTTTCCTCTTTGGAATTTTGCACTTGCTCCTATTACTAATTCAAGTTGAGTACAGTTGGCAAACACGTCTCTATGTGCATTAAAGTATGACTCACCTTTTGCTTCCATCTCACTTAAACTCTTACATTTATTTTCCATAAGAAATACTGCCATAGGTTCTGGTATCGCAGATAACAGTCTATCTCTGATAATTAAGTCTCTAACTTTTTCATAATTAGCATTAATATCAGCAGCCATACACCACTTGTCAAAGCTAGAAGACATTTCCGAAGCAAAATCAAGGAACGTTTGGTTCGATTTCGGGGTAAGTATTTTAAACTTAGTACGTAACCCCGATTCGTCCAACGAAAAATGTGAAAGCACACCATCGCGCATATATTTGTAGTTTGTACGCAAATCCTCAGGAATTAACTCGATCACTTTCAACGGCTCTAATGCGAGGTGACGGTGAAATAAAATCGCTACGTCCTTCTCCTGTACCTTGTAGTACTTTACGAACACTTCAAAGTTGGTTATCCATGAACTAACTAAATCACCTTGTTGAAAATTCCTGAATAAACCTTGGTACTTTTTTCACAGGATCGTTCTGCTTAGCCAGCATTTTCTCTCGTTCGATTTCAGCTCCACGTTCCATCTCAAGAGTCTTGACCCTTAGGTTACCTTCAACCTCCTTGTCCTTCCAGAGTGTTTCTGTAGCAAGTCGCTCTTTATCAAACGCCAATTGTTTCTCCTTAAGTTCCGCTTCTGTCGCTATTTGCTTTATCTTTAAATCCGCTTCCGCAGCCATTTGCTTTATCTTCAATTCCGTTTCTGCAGCCATTTGTTTTTCTTTCAATTGCATTTCCATAATTAACTTCTCTTTTTCCACATTTAATTCTTTTTCTCTAGACTCCATTCGTTCGCGTTCTAAAATTATCTCATTTTGTCTGATCGCCATCTCTTTTTCTTTCAGTTCTCTCTCAAGTTATTTATCTTGCTTTTCTGATGCCAGTCTTTCATGTCGTTCCTCCTTCTCACGTGTAGCTTGCAGTTGTCTAGCTTCCTTCTCTGCTGCAAGTTGAAGTTGTCGATCCTCCTTGTCACGCTTCTGTTGCTCACTTGCCCAATTTCGAAGTTCTGCACCGGTTAAACCAGTCTTCTCACCGAACTCGATGAAATGTTGCAGTGTCGACATCTTGTCCTAATGTCCTACCTGTAAAATGAGCTATCTGGCTGAAATAAATATGGACGTAGGCAAAAGAAGAAAAGAATCGACAACATCGTAATATTGTCTCAGATCACTATCACTAAGATAGTAAGGTAAATGTTGTATCACAATTGAGCAAATATAACTCAATTAAATTTGTAGTGTCAATTCGAACACCACCAACAAAAAATCAATCAAATATCTCTATAATGAACGAAATAAATATAAACTAGAGAAATAAATATGAAGAAATATATCCACTATAAATTATATATGCAACGCAAGACAACTAACAATCATCAAAGACGAATGACGAGTGACGCGAATACATATTACTGTTTACAAACAATAACAAATTCTTATCTACATTTTTGACGGGTAACGCACATACTATACTACTACAGTTATGACAAGACAATAGTATTGTGGTGACGCCCGCAAGATCAAAACAAAAAATTAATTCGTGATGACCTGGCGACTATCAACACACAAATCACTTCATGAATCAATCAAGTAATCTCAATTAGTTCATCAAGGTTCTGCCAACCACCCACAATAAAGATAAATAGCCTTCTTAGCACTCAATGTTATACTAATTAATAACAAATACAATTTACTGGCCTTTTTTCGGCTCTCCTGCAATCTCAGTCGCTCGAAAATTTAGTAGCGAATAAATATGTATAATGTCGTATCAATATTGGTTTGCAGTTGTGGGTATGTCGGTCCAGATATATACGAGGAGCGAACTGTATGTCACAGATAAATTGCTTGTTGCTCCTGCCTTTCACAAGAGTACAATAAACTTGCACTCAAACCCTGGACCAACGCGGTTCGTCACCGACTCATAAGAACACGTAGTCGGCTGTGGTGTATCGACGAAACTTGAGTTTATTTCAGCCTTAATATTGATACTTTAGACTGAATGTGCGCTGTAGGTACTTGAGTGAATGATGCCCACAGTGAAGTAAGTAAAGTTGAATGACGTGATTCGACTTCCGGTAAGTAAAGTCCAATAAGTGAACGGGCTGTGTGTCCGATATTACGATGAGAAACGATAGTCTTGTTATCAATTCATGTGACAGTGTTCGTATGTCCTGGCGTCGGCGTATTAGAGTACGTTCGTAAATTCAGTTCATAAATGCCGACGTGAGGAGTTCGTGTTCGGTCCCGATTGACCGAGTTGACTTGCTCGATGGTAGAAAAATCCTCGACAATTTCAACAATAATATGTCCTAGTGTACGTGTGCGTGTCGCCCTGACGTGTGATGAAGTGTCCTGTATGTGAATAATGGTGTTGTAATGTCCTCTGTAATGTTATCAGTGTTCTCAAGTCCAAAATAATGTTGAATAACGGTGTTGTAGACAATCCTCAATGGCGTAATAAATATGTGTACACTGACCTGGTTGTCATTATGCATTGAAGTATGTAACGTCCAGCTGTAAATATGTTCAGATATGTGCAACGTCCAAATAACGCAACATCTTCCTTGTCAATTATGGTGGAGGCGAGTGTCCGTGGTGTACGTACTATCCATCTTGACATATGACGAAGTGTGCATATAAAAATGTCGTAATATGCACTAACTCACTTATGCGCCGATAATTCAGACATGAAGTAGTGTCGGCACAGATATAATGAACGTATGATGTAAATGTCCCACACATGTAGGTGGTTAAATGCTTTGGCGTTCTGAACAAACAAGTCAAAACTTTCTGTAATGTTCACAGAATAAGTGAATGTCTTTCAATGTCCAAGATATAATAAATGTAATGTCCCAGTGTGGAATGTTATCGTTTAAATTGGGTAAAGTGTGCCATTAACGTATATGTGTCTATAAGTATGTTTCCATGTGCATCGTAGCATAACTATACTATGTAAATGTTCTTCGTCCCGTATACTCTGTGGTATTCAACGCTTATCCATCGCTTTCCTCAAAATCTTATAGTTACTTCCTCAGCGATGATCAGTGTACTTCAATGTTCTTGACGTTAGATATGTGAAAGAGTGGAAGAGTCCAATTGGAGGACAAAGACTCCTTCTTTGTAAGCGCGACAGAATATATGTCGAGTAAGTATTCAAATGTCGCGTAATTCAATAGAGAATCCGTTTTTAGTTGCTCATAATTTAGTGACGTAAGACATGTGCATGACTTTTCAATTTGGACAATAGTAAAACATCTTCAGTTTTTTATCAAATTGTCAATAATGTTCATACAATACTGGTTACTTGTAAAAACGTGCGTTTCTTACGTGCTTCTAAAAAAAAAAACGTTCTTGAAATCGTGTTTCACTTTATGTTTTAGGTTGTGCGCACTATTCTATGTCTGCATACTTTTCGATATTGGTGACAATGTCTCTTCGTATCGACACACTGCGCAATTATAAATTGTGAAGTAAATTAGACTTTACCTTTATGGGTCTTCACCATCGTTGTCTCCTTATGACGTGACAATTCTTGTGTTGTTTCTTTCTGTGTAGCACGGTGTGAACTGCGCCGCTGGTGCGTAATTCCTTATGTTCAGCTCTTAGAAACTGGCGGGAATTTATGTTGATCAACAAACGGTGTCCAGAAACGACTCCCACATGTCTCAATGTGCCTGTCCGCTAAACGCAACTGGAGCAAACACAAAAAGCATCATCGAAAAATCGGAACTTGATAACAGAACGATTCAGAACAGCATACTCAAGTGAAGCGAACGATTTTCCAGACGTTTATTTCCGCCACCGGTAACAGGATTAAAACTCTGGCAGAAAAGCAGGCTGATCCCTAACCACAGGATCGGCACCTACTCAAATACATCCACCCCTGAGCTCCCAAACCAGTTCGTAGCGCCTGGAAGCCTTCCTATCCATTCTTCAGCTCAATTTCTTGGATACTAAAATTCAGTCTAGGTGGATTTCCATTCCCGATCACCGTTGTCGCCTCAATAAATTCCTCTCCGGAGTCCCAGCTGTATCATCCTGAAATCACGGCCTCCAGGTGTCACCTTCACAGCGAGCCTTCAGAAACACATCTTTTCCGTATCACGAAGTCCCAGCGTCTCTCGTTGCTGTCTATGACGATGTCCACGTCCGCCCAAGTTTCCACGGTCAACTAGTCATCTATTCTTATTCTTGGGAATATCCCCATTCACATTTGGTGGTGTGCGTGACATCCCCTACCATGCATTATTCCCACGCACACAACACACATATCCCTCACCAACACATCCCCACCTACACACCACACAATATCCCCACCCACACAGATACCCTCACCCACCCACCCCACATACCCCCACCCACAAATCCTCCACTCACACACACACACACACACCACACACATATCCCCTACCAACACATCACACACCTCTCCACACCCACACACATTCACCCTTCCACCAACACACACTCACTCACACATCCTCCACTGAGCACCCACACACTCCCACCCTCCCATCCTTAGCCAAACATCTCTCGATCACAATACCCCTACCCACACACATCTTCCACCCACTCACGCATCCCACCCCGACACATACACATAACTCACCCACCTACACATCTCTAAGCCGTTCACACACCCCCACCCACACATTCCTCATCCATGCACACATCCCCCACCCAAACACCCCCACCACCCACACATACTTAACCCAACCACCATGCATCACCTACTCACCCACACATATCCCCCACCCATACACACGTTCCCCACACACATCAAGCACATCCCCCACACCACACACATATCCTCACCCATACTGCCACAAACATACCCCCACCCACACACCGTGCACACATCCCCCACCAACACACCACACACATTTCCCAAACCCACACACCATACACTTCTCCCCACCTGCACTTACATCCATAATCCACTCACACAATCCCCTACCCACACAACCGCGACATCCACACATACCTCACCAAACCATCCACACACTTCCACCCACCCATACATATCTCCCACCCACCCACACATATCCCCCACCCAAACACACATATCCCCCACCCAAACACACATCCCCCGCACCCATCCCATACATCCTCCACCCATACACACATCCCCCACACCCATACACACACCCCTACTTTCACCCCCACACATCCATCTACACATCCCACCAACACCTACAAAAATCACTACCCACCAACACCCACACACCCCAACCCATCCAAATGCGTACCCCTACCCACACATCCCCCCACACACATATCCCCACTCACACACGTCCTCCACACACGCTCACACATCCTCACATCTAGACATACAAAATGCCTCACGTGACCATTGAAACTAATATGAACAAACTCCCACACTTTACTCACACACATACACTGACAATTGTCGTGAGCAGTCTCATAAAAATGTTAAACATGGAGAAAATGTGTACATATACAGTGTGTGACGTAAAAAATTGTGATGCTCCCACACACAGAGAAGGCACACACACAAACATTCACTCTTACGCTCACTCATTCTGTCTCACATTCACACCCACTGACTCTCTCACTTGAACTACAGTAATGTACATAAGTTTATATTATACATGATAAAATCAAATGGTATTCAACTGATAATATGATACACCATATGGATTTACGTGTTACATAACATGCGTGTTACATGACATGCATTTCCTCAACTCTCTCTCTCTCTCTCTCTCTCTCTCTCTCTCTCTCTCTCTCTCTCTCTCTCTCTCTCTCTCTCTCTATTCTTTCATATACACACACACATGTATACGCGTGCTCACGCACACACACTAACACATCACTCTCCCACTCTCTCTCTCTCTCTCTCTCTCTCTCTCTCTCTCTCTCTCTCTCTCTCTCTGTCTCACTCACTCACTATTTCCCCTATTCATTCACTCTGTCCATCTTCATTCACTTTATCTCTAACTCTCTTATTGAGAAAGGTGTGAGACAGGGATGTGTAATGTCTCCAGATATTTTTCCCTGTACAGTGAAAATATTTTCAAAAATTCATCAGTGGGGCAACTGCACAGTTAGTCATTCCACAGGTCTCTTAAACTCCTAACTTTATGGCCTCCATAAATTGCACAAGCTTTGTGTATAATGGAGATTTATTTAAACTATGCTCAACTCTGTCCAATACAGGATGGTGAAATGGCTTGCAGAACTGGCTAAACTAGTTCGAACATTTTTCAACCCTTTAATATTAAAAGATTCATTTGAACTGGTCAAACTATTGTATACTATCAATCTTAAACTAAAGCATGTGGTGTCAGTGGATATTGCCTCTATTTTCCCTGACGTCCCATGGAAGAAACAGTGATCATAATATGTGATCTCATGTGTTCTCAACTGTTCCTGGCTCGGATGAGAAGAATGACACGTTCCAAGCCTAAAACTAAAGCAGATGCCAATGTTCAAGAAAAGAAGAGAAGAAGCCGCTACCAACAAATCAACAAATTCTTGACACAGTAGCCAACCAATGAAAACAAAGTACAACACACCGTCAGTAATGCAAGAAATGGAAAAAAAAATCTAGCGTGGCATACAGCAAGAGATGGAACGTTTAGCTCAGGTAAAAGAAAGAAAAAGAAGGCATACTACAAGCGATTCAAACAGAAAGAGACCAAGTAAGAAGTGACGGGGCGCTAATCCACAAACAAGCCAACAGCATGGCCAAAGACAACTAAGAAACCTCAAGCTGAGTCCACGCAAAGACCTCAGAGAAACCTCAAGTTGAAACCATTCACAATTACCATCACATTCATGGGAAAACATTTTTTACCCGGAAAGATGACAAAAGTCTAGACAGCATAGAGGAGAGAGTTGATAAATTTAGGAAAGATCACAAAGAGATATTCAGATGGACCAAACTAACCAAAGAAGAGGCAGTCAATCCAATGGCAGCACTGCTTCTGTTTCAGGCACAGAAAATTGACTAAAATAGGAAACGATGCACATAAACCAAAAGATGAGTCCTTCTAAAGACTGCAACCACTCAAAACAGATGAGCTAGGAACCAACGCTGACAAACGGAAAAGCCCGAAGAAACAGGCACAAAGGAAAACCCATCAGCCAAACCCCCACCTGACGTCACAGACGTAAACTCTACTGCATCAAAAAGTCAGATGAAAGAAACTAAATTCACACCATGAACTACCACAATTATAACAAAAGCTGTCAGCCTACCGACATCTAAATTCAAGAAATTACTACTGCTGTGCACATCTAATATTAACTTCATTTTTCTTTAAACAAATTGTACCACCAAATTGACAGAGTGACCATGAGGAGTCCTCTAGATCCCATTCTAGCAGACGTTTTTATGGTGCTCTCAGAAAAACAAAGAGCCTAAAATATTAAGAACCTAGTTCTATACCGCTGGTATGTTGATGATATATTATTCATTCCAGAGACCAGACAACAGGCCGAATCACTCCATTCCATCATGAACCAAGCCCACAAGAACATTTCTTTGTCTGTTGACCATGATCATAATGACACCTTATTATTCTTCGAAATACAATTTCGACATTGACAGAAAAGCACCATCCAAAATAATGTCTATTGAAAGAGTATGTGAAAGGGCCAATACCTGCATTTAAACAGCTTTGGAACTGTTTAATCAAGCTAGAATGATTTGCTTTGATGATAAACTAAAAGAAGTCTGGAAACTCTGAACCATAATCTACAATATACTATATATTCAATTGACTTCATCAAACAACATTACCAGCCACCCAAATCTACTCCCACAGTAACCAAACATACCAGTATGGGTGGAAAACAGATTTAATCAGTCTACAAGAATCCCTGTGCAGTCAACAGGTCATAACATGCTTAGCTCGTTGATTTTGAGACTTTTTTAAAATAGCCATCATAAAGTTTAAAAAAAAGAAGACATCTTGTATATTGTATTTGATGAACAATAAGTGATTGCTCAAATACATTAAGGCATTAGTAATTAGATGGCTCCAGCCAGTTTTGTGCAAATAAAAAGACTTCATTTTAGATTTGTTATTATCATGGGGAAAACTGATGCTCCACATTCAAACAATATCAGTGACTGTGTTTTAAGTATTTCAGCCCTAGTATAATTCATTTATTCAGTTCATATGATATGTAACTCTGCAATATGCACCTGGTGAGATGCAGTGAAATATGCCAGGCAATAAATTGGACAACATATTGTTTGTAGCTTCTGTGTTTAAACTGTAGAAATACATAAATTTTGATTTCTGTTTAATTCCAGCTTTAGCTCTAAAACACTCCAAAATTATAACTGTGTGCCTGAACAAATCAACCATATCTCCCATGGAATGTCAATTGGTCTAAAAATATGGGGCTAGCACCATATACCCAGTACAGCTCATGGTGTGAGAGCTGGTCCTTGACTTGACTTCCACGGATGTGATGTTTATGGTTGTTGTGTTACTCTTGACTTGACTTTCACGGATGTGATGTTTATGGTTATTGTGTTCCTCTTTACTTTCACGGATGTGATGTTTATGGTTGTTGTGTTCCTCTTGACTTGACTTTCACGGATGTGATGTTTATGGTTGTTGTGTTCCTCTTTAGCTTCACGGATGTGATGTTTATGGTTGTTGTGTTCCTCTTTACTTTCACGGATGTGATGTTTATGGTTGTTGTGTTCCTCTTTAGCTTCACGGATGTGATGTTTATGGTTGTTGTGTTCCTCTTTACTTTACTTTCACGGATGTGATGTTTATGGTTGTTGTGTTCCTCTTGACTTGACTTTCACGGATGTGATGTTTATGGTTGTTGTGTTCCTCTTTACTCTATGCTTGTTAGTTTCTTATGATGGGGTATCACAGTTATCTTGACAGGAACAGCCAAAATCAACATGGCGCAGAAGCCTGGACATTGAACAAGCAACTAGAGAGTGGCATAGAAATACTGGAGATGTGGATATACAGACGAATATGTCGTATTTTCTAGAAACAAAAACAAATGCAGAGGCTCTAGAAAAACTGAGAATGGGGACAGAGTTTATGAAAAAAATAAAGAGGAAGCAAGTGAAATATTTCGGCCACGTTAAAAGACATGATACTCTTATAAAAACCATACAGGAGAGCAAGGCTGAGGGCAAGAGGTAGATAACGATACAATTGGGAAGATAACGTCAAGAGATGGACGAACATCAGCCTAACAGAATGTACAGTCAGGGCGAGAGAGAGAGAGAGAGAGAGAGAGAGAGAGAGAGAGAGAGAGAGAGAGAGAGAGAGAGAGAGAGAGAGAGAGAGAGAGAGAGTGTTGGGGATCCATTGCAGCCAACCTTTATTGTGACAACAGCACCTGATTGTTTGATGAGGGTTAGTGGCTGGTTTTTCTTTGCAGTAAAATGTACAATTGTTTCTACTCCTACACTAAAGCTAGAACCAAAGATCTGACTACACCTCACAACAAATTAGACAATAATTCCCTTTGGGTAATACACACAACCCAACTGGCTGGAGTGGGTAACAGATATGTGTGTGTGTGTGTGTGTGTGTGTGTGTGTGTGTGTGTGTGTGTGTGTTTCACGGCTCAGATATCTTTACTTATGAGCAATACGGCGTCTCCCTCTATTACTTTAACATTAAGAGAATGCCATGCCAGACAATGTATCAATAACTCTGTCATCATTTAATTTATAGCTATTTTCCAATCTCTTGTAATGTTTAGTGTATTGTGTGCTTACATATCTTTTATGTTCATTATATGTGAATTATGTCTATTTATGTCTACCCATTGTTGTTTGTCCATCAAGAATGATGATGACCATTCATTTCATCCAGTGGGGTTGAAGGTGTGGAGCCGTGGGTTCTAAGATGGCTGATAAGGCCTATTTTGGCTCGAAATGTTCTTTGACAATGTGGGCAAAGAATGCTTGACGTCTCTGGAGGAGGATTTCCTGCAGTGGTTTTTCTGTCCTGCCTTTTCTTCACAGCTCTTGCAGTCCTGGTTGCCTCACATATGACTGCGCCTTTGCGCAATGATGCACGCCACGAATTTCGGTCTCTGGCTGCAGCCTCCCAGGTGTCATGATGAATTCCAAAAGCATTCAGTGAAATTTTCAGAGTGTCTTTAAAACGTTTCCTCTGGCCACCTTGGGAGCGTTTACCACAACGCAGTTCACTGTAGAAAATTCGTTTAGGGAACCTGTGATCTGGCATGCGAGTCAAGTGACCAGCCCAGCGAATCTGATTCTTCATCAGTAGAGTGTTGATACTGGGCATGGATGCTCTTTCTAGGACTTCAGTGTCTGGAATCTTGTCTTGCCATTTAATCTTCAGTAGCTTCCTTAGGCAGACTGTGTGGAAGTGGTTTAGTTTCCTAGCGTGTCGCTGATAAACAGTCCAGGTTTCACAAACATATAGCAGTGTGGATAATACAACTGCTTTGTAGACTTTTAGCTTTGTTTGCAGGCTTATTCCAGTTCTGTCCCATACATTCTTGTACAGTCTGCCAAAGGCTGCACTGGCCTTGGAGATTCTTGCATTCACTTAGTCATCGATTGTGGCAGCTTGTGACACAGTGCTGCCAAGATAGGTGAATTTGTCCACAACATTTAGTCTATGATCATTCACTTTGATATTCGGCACAGTGTGATTATTCCCTGGAGCTGGCTGGTACATAACTACAGTCTTCTCCAAGTTGATATTGAGCCCAAAGTTGGCACAGGCATGTGAGAAAGCTGAAACATTATGTTGCATGTCCGCCTCTGAGTTGGCGTATAGAGCGCAATCATCAGCAAACAGGAGCTCTCTGACGGTGCCGCTGCCAATTTTGGTTTTAGCTTTCAGCCTTCTGAGATTGAATAACTTTCCATCCATACCTGATATGTGACGTTGGATGAAGAATGAATGACTTGCGCGATGACTTGGATTAAAGTGAGGAAGAGTTGCGCAATTCGTCGACCTCACTCTCTCGCCTGAGTCCATCTGAGTCCAGTGGCAAGACAAGTCGAGACGATTGGAGACGAATACAGGTGCAGTGGATGACCAGGGCGCTCTACGTGCCTTGCCGTGCTCATTACGTTCCACAAGGCTTTGCAGGTAAACGCCGTCTTGCCCGTTGAATCAGGAATGATTTCTTCCGCGCAGTCTGCCGAATCCTGTCTTCACATGCTGGGTAGGCATACCCTAGTTTACCTCTTGGTTTGGCACCAAATCGGATACCCATGCCTTGTTTAGCCAGCCTCTCACAGCTGTTGCCCGGGGGGTGGCCGCTGTCGCATGCTGACAGCTACTAGGAGCCACAGGCACGAGCTGGGTGTCAGACTTGGACCAGTGGGGGATGGGTCCTGAAAGGACATGAGAGCCATCCTTACCAAAGGTGCTACAAATGCCTGACACCCCGTACCCCCCCCCCATCTCCCCATTACTAACCATTTGTATATCTCTGTTATCGTTACTTTTTTTAATTAGTTGTGTGAATGTTTTACTTCATATTGATTGATTGATTTAGGAATCGACATCACAGCATTCGGGGCATTCCCATAAGTGCTCCGTCCCCACCCTCAGCAGCCAGCGAAAAGTTCCAACACTAATAGTACCAGTAGCAATCTGATTATAAGTCCGTCTCGCCTTTCCTTTGAGCGTTGAGCGTCAGCCAGATCCTTTCGTCACTCCTCGTTGTCTCATTCTTGCCAGACCATGGTAATCCATTTGCTCCTCTGAGGTGTGCACGTGCTCCCACAAGGCCGCAACCACGTCTGCCTTGTCATGTATCAATACTCCACCAAGTTCTGCAGAGCCAGCTAATCTGTCCGCCTGTTCATTTCCCAGCACACCGGCATGCCCCGGAGAAAAGATCCAGGTGGTGCTTGTCACCCGTGACCTCCGAAGCGAAGCAAGCCACTCCGCACGACGTCTGCCCGTCCTCACCCTCGTCAGCATGCTTTCTGAGTCAGTTACAATCACGATGTGTGTGTGTGTGTCGTATTCTCCATCCAGCGGAGAGCCGCAGTGACTGCCTCCACTTCCATTCTTAAGCTGGATGTTGTGGTATCATATGCCAGGCTCTCCTGCCCCAAACATCGACCATTAGCTTTGGCTATGAACCCCCAGCCACTTCTCTCACCTCTTGACACCGAACCATCTGTGTAGATAATCACATCACTCGAGTGAGCATTGTCCTGAATTAGTTGCTGGATTTCCACTTCCGTGGCCCCTGCTGGCCACTCCCTGCACTCCCGGTGTCAACGTTTCACATGAAGTAGATATGGACATAAAGCTAGAAGGGATTTATAGAAGGGATATAACACCAATACAGAAACCCTAAGAAGGGAAGTAAGTGCAACAGCTCGAATGCCCGATCAATCTCGAGCCTTCGAGAATGATGGGTCAGTTTGCCTACTGCTCCGTTGACACAGGTGGAACACGCCTGTAACGTGCGGGACCATATCTACGAGAAGCTCGAAGAGTTACACTCCGTGTCCACTCTACGCACGTCGAAGGGCAGACGGTTACTGGACAGCGGACAAGAAGCAGGGTTTAGCTTAAGGGGGACGAGATAGACAGAAACCAAGTTGTATTTAGAGATTGTTGATTATGAGATAGTTTGATAGAGTTTTGCTGTGATGATTATGTGTATGATTGATTTGTTAAATGTACCACGAACTCCTGTGATATTGTACTTAACCGCGAAACCATTCTTCGCTAGATTTGATAATAAATTAGATTATCGATATACAATGGAGTTTGTTGCCTGTCTGAACCCGAGTCTCATTTCCCTAGGTCTATAGGACGTTGACGCCCGGCTTAATGTGATTATAACTCTGCACAAGTCTGACTGCTCCGCTGGCACTCTGACCCACTCCTCTCCACGCCTAATGTTCTCCAAGGGGCACACCTGTCTGATCGTATCCTCCGCCTGAGCCATCCATGATTTCCCTCTTATCAGTCGCTGACCCTTAACTGCGTCCAGCGCCTCATGCAGTGGGTGGTCTGTGTCTGCAGCTACTCTGAGGTATGCCTTCGCCTGCATCACCTTGAGCCTACCAGCAACAGTCGGCAGACCAAGGATGTAACGCATACACACTACTGGGGTGTCTCTAGTGCATTCCAGAATGACTCACATAGCTTCGTTCTGTATGCGCTCTAACTTCAACAGCTGACTCTCTGAGACAGTGAGCAGACCTAATCCATAATCAATTACTGAGAGGATCAAGTGCTGGTATAGTGTGAAAAGCATTCTCTGCTCTATGTCCATAGCAGCCATAGTTTTAAGTGCATTGAGTCTCTTTTGAGTTCTTGTCACGACCGTCTCCACATGGTTCTTGAAGGATAGGCTCCTGTCAAATGTGATTCCCAAAAAACTTCAGTTTGTTTTCTCTGTTGACGCTTCTACCATCTATCGCGAGGCTTGGGACATCAGCTCTTACAATCCTGTTGTCCAGAGAGCACCACAAAACAGCCGCCTTTTCCGGGTGGATGACAGCACTCATTTCTGTGCACCAGTCAATCACTTCATCTACTGTCGCCTGTAGCTCCTGGGCTGTTTGCTCCCTATCTCTCCCCTGCCTATATGCAAGAATATCATCTGCAAATGTTAGTATCCTACAAACCCCTGGTGCTTCTAGGTTTGCAATCTTGCTCGTATAACGTTGGTCAAGCCGTTTGACTCGTGCTCCGAAGGTTGTGGGTTCGATTCTGGACCGCGTACTTCAATTTACGTGTTAAATGTTTCGGAGACTCCTGTGGGTCGTCGCTAAAAGCTACAGAGTTCGTGCTTTGTGCGACGCTTTCCGCGCTGCGGAAAGAGACCGATCCATATGGGATAAAACCCAGTGCAATGAAGTTAACCCTGTAGACTTTTAAGCGACACGTTAAAGAGCATAGGTGAGATTGCAGATCCCAGTGGCAGTCCCGGGGTTAACATATGTGGCTCTGAGGTCCATGCGCCCAGACGGAGAGCAACCCGACGAGAGTGCAGGACGGCTGCTATCCAGTTCACCAACCAGGGATTGACCCCCTTCTCCATCAGTGCGGTCATCAAAATATCATATCGAACTCTATTGTATGCATCCTCGAGATCAAGCCTCGCCGCCATCGTTTCCTGTCTACTCTGGAACCCCTCATAAACATCAAAGGCAAAAGTGGTTGCATTAGACCAGGTATCTTTTCCTGGCCTGTAGCTCCCCAGGCCTCTTGGAAGAAGCTTCCCCCTTTCCAAAAAATCCTGCAGCTTGACAGCGACAATCTTCTCTAAAACCTTCCCAAATGTATTTTGATGGGTGATGATCCTAACGACGCTAAGCTTTGACTGATCCTTGAATGGTTTTGGGAGAGGGATGAGATAGCTATATAACCAATCCTGCGGTACTGATGTTGTCCTAATGCTCTGGTTAAAGCAGTCGGTCATCTCCTCCAGGTTTGCTTCGCTCAAACCCTTCATGTGGCCATACCTGGCCCCATCAGGCCCTGGTGCCGTGTCTTTTGCCTTTTTCAAAATGTGTTTAACATCTTCCACCCGTATGATGTCTTCATACTGCATATTCTTCGTGGTGCCAGATAGCTCCTCTCTAACTGCATCCCTGGTGTCCGCATCATTATGATTGGTCTGCTGTAAGAATCTCTGGAGAAACGCCTCCCCTTTCTCATTGTCTGTTGTCATGCGCACACTATCATCTCTATAGATTGTTCCCACTGTCATCGGCCGATCTTTTCTCTCCATTTGCCTGTGCAGTTTCCAGAATTTTTGCAGTGTTTTATCCCCTCCAATCTCCTTCATGAAACATTCCAATTTTGCGTTTTTGACCTCTGCAGCACAGCGCTTGAAAACCTCCACCTTGTCTTTCTTGACATTTTCCGCTGTGTTCACTTCCTCTCGTGAGCTTCGAAGTGTCTGTCGCACTTTCTTTAACTGCTTCACTGTAGCTCCCTTTGCTTTCCAAGCATGGTCTACTTCTGGAGTCCACCATGGGGGATGCAAAAAGGGAGTTTTAACAGTCCTGTTGCATGCCCCCTGCCTGAGGCGTCCATGAAGGCTATCGGTCCACTCATACCGGAAGGTCTTGCTCGCTCTCCCAGCCTTAACTTTCCTGGGTTTAGAGATCAGGACATGTGATCACTGCCATGGTCATTCAAAAGATTCCACTTTACATCAAGGACTGATGACTGGGAGACAAATGCCAAGTCAATAGCTGTGTCTGCATCGCCAGGCCTCATTGCCATTCTTGTCGGCCTACCATCATTTATGCAGACCACATCGGAGTCCACCATGGCATCCACAAGGGCAATTCCCTGTCGGTTTTCTCCACTACTGTTCCAATCTCTATTTCTTGAATTGAAGTCTCCACATATGAGTAGCCTATCACTTGGTAATTCCTCCAATTTGTTAAGCCAGTCCCAGTGTTCTTTTCTGACAAAACAGTCCACTGTGGCATATACATTTATGATGTTCAACCTTAAGCCACCAATCTCCATTTAACCATTTAACCTGGACCTCTCTTGCACTGTGATTCCACTGGCTCAAGTCAAGTACCACATGCTTCACTCCTTCCTTCACCAGCAGACCTTGCCCATGTCTCTTCTACCCAGTAGGGTTTATATAACTGGCGTACCCAGGACAATTTTATTTGTCTGTATTTAGCTCCTGGAGCATGAGGACATCAAAATCAAAGATTAGCCTCTCCAATACAGGACCTATCTGCCTGGCTCTACGACAATTCCTGTATCCCACTCTTACATGGTTGAAACCTAGTCTCTCCACTTTTCGTCTTGCAAATTGTGCCGGAATAGACTTCAGCTGTCTCTCTTAGACGCAATTATTAGAATTAGAGAACTATTATCTTCAAACAAGGTACTGTAAGGAATATTTTCCTTCATCCAAAATGTTGAATGATTCCAAAGCTGACATTCATTGTATATTCTAAGTAACCCTGTACTGAATTTCTCAACAATGAAGAGGAATACTTATTTGAAGAAGAGGTTTTCGCATGATGTAAATATATTTTTACTAGATATTTTTATTGGGTAATGTTTGGCTTTCTGGGTTGGTTTTTAATTTTAAATTTCATGACTTGGCTTTTTAAAATTTTTTTTATTACAGTGATCTGGCAACCCTATTCGGCAGTTGGTGGAATCATGGCGGCGTGTTTATGCTGACTGTTGGACTAAAACACAGCCTCAGTTTTGGTAATATTGAATATTAATTACATCATTCATTTATCGTTTAATGGTGTTGAATATCGTTACACTATCTTACTGAGGATGGGGAAGGAGGATGTACTTTCCTCAGAGATCCTGGGGGGCCGTATGTCGGAGTCATATGCCGTACTTAACTTTAGCTTAGCAGGAACGATCATGATTTTAAAATTGAGTATTTTATTTACTAATAATGAGACCACCACCACAGAAAGGCCCCGAAAAACGAAATGTAATGATACCTCACTTATGCCTGTTGTCAATTCTAAGTGAAGATATTCACATTTTTTGTGTGTAGGTAGTTCATTATAAAATTTTTGTTAGTTTCTGTTTTTAGAACTCTTCAGTGCGGCCCGTATTATCTCTCCTGCCGGTCCAGTGATTGTCTGAAACGGGTCATAGACGGATCTTGAAAACTGAATGCAAATATATGTTCCGTCATGTTAAATGATAAATAAATAGTAAAAGTATACAAATAAATTATTAATAATCTTTAGCGAGGATTATAGCGAGGACTATCACGATTTTAAATTTCAGTATTTACTAATGATACTGCCACAGAAGATAGGCCTTGAAATTCAAAATCTAATGGTACCTCAATGATGGCTGTGTGTCACTTCTAAGTGAAGATATTCACAATTTTATGAAGGTGAGACGAGTTGCGATTTCTCATGCTATTCACCCGTAATGAGAACTCTCTAGTGTGTCTTATTACCTCCTCCAGCGACACCTGCTGGTGTCTGCGCATCTGTGCGTGCGAGATTGTCTCAAACGGTCATATGAAAACTGACTTCAAAAATATGTTCCGTCATGTTAAATGATTACAAAATAGTACAAGTATCCATCCATCATGTGCCATGCCGGTAAGCGTGGGCGGTCATGTTCTGCCATCTCACTCGATCAACAGAGTCGTGGATCAGTTCCGTGTTTCTGTCTCGACCATGCCACAAGGCCAAGCCATCCAGATACTTGTTTCTAGGTCTTCCCCTTGGTCTGTTCCCCTCGATCTTACCAGTTGTCACCAAGTTCTCCAAATCATTTCTTCTCATAACATGCCCAAAAAATTGTGACTGTCTACGTCTAATGTCTCTGATCAGTTTACGATCTTCATTTGTTTCTTGAAGGACTTGTTCATTGGTCTTTCTAGCTGTCCATGGTATTCAAATAAGTATACAAATAAATTATTATTAATCTTTAATCTTGTGTTCTCTTTAACTTTAGTAGGTCAAATCGCACGTTTTGTGTGTTGAAAAGTGTAGCGCAATTATATGTGGCGGCCGTCATGACCCGTGGGTTTCCAATTCACAAAGTCACATCTTCGCAGAAAATCTGTTTTTCGATCACAATTTGAGCAAGTTTAGCGATGAAACTATGCTGATTCAGGGGCAATATTTTATATGGCAATTAAAATTCACATTAAACAAAGACATATATTGGATTCATCGATTCCTATTATTCCGCTGCCTCTGCGGGATGCGCTCCCTGGCATACGGCAGCTTGCACAGATCCATAGAGCACACTTTATTCACAAACTTCCAGTTTCTTAGTTCTATATAATATTTAGTTCGTAATGTTTAATAGTTTCTATTATATCACCTAATAATGTTGTGAAAAATTAAAAAAAAAAAAAAATGCCCAGCCGGGAACAGAACCCCGACCTCTTGCGTGACTGGTGGACTGCTTACGACTTACGCTAGCGAGGACACAATGCTTGCTCTACAAAGATATTTATATAGTCAAGCTGCCGTTTTGGGTTTCATGATTGTAACATTTTCGCCTGTTTTTCAACCACAATTAAAGCATGTTTAGCAATGAAGCTTTCCAACTTCTGTAAAACTGAATACAGAATTCGAAGATCCATCTACAATTGATGGTTTTCTATTGAAAGCGCCAGAAAAAAATTATTTACGGTTCAGTGTGCCATTTCTATTTTTCTCTGCGTGCGAGGTTGGTCTCAACCAAACGGGTCATAGGCGGATTATGAAAACTGGCTTAAAAAATATGTTCTGTCACATTAAATGATTAAGAAATAGCACAAGTATACAAATAAATTATTATTAATCTTTAAACTTGTGTTCTCTTTAACTTTAGTAGTTCAAATTGCACGTTTTGAGTGTTAAAAAGTGAAAGTGTACATGCCAGTCCGAACGATATGTGCATGCGCAGATGCCATGTTCCATTGCCATGCGTTTCCCCATTCATGAAAAGCACATCTTCAAGGAAAATGTTGATTTCATTGACAAGTTAAGCTTGTCTAGCGATGAAACTTTCCAAATATATGTAAATGCAGAACTTGAAAATTCATCTAAAAGTTATGCCTATCTATTACCAGCGCCTTTAAAAGATTAATTGCGGTTAGTATGAAATATAATGTTATTTATATAAAAGGTCATGATGATTTCAACCAATCGCTGTGCATGGAATATTAGGCATACCTTTCCTGGAAAACCCCGGATGACATGTGTTATTGTCATGTGAGATTTGAATGAATGAATGACGTCGAAAGAATGCATGGTCTGAACTAGCGCGAACTGGGAGACATGGTGAATCATGGCTATATGATTCCGTACATGATTTTGGTTTTCATTTCCGGTCGTGGCACATTGGAACTCGCTACTTTAAGCGTGTATTCTCTTTAACTTTAGTAGTTCAAATTACAGGATATTAGCTGAATGCGATTTATATTCACGTCGGCCGCCACCTTGGCTTTCCATGAACAAAGACAAAACTCGTGAGTGGAAATAATTTCTTTCTACCACCCTCATCAACTCTCATTGATGAAAATTTCCGCATAAATGTAAAAATGGGTGCAGAATTTGAATATACATCTAAAAATTGTGTACAATTAAGCACATAAGCTTTAAAAAAAAAAAATACTTTATGGCAAATAATTAAATGTGTTAAAAAGCTATGTTAATTTCAACCATGAAATATTAGACTGACCTTTCCTGAAAAACCCCAGATGACGTCTGTTATGGTCATGTGATATTTGAATGAATGAATGACGTGGGAAGCATGAATGGTCTTTACAGAGGCCATTTTTGACGACGCAATGGAAAAGTCCGGGGTGACTCGGTACATAAGTTCCGGTTCAATTTTGGGTCACAGCACGATAAAAAATGCTAGTACTTTATTGGGAGTGCACTGTGAATAAAGCGAAGTGATTATTCACAGAATTGGTTGGTCACTGAGCGTTATTCTCAGTATCACTGCGATAAATAAATGGGCACTCTTCCGAATAACGGTCCCAAATTATTTATTGTAAAACATGTCCCTTACAGGGCCTAATTTGGTGATTCTGCTGGTTGTGAAATGCTGACATGATAATTAGTCCACAAAAATTAATAATATGATAGTCAAACACATGTCACGATTATGTCAATGTATGTCATGTGGCCAACAGGATCTGTGAATAATGCTCAGCATTATTCACAGATCCCAGTGCACTGGGAATAATCACTCCATTTTCTAAATTGCTTTTTAACTATATAACCTGCATAGTTGGATACCTCATGAAAAAAAAAAAAATCCAGCTGTACCTTATTCAAGTCTGTAGGCCAATTCTAAGCCACTAAGGACACTACTTTCTGAACTTAGCAGTCAGCATAAGGTCACCATACAGTGGATACCATTCCACTGTGGAGTACCCGGAAATGACAGAGCTGATCAATTGGCAAGGAAGGAGCCAAAGAAGAACAGCCTGATGTGCCCATTACATACCACCAAAAGAAAAGAATGATCAAATCAGTCAGAAAGCCACAAAAACCTGCTCAAGATGCTACCACGTTATGGACAGACCAGAACAAGTCATTATTCTGCGAATCAGAACAGGACACAATAGATTACGCAACCACATGTATACACAGAGAGAGAGAGAGAGAGAGAGAGAGCGAGCGATGCATACACGAGCACGTCAGTGTGTGATGATTTCAGTCTGCACTCACGGTCTGTTTCCGCTGTCTGTTAGCATGAGGCCATGAGCGTAGATCCATTTTGACTAGAGAATTTGCGTTGAAAAGTTGCAAAATTATCAAGGATGTGGTCAGTGCACAGTGATGAACTATTTCATATAAATACTAAAATGGATGTTGAATGCAAATATGCAATCATTGGCATTGCATTTGCTGTGAATATTCTATAACAATTTGAGTATGACAAGGAAAACTCCTATTTCCCGCCATTGAAACACCACATCACAGCATGTGATCTTCATAATTTCAGTTTGAGATGGATTGCCAACTATAATAGTCAAAAACTCCCAAATATAAGTAAAAATGGATGCTAAATTGAATATTACTTACTAGAAAAATGCCCAAAGACTAGTTAAAATGTGATTTGTGAGTCTACTTACGATTCAACAAGACATGTATCTCTGTGTAGTAAACAAATTCCAGAAATGCAAGATGTACAGAACATAAAAGCGTGGAGGAAAAAACTATATAAAGTAATCTGTCTTTTTTTAAACGCGATTTTAACATAATTGGGGAATTAAACATCGTGATAATGCGTAACCTGCTCAGATCGGAGACGAAACAAGTAACCAAATGTCACCGCAAAAATTATTACGGTTAAATTTGGTAATTCTCACTCATAGTGGCTACCTGTGGGTATAATTTCTCTAATCAATTTACGATTTTCATTTGTCTCCTGTAGTACTTGGTCATTGGTTTTTCTGTCTGTCCATTGTATTCTTTGCATTTTCCTCAGAAACCACATTTCTGCAGCCATCAGATGTTTTTTAGCTTGACTGCACATTGTCCAAGTTTCACATCCATACAAAAGAACAGGCTCTATGTATCCCCTCAACACTCTTTTTCTCGTTTCAGTTAACATCTTTTTATTGATCAGAATGTTTTTCATCTTGTTAAAGGCTACTTTCGCCATGGTGATTCTTGTTCTAATCTCTTCAAGGCATCTCCCATCAGATGTTATGACTGTTCCAAGATAATTGTACTGATTCACTTGTTGAAGAATATTCCCATTTACTTGTATATTACATTGTGGTACTTCATTCTTCCTAGTGACGACCATAACCTGTGTCTTCTTACAATTTAATTCCAACCCCCACCTGCTCACTGTGTACGACAACTGTGTCTACTAATTGTTGCAGATCCTCTGCATTGTCTGCAATCAATACTGTATCATATGCATATCTAATGTTATTTATGTTTCATCCTTCAATGCTAATTCCTTTATGTCTTCTACATTTCTGAAAATATTTTCACTGTATAGGGAAAAAAGATCTAGAGACATCACACATCCCTGCCTAACACTTCTCTTAATTGGCTGATACTGTCCCACTTCATTATCAATCCTTATGGCAGCTTGTTGTTTCCAATATATGTTTTTTATAAGTCTAATGTCTTTCCCATCAATTTGTAGATCTGCAAGCATATCTACCATGTTGACATGTCTAACTCTATCAAAAGTCTTTGTGTAGTCAATAAAGCAAAGATGTATATCCTTGTTTACTTCTATAGCACGTTCAATAACTGTTCGCAGCATATACACAGCATTTACTGTACCCTTTCCTTCTATAAACCCACATTTTTCTTCCGCTATTTCAGGTTGTATTTTCTTCCTCACTCTTTGCATGATAATTCGTAGCAAAATCTTTGTGATGTGGCTTATTGTACTAATTCTTCTATGTTTCTGTTGTGATGTTATCTGCACCAGGGGCCTTGCCTGCTTTCATATGATTAAGAACATTTCGAACCTCCATCTTTCAAATTTGCAGCCCTTCATTATTAAATCTAATATCATACTGTTCCTCCCTGTTATCATTATAAAGGTTTTTCACATATCTGTCCATACATGTAGAATCTGATCTTTTTCTATTATGATTTTGCCATCTTTAGTTTTTAGACAGCCTGTTGATGTACTTGTTCTTTTATTAGTAAGTTCCTGAATTCTTTTGTGCACTAATTTGGTATTTTGACTGTTGTTTTTCAATTTCTAAGCACTTTTCCTCAAGCCGTGCTTCTTTTGGCCGGCTTCCTGGCCTAGAGGTTAGCGACTTTTCTCCGTAATCTCGTTTACTCTTATAAGTACAGTGACAACGGTGAGAATCAGCAGTGGTTCGAATCGCGCCGGTAACTTACGGGGTATGTGAGCCGGTCGCTCAGAGAGCAATGGCAAACTACTGAGTGTAATCTTGCCAAGAAATCAACAATCAGCTGTAAGATGCTGATGCTGACAGTGATGTCCTGTAAAGGATATGCAAACATTATTATTATCATTATTATGCTTCTTTTGCCTCCTTACATAATATTCTGACTTGTCTGTGAAATTCTTCATATTTGGCAGGATTATTTTTGTTGAGTCTTCTTGTTTCCATGGCGGGTGGGTGATGTGTGGGTGTGAGTGGTTGATGGATGAGTACTTGAGCAGGTGGATGTGTGTGAGAGATGAGTGTATGAGTAGGGGATGTGTGTGTTTGTGCAAAGATATGTGTGAGCGGCGGATGTGTGTGGTGGGGTGTGTGTGGGTGGGGGATGTGTGTGTTTGTGCAAAGATATGAGTGAGCGGCGGATGTGTGTGGTGGGGTGTGTGTGGGTGGGAGGTGTGTGTTTATGAGTGGGGGATATGTGTGGGCAGGTGGTGAGATGTGTTTGTGGGTGGGAATGTGTGTATAGGTGGGGGATGTGTAGTTGATAGGTGGCGGATATTGGGTGGGTGAGTGGGTGTAGGTTGGCTGATGTGTGGGTGGGGAAAATTGTGAGGGTGCGGGATATGTGTGTGGGATATATGGGTTGGCTGGGGTATGTGTGTGTGGTTTTGTGACATGTTTTGCTGGGTGGTTGTGGGTGGGTGTGTGCATGTCGGTTATGGGATGTGTGAGGGATGTGTGTGTAGGTGGGGAAATGTGTTTGGGTGGGGGATCAGTGGGTGGGTGGCGGTATGTATGTTTGCCCGGGTCTGTATGAGTGCGGGGAGATGTGGTGGGTGGGGGATGTGTGGGTGGCTGCGGGATGTGTGGGTGGCTGCGGGATGTGAGGGTGGATGGGGGATGTGTCTTTCAACATTGCAATATGCACTGTTTATGTTTACAACTTTCATTTGACTATGTTTTATTTTTCCATGTGAATGCATCATGCGTAATATGCATTGTTTATGCTTACAAAATCCATTTGACAATGTTTTTTTTTTCTTATGTAAATGTAACATGCACATTTGATGAATGAAAGATGAGTGATTGAAAGGGCCAAATGTTAGACGGGCCTGCATGCCCAATTTGTTACCCTTTTAAAATAAAGTTTGTTCGTTCGTTCGTTCTTTTTCTCGTTTCAGTTGATATCTTTTTATTGGTCAGTATGTTTTTCATCTTGCAAAAGGCTACCTTCACCATGGCAATTCTTGTTCTAACCTCTTTAAGGCATCTCTTATCAGATGTTATGACTGCTCCGAGATAGCTGTCCCGATTCACTTGTTTAAGAATATGCCCATTTAATTCATATTACATTTCTTCCTTGCTAGTGACGACCATAATCTGTGTCTTCTTACAATTCAATTCTAACCTTAGTTGTTCAGTGTGCAACAACCGCATCTACTAAATTTTGCAGATCCAGATCATCAAGCTTCAATGCACAAGCAGAAAATATTGCAAACAAATAAACCTTATATGCGAACGTAGGCACATTCACATTGCTCTTCAAAAACTAAAACAACTGAATAAGTTGTGGAGTGGGACAGATTAATAGATTTTTAAGAGCATGCATCTTTTCCATTGTAACATGCACCTGTGAGACTTGGACACTTACTAAACAAGCTGAACAGCTCTTAAATGTCTTTGAATATAAGTGTTATAGACATGTTCTAAGAATATCTTGGATAAAGAAAAGAACAAATACAATATTTATACACAAAATAATTATCTCCCTTGCAAATAAAATTTGCGTACACAAGTAGATTATCTTCCTTTTAGTATTATCACAAAATGTTTATCAAATTTACATATGTGAAAAAATGGGAGTGCCTTTTTAGGCGCACATCAAAAGAAATAAAGTATAACTTAGCTTATTTCATGGGAGTTGCTCCAGCACCACTATTGACTTCTGTACTTGACATCTCGTGCATCTGTAATACAAACTTGCTTTTAAACACAATTACATTTCATCCTGTAGTGGGAAAAGAAAAACATTAGTATCGTCACGTAGTCATGTCGGTCTTATGTCTTGTAATGAGAGAGAGAATGATAATGGAATAGTTTTAGAGTGGAGTGTTAATAGAAATTTACTCGTTCATTATGCTAGCAAATACTTGTCAAAACTATTAGGTTGTCATCGTTGTGTGGTGGGTAGGTTTATATTTTTTTACTTGGCTAGTCCAAGAGCAGTCAAAATACTTTATGTGTTAACTGTCTCGGGGTGTCACCAAAACGGGTCGGCCCCAATGATTGCCTATCTTAACTGCCTATTCTTATTGTCTTGTGTATCACCAAAACGGACGATGGCCCCCCATGGTTACCTGTCAACGTTTCTAGGGTTCAGACAGGCAGATGGTGCGAGTACAGATGAGGCATGAAAACATGAAGGTGATATGCATGTTTAATGACAATATATCATAATATCCATATCATAAATATCACAGAGTATAACAATATCACTCCAAACACGCTCTCGCACCGGCTTTCACAATACGCTTGCGCCGTTATCAATACATTGCGCACTCGTGTCTAGCCACGCACACCAACACACATTAAGTAGCGGTCACATTGATTCGCACTCAAGTCTAAGCATAAGTCTATCCTGTCTCTCCACACAGTCACACATCCTCTCTCAGTTGTGTCCGAGTCTCGTCTCTTGTTTCCTACTCAGTCCGGTGATCACGAGGTACTTGACCATCGTGCAGTCCGTGGAATGTCGTGCTGTCATGTCTGTCCCGCACTCGACTGCGTCATTCCATCCAAGGTGAACCTGTCCTGTCACTCAAGGGTACAGTCCTGTCTCTAACTTATTGTCTTAGGCGTCTGGACTGTTCTACTGTCCCCATACTCTCCCCATGTCCTTATGTCTGTCCTCTGTCCTCTGCTATGTCATACCTAGGACCTTGACAATCATGCATCAGTCTTGATCATACTTCAGCCTAGATCATATACATCAGCCTAGATCAGGGGTCACCAAACTTTTTTCACGGCGGGCCAGATAACTGACAAAATGATGAGCGCAGGCCGGATACTCATTCTATATAATACTTGCGCCGGTATCCGTGGCGAAGATTTTACGGACGCGGTTCGTAATCCCATATACACAGCATGGGTAGCCATCCAACACAGTACCAGTGATCTTCCATCACAGCAGGGGTAATCATCCAACACAGTAACTGTAGAATGATACACAACACTAGCAATGATCAGTCAACAAGATGGAACAAAAGTCATTCATCCGGTAGCATGTCCTTTGCAGAACCTCGCTCCCATGACAACCTTCCGGAAAACCTCTCGATCATAAGTAAGATGCCCTGCTTCAGATACACCCATCTGGAGATCATCCGCCACATCCTGCACCTACCTTCTCTTTGGCCTTCCTCTCTTCCCAGGCATATACCCCTCCATTATTGTGTGACCCCTCAAGTAACCACAATATTTCAATTTTCTTTGTTTTATCGTCTTTAATAGCCTACCGTCTTCAGTATTCAGCTCTTAAAGTATGGATGCATTTGTTCTTTTCTTTATCCAAGAAATTCTTAAAACTCGTCTACATACATTGGCACCTTGCCGTCTTGACAGACGATAGTTTGTGCTTTAAAAAGGCATAATAACTTTTACTTATGGCGGTAGCGCATGTGACTGATAAGGCCAATTTGCGCTGTAAATGTCCATTCACAGTGGGTGCATGTGAACACGTGGTCATTTCCACCATCATGCACCATCTTACGTCTCAAACGATCGGTGTGTGACTTATCTGCAATAATTTTCTCCTTTGTCTTTATTCCATCTCTGATGTTTGCCCTCCATGCAACACGTTCAGCAGCGACTTGCTCCCAATGTGCATTATCAATGCCTGTATCAATCATGTCCCACTTACACACATCTTTGTATCGTAGTAGAGGCCGACCCTGAGATCTCTTACCCATCTGTAATTCACCTAAAAAGATGTCCTTTGGTATTCTACCATCATCCATCCTCCTAAGATGTCCTATCCATCTAAGTCTACGTAGACTGAGCATGGAATACACCGTCAGACAACCTGATCTTTCCAATACTTCAGTATTTGTGATTTTGTCTTGCCACTTAATACTAAGAATTCTTCGCAGACACCACATATGAAAGCTGTTTAAATGTTTCTCTTGGTGTGAGTAAGTTGTCCAGGTTTCACTGCCATAAAGAAGAGTACTAAGGACACAGGCTTGATAGACAAGGACTTTTGTTTTTGTAGTAAGCTTCCTGTTCTCCCAGACTATTTTTCTTAACCTGTTCATTGTTGTTGATGCCTTACCAATCCGGATGTTGATTTCCTGATCTAGGGATAATTTGCTATTTACCACTGATCCTAGATATGTAAAATGGTCTACTATCTCTAGTTCGGCGTCGTCAATAAAGATTGATGGTACCCCATGTGCACCTTGTGACATAATCTGTGTCTTCTTTTTGCTAATTGTTAAACCAAATTCAGAACAAACATTGGAGAATGCAGATAGTAGACATTGTAATTCTTCCTCAGAGTGGGTCGTAACTGCAGCATCATCTGCAAAAAGCAACTCTCTGATCAGTACCCTCCTAATTTTGGTCTTGGCCTTCAATCTCTGAGCATTGTAAAGGCCACCATCTGAGCGTGAGTGAATGTATATGCCACCATCCTGATCATGAAAGGCACATTTCAGTAGAAGTGAAAAGTATATTCCAAAGAGGGTGGGAGCTAGTACACAACCTTGCTTAACTCCACTCTTGATTTCAAATTCTTTAGAAGTTGCACCATCAAACTTGATTATACCCTTCATGCCTGTGTGGAACGATTCCACAATGGACAAAAGAGTTGGTGGGCAGCCAATCTTCTTTAGTGCCTTGAACAGACCCTCACGACTGACCAAATCAAATGCCTTTGTGAGGTCGATGAAGGCAATAAACAGTGGTTGATTCTGCTCACGGCATTTTTCTTGCATTTGTCGCAATGAGAATATCATATCAATGGTAGACCGGTTCTGTTGAAAGCCACACTGTAATTCAGGGTAGACTTGATCTCCTAGGACTTGAAGTCTGCGCAGAACAATTCTGGCAAATACTTTTCCAACAATACACAGAAGTGAGATACCCCTATAGTTGTTGCAGTCGCTCCGATCGCCCTTGTTCTTGTACAGCATTATGATGCTTGAATCTTTGAAATCCTGTGGGACTTGTCTTTCTCGCCAGCATAGCTCTATTAGCTGGTGGATTTGTAGAGTGAGTGTGTCTTGCCCACTCCTGATAACCTCTATTGGAATCCCATCCTTACCTGGAGCCTTGCCAGATGCAAGTTCATTTATAGCACACTTAACTTCTGTTATGGTGGGAAGTGTGTCCAGGTGGTCAAGAGTTGGTAGAGCCTCTATGGCGTTGAGGGCATCATCCGCTAGTTTGGTCTCACTTGAGTAAAGCTCCAAATAGTGCTCTACCCATCTGTCCATCTGCTGTTTCTTATCAGTGATGATTTCTCCAGTCAAGGTTTTCAATGGTGCACTTCTTTTGATCACTGGACCACAGGCTTTCTTTATTCCTTCATACATGCTTCTTATGTTTCCCTTATCACTTGGGATTTGAATGGACTCACATAACTTGATCCAATAATCATTTGCACACTGCCTGGCAGCCTTTTGCACATCCTTCCTAGCTTGCCTTAGCTCACTCAGAGTGTTATGCGTTGGTCTTTCCTTGTTTCTTAAGAGAGCTTTCTTCTTCTTATCAATCAAGGGCTGCAGAGTCTTGCTGTTTGCCGCAAACCAGTCTTGCCTCTTATGATCCACAGTGCCGTAAACCCCGACGGCAGTTTTATAAAGAGTTTCCTTAATTTGACCCCACTTTTAATTTACTGTACAATTTTCTGGTGTATCAATGAAAGCGTCTTCAAGTTGCTGTTGAAACTGAAAGCACTTTTCAGGATCGTGAGTGTTTATAATATTAATCCTAGGGCTAGATTTGTGTTTAGCTGTGTAGATTCTCTTTGGTCTCAGTCTAACCCTTGCAACAACTAAAGAATAATCTGTATCACAGTCAGCATTGTGGTAACTTCGAGTCAATGATATATGGTTCAGATGTTGTCTCCGTGTGATGATGAAGTCCAGCTGGTGCCAATGGCCGGATCTTGGATGTTTCCATGTGACCTTGTGCATCTCTTTTGTTTTAAAAAAGGAGTTTGTAATACATAGGTCATTACTGGTGCAATGCCCCAGCAGCCTTCGCCCATTTTCATTCATGCGACCGATGTATTTTCCAAGGCACACTGGCCATGAACTCGAGTCCTTGCCCACACGAGCATTGAAATCACCAAGCATATAAATGTAGTCAGATTTTGGAACTGCCTTGATCACGCAGTCTAACTCCTCATAGAACGAATCCTTCACATCATCAGAGGAATCGAGTGTCGGTGCATATGCAGTAATAATGGAGGCAAAACCACAAGAGGTTGCCAACCGCAGGGATAATAGTCTTTCATTTCCTCCTGCTGGAATTTCAATCATTCCCAGTAGCGAATTCTTCACTGCAGCAAAGCCCACACCGTGTTGCCTTCTTTCTGCCTGCCCTCTACCCTTCCAAAAAAAAGGTGTAATTGAGTGACCCATCCTCAGCGAGGCGAGTCTCCTGCAGGCCAGCAATATCAATGATAAGACGATTGAGTTCAGCATCAATCACAGCCGTTTTTCTCACATCGTCAATATTGGTCAAGTCAGTGGAAAATCCTGGACACATGGTTCTCACGTTCCAGGTTGCAAGCCGTAGCTTGAGGTTTCTATTTTTATTTTTGTTTTTTACCTGGTGCATTGGTTTTACAGCCTGCGATTCAGATTTTGTCCTAGCCCCAAGCACCCATTGAAGCAGGCAGGCTGTGCGGATCAGCACCCAATTGGCCGGGGGCTGCCCAGCTTGAGGCGGGCGGTAGCTGATCAGTGACACCTGTAGGTGTCTCCCACTGTCAGAGGCAACGCGTGGCGCCCCATGTCTACGCCAATTGACAGGGACTTATAACCTGTAACAGTTGCCTCTCGCTTTGATTCCGAGTCCAGTTAAGACCAGGGATGGAGTTATTGCCTCTCCATAGCACAAAGCCTGGGCTAAAATATAGAGATCATGTGTTGCCCATGCAGCATGATCCCTCTCTCGGCCTGCCTAGTTCACTCCAGAGGAAAGGTAACACCTCTACACCTGGAACAAAACAAGCTGCAGAAGCTGCTGGATCAGCAAAGCAATGCTCTAACTGTCCGCCTGTCGGAGCTTCGATCCTAGACCAGTTGCCAACCAAGGCTTAGGGCCTGGTCTGCCCTGCCATGGCATTTTGTCTTTAGCTTGCATTTCCTCGCACCAGGATAAGGCTTGTACCCTCCCAATTGCGCTCTTCTGCCCGAAGACGTTGGCACAATGTGGGGTGTTGGGTTTGGTAAGCGCTGCCCAACGTTCGGCGCTAACAGAAAGCAGGTAGTACCGTCTACTGTTATACGGTAGCTCAGTCATATCTGACTAAGACCTGACTCACAGAACGCGTCTAAAACATTTATATTCAAAGGCATTTATGCGCTGTTCAGCTTGTTTAGTAAGTGTCCAGATCTCACTGGCGTACGTTGCAATGGGACAGATGCATGCTATTAAAACTCGAATGTTTGTAGTTCTATCTATCCCACTCCAAAAACTAAAACCCCTATCACAATATATGCTACTCCATACTCTTTTAGAGCCACGGCAGGCGGCTTCATTTTGTAATAGAATATATCTCATAATAAGGTTTGTAAAATATATACATAGGGCTGGCCTAAATAAAAAGCCTAGAGTAACTAGGAGGTCTCCACACGTGTGAAGTTCCCATATTATTCTAAACATATGTACATTTAAATTGTATCACAACGCCTCGTGTTTCATACGTTATATCAAGCAAGTTCAAGCACCGTCGGCGGGCCGTATGAAATGACATCTCGGGTTGGATCCGGCCCACGGGCCATAGTTTGGTGACCCCTGGCCTAGATCATACATCAGCCTAGATCATACATCAGCCTAGATCATACATCGGCCTAGATTGTACATCGGCCTAGATGATACATCATCTTATATCATACATCATCCTAGATCATACCTGAACTTAGATCATATATCAGTTAATATCATCGTGAACTTAGATTATACATCAGCTTATATCATCATGATCTTAGATCATACATTAGGGTATATTGTCATGAACTTAGATCATACATCAATTTAGTTCATTCATCAGCTTAGATCATTCATCAGCTTATATCATCATGAACTTAGATCATACATCATCCATGATCATACATCAGCTTACATCATCATGAACTTCAGATTATACATCAGATTGTATCATAAATCATCATAGATCATACATCAGTTTAGATCATATATCAGCTTAGATCATAACTAAACTTAGATCTTACATCAGCTTATATCATCCAGAATCATACATCAGCTTACATCATCATGAACTTCAGATTATACATCAGATTGTATCATAAATCATCATAGATCATATATCAGCCAAGATCGCACATCACCTTGCATCATCATGTACTTAGATCATGCATCAGCTGATATCATACATAGGCATAGATCATACATGAGCACATTAATCACTATTTTTCTTCATCTTTCGTTCTTTTGAAATTAATTGTCTGTAGTTGCAATGTGTGCCTGTTTGATTACACAGCTGTTCATAATCAATACCTGGTATATTCATGAGGATATTAATTATTTACTTCTGTTTGTTTCAGAAATACTCTCTTGGTCTCCAAAGAGTTCTTTCCACTCCATACAAGAGCATTCTCTAAAGTTGACATATGACAGCATAGACATGAAGGTTGTGAAAGAAGAGCTATTGGATGTTCTGTGTGAGGAAAGGAGTGACAGATTCAGTAAAATGGTAGACGTGGCTGGGGGGTAGCATCATTCATGAAATGACAGAACACAACTCAGAATCAAGAATGGTTGAGTACAGTTGTAAGGCATCAGTAACACATGAGCATTGTTGTCAAATGTCAGAGAGTGTGCCTTCTGTGATAGATTCAAGATGACCATCTAGAGTGTCAAAAGATCATGAATAACAAAAGAATACATACAGGAGAGAAACCTTACAAGTGTGATGATTGTGGTGCTTCTTTTACTCAAGTTGGCAGTGTGAAGTACCACATGAAGACACATACAGGAGAGAAACCCTACAAGTGTGATGATTGTGGTGCTTCTTGTATTACATCTGGCCATCTGAAAAGTCACATGAGAACACATAGAGGAGAGAAACCTTACAAGTGTGAAGATTGTGGTGCTTCTTTTACTGAATCTGGAAGTCTGAGGAGGCATAACAGAACACATACAGGAGAAAAACCTTACAAGTGTGATGATTGTGGTGCTGCTTTTACTCAAGTTGCCAGTGTGAAGTACCACATGAGGACACATACAGGAGAGAAACCTTACAAGTGTGAAGATTGTGGTGCTTCTTTTACTGAATCTGGAAGTCTGAGGAGACATAAGAGAACACATACAGGAGAAAAACCTTACAAGTGTGATGATTGTGGTGCTGCTTTTACTCAAGTTGCCAGTGTGAAGTACCACATGAGGACACATACAGGAGAGAAACCTTACAAGTGTGAAGATTGTGGTGCTTCTTTTACTGAATCTGGAAGTCTGAGGAGACATAAGAGAACACATACAGGAGAGAAACCTTACAAGTGTGAAGATTGTGGTGCTTCTTTTACTAAATCTAGAAGTCTGAGGAGGCATAACAGAACACATACAGGAGAAAAACCTTACAAGTGTGATGATTGTGGTGCTTCTTTTACTGATGCTGGCTATCTGAAACAACATAAGAGAACACATACAGGAGAGAAACCTTACAAGTGTGATGATTGTGGTGCTTCATATACTCAGGCTGGCCATCTGAAACGACATAAGAGAACACATACAGGAGAAAAACCTTACAAGTGTGATGATTGTGGTGCTTCTTTTACTCAAAATAAGAATCTGAGAAAACATAAGAGAACACATACAGGAGAAAAGCCTTACAAGTGTGATGATTGTGGTGCTTCTTTTACTGAAGCTGGCAATCTGAAGACTCACAATAGAACGCATACAGGAGAAAATCCTTACAAGTGTGACGATTGTGGTGCTTCTTTTAATGAAGCTGGCAATCTGAAGACTCACAAGAGAACACATACAAGAGAGAAACCCTACAAGTGTGATGACTGTGGTGCTTCATTTGCTCGACTTGATGATCTGAAGAAACACATGAGAACACATACAGGAGAGAGACCTTACAAGTGTGATGACTGTGGTGCTTCTTTTACTCGAGCTGGCAATCTGAAGAGTCACAAGAGAACACATACAGGAGAGAAACCTTACAAGTGTGATGACTGTGGTGCTTCTTTTACTCAAGCTGGCAATCTGAAGAAACATAAGAGAACACATACAGGAGAGAAACCTTACAAGTGTGATGACTGTGGTGCTTCTTTTACTCGAGCTGACAGTCTGAAGAGTCACAAGAGAACACATACAGGAGAGAAACCTTACAAGTGTGATGACTGGTGCTTCTTTTACTCGAGCTGGCAGTCTGAAGAGACATAAGAGAACACATACAGGAGAGAAACCTTACAAGTGTGATGACTGGTGCTTCTTTTGCTCGACTTGATGATCTGAAGAAACACATGAGAACACGTACAGGAGAGAGACCTTACAAGTGTGATGACTGTGGTGCTTCTTTTACTCAGACGTATAATCTGAAGAAACATATGAGACTGCATCCTTGTCATGTACCCTGCAAACTACCATAGGTGTATTTATTCAGGATCAATTCTGCTTATATTTCTCAGTGTCACCATACAGTCCAGCCAGCATCATCTCTCTCTGTCTGCCCAAGTCTAATTTCCCACTGATATTTCCTGTCACAGTGGTTTCCCTTGCTTCTCTTCTCATCACAATTCTAAAGAATGTTATTTTTTCTTTCTGATAGTTGTATATAATGTTCTACTTTCATTAGCATTTTCCAGGCAATCATTGTTAAGTTACTCTGGCAATCCAAGCCATTTGCAACAACCACTTCAGGAATCACATCTTTGATGCTTCCAACAACACGAAAGACATTTTATTGAATGCAAACACATTTCACTTAGATCCTAAAGCCAGAAACCCTGAGGAATTGTATGCAAAAGTGAGTAGGAAAGAGGTTCAGTCACTTGTAGATATTAAATTCACCAGTTAGTCATTCCACAAGGCTCATAAACCCCCAACTTTATGGCCTTTCTAAACTGCACATGCCTGATGTACCACAGAGATTTATTTAATCTATGTTCAACTCTGTCCAACACAGGATGGTGAAATGGCTTGCAGAAACGGCTAAACCAATCGACAATCTTTCAACCCCTTAATATTAAAAGATTAATTTGAACTGGTTAAATTACCGGATAGTATGGATCTTAAACTAAAGCATGTGACGTCAATGGATATTGCCTCTATCTTCACTGACGTTCCCTTGGAAGAAACGGTGATCATCATCTGTGATTGCATGTGGAGCCATATCGAGAACAAGTTACCCTACTGTTCAAAACCCAAGATGTGGGGGAGGAGAATAACACATCCCAAACCTAAAACTAGAAGTGAAGAAGCCGCTACTGACACCAAGGCCACCAAGAAGATGGGGAAATAAAACTGCCTACTAGCTGTACCAAAGCGCCACCATCGCAGCCGAAAGAAAGAAAACTTCAAGAGCCCACAAATGAAGCGACCACTGGGAAAGACGATGACAACCCACCGGAAACAAGATCAAAGACTACCCAAAAGCAGACTGAGAGAAAAGACACTGTATTTGAAGAAATCTGACATGCTGCAGACGATCATGTGAGTGATCAAACGCATCCAAGTGGAACTTACAGACGACCAGACACAAAAGCAGCTGCAGCAGGAGAGTCTCCACATTTGAGTCATAAAGGCGGAGCGGCTTCTGACATATGCCAAGATAACAACACTTGCGGTGGTGACAACGGAGGGGAGCAAAATGCCTGTCAAAGTGATGATGGACAGGAAACAACAACAGCCTGAACACCTTATTCTTAGAATTACACAATGCTGTCAGTGCCAGAGGGCCTGTCACTAGAACAACATGTCGCAGCAAGACAGACATCTGCCGATACTGTGCCGAAGATCACGCCTTCAACGAATGTCCGCTAGCCAAACAGGACTAGAACTTTTGGAAGCCTAATGATAATAGAAAGTGTGCGAACTGCCTTGGCAAATACAGAGCAGAGATGTCATAAAACTCTCCATAACAACAAACACACCATTCAAGAAAGCATGGCGGAAGTTTGAGACAGCCACATGCATTTCATAAGATGACAAAAACCAGCTTTAAGGCCAGACAGCTGATCTAAAGAACCAAATCAATAAAGTACAATACACCGGCAGCAACGAAGACTTTTGGGGGAAAAAAATGAAAGAAATCCAGTGCAGCATCCTGCGTGAGGTGGAACGCTTGGCTCAGACAAAGAAAGAAAACAAAGACAAGCGATTCAAACAGACAGAGAACAACTGAGAATTGACATTGAGCTAATCCAAAACAAGCCAACAGCCATGCCGAAGACAACTGAGAAATCTCAAGCTGAAGCCATGACAAAGACCATGAGGAAACCTCATGTGGAAACCAGCAACCCATTCACAATGACCATTAAATTCAAGGGGAAACCAGTTTTCACCAGGAAATATGACAAAAGCCAAGACAGCCTAGAGGAGAGAGCCGAGAAATTTATCGAAGTTCACAAAGAGATATTTGAATGGACCAAACTACCTGAAGACGAGTTAATTGGACTTCTAAGGACCATATCCACTCAAAACAGGCGAGCTAGGAGAAAACAGCAACAAATGAAAAAGCAGAAAGAAACAGATACAAAGGACAACCCACCGGCCAAACCCCCAGCTGACATCACAGGCTCTGCTGCATCAAAAATCAGCTGAAACTGACACAAAGATGTTTGTCCATCAAGAATGATGATGACCATTCATTTAATCCAGTAGGGTTGAAAGTATGGAGCCGTGAGTTCTAAGATGCTGATAAGCCTATTTTGGCTCGAAATGTTCTTTGACAATGTGGACAAAGAATGCTTGACGTTCTAGGAGGAGTATCTCCTGCAGTGGTTTTTCTGTTCAGCCTTTTCTTCACAGCTCTTGCAGTCCTGGTTGCTTCACAAGTGACTGCACGATTATGTAATGATGTACGCCACAAATTACAGTCTTTAGCAGCAGTCTCCCATGTGTCAAGATGAATTCCAAAAGCATTCAGTGAGATTTTCAGTTTCTTTAAAGCGTGTCCTCTGGCCGCCTTGGGAGCGTTTACCACAACGCAGCTCGCCGTAAAAAATTTATTTAGGGAGCCTGTGATCTGGCATACAAGTTAACTGACCAGCTCAGCGAATCTGATTTTTCATTAGTACAGTTTAGATACTGGGCATGGACGCTCTTTCTAGAACTTCTGTCTGAGATCTTGTCTTGCCATTTAATCTTCATTAGCTTCCTAAGCTCCCGTGTGTTGCCGAGGCCCATAAGGGAAGCAAAGAATAGCAACACTGTAGCCTACCACGCATGTCATAAGAGGCGACTAAGGAGGCTTGATGGTTCCGTCGGCCTGCTACTGAGTGAGTGCATGGCGCGACACTGTGAGCTGTGAGTTTAATGTGAAATGCTTTTGAATCTGCCTGAGGTTGTTTGGAACGTGACTGCATGTTCGGAGCGATGGCAGATGGCTATGGCCCAGAATTGACCGGTTTTTGCCTTATGCAGAAATGCGTGTGTCACCGTCCTAGATCTCTAGGGGATTGAAACTCGGGCTCATACAGGCAACAAACTCCGTTCATATGCTTGAAACTCGGGCTCATACAGGCAACAAACTCCGTTCATATGCAATATAACATCATTTATTATCACTATGTTACAGTAAGCTGGCGAAGAGAGTTTTCGCAAGCCAGCAATCTGTAAGTTGCATATCACAGGAGTTTACAATAAACATAATCATCACAACAACTCTATCAGCTATCTAACATATGCATAAGACCCCTAAATACACTTGGGTCGAAACTATCAAGTCCCCCTTAAGGTAAGCCCTGTTGCTTCCTCGATGTCCAGTCCGTGTCTGCCTTTCCACATGTGTCACAATCCGACACGGGTGGTAACTCTCTCTGAGTTTCTCGTGGACCCCGCAATCGGCGGGCCCCATCAGTGTCCACGGGGCTGTGGACACACTGACCGGTCCTTCGAGAAGGCTCTGGATTATTCGAGCCTTCGAGTGACTTGGTTCTTTCCCTTTGGCTGGAGTTCTATCCCTTGTCTAGTTTCTCCTACTTTTATGTTGGTACCGCCCCTATGTGAGGCTGTGACAGGAGTCCCCCTCCCCCCTGCTCTGATGGGTTATTATGGTAATTAGTTCTGCACTAATTCTGTCACAGGATCACATAAAGTCGGTGTTTGTAGTTTGGTGGATAATAACTTGGCAACCTACACATCTGCATCAACAACTCATGTATTCTCCGATACAGCACTTCAAGATGATTGCTGTAGAGGTCTCTCTCTTCTATGTTCTTAAACATGCTTATCTGACCGAAGTTCCGTGACGTTTCCAGTTGTTTTTACTACCGCGCCCTTCTCACGTATCCATATGATACCAAGATATAAAACTGTACGAGAGTTTTAACAAGACAAATGTCTTGGCTATTTAAGTACACTTGCAAATCTTGTCCTGCGTGTGTATTTCGATACATTTTTACTTCCGTATGTTGTATGTTGCTGAATATGTAGTTATGCTGTTGTTTCATCACATCTGACTACGTGTGTTCCTGTTGGCTTGTTAGTGTATTGAGTGATATGTTGCTGTTTCTAATAAAGTGACTGTATTTTAATTGTTAGTGTTCAGTTTTGAGTTCGTATAAAGTGTGTGCTCACTGTGTGGTTTAACTCCAAGCGTCACGAGTTGGGATATCCTTTGTCATGAATTACCCAATCTGTGTAATGCATGATCGGGGCATTCCAAGCAGTGGCGCTTAGATGTAGTGTATTCAATACTAAACATGTATCAACAATTGAGACAGGTAATACATTTTACATGAAAGACGCAGACAAATTAAAATAAATACGTTTTGCGTACAATTTGTCCGCTCAGTATATCGCTCTCTCATTTAATTCATTCACTCTGTCAATCACACATCTTTCATACAATATAGTATTTTGTTAAAATATACAAATAAAGTTGAGGTAAGTCTTATTGCCCTTAGAAAAATGGATTAGGCGATATGTTCCCTTTACGGTAACAAGTACTTTTTGTATGTGTAATCAAAGAATGGTTTATAACTTAAATAGAAAAATTGTATAGGAAAAATATTTCACCTATTAGTGAAAATACTTGTAATATCATGGTAGAAAATATACAAGTTACAGTTTGACATATTTTATATATATAATGACATACAAGTGTAATACATATTAACTAATAGTAAATTAATTAACTAATTAAATCCAACGACGATGTGTGTGTTGTCCTCCTGTTGTCCGTTTGTCGTGCCATCAATGTTAACAGTTAATATAGCTGTCCTTTGCATGTTGGAATCGACGTAGTTCTATTCCGGCTGTTTGCGATGTTTCTTAGCAATAACGAGTATGCAGTGTTCTTAATCTTTACAAGATGACTGTCAGTTCACTGGTTGAAATCACTTCACAGATATTATATATCGCTCGTATTGTTTTTCACGCCTTGGCCATTGGTAATATGGCTTAATACACTATAGGGTTCTCAAAGTTTCATGTTTGTGAGTGTTATCAGTAGACTATTCACTCGGGCGTTAATACTTCTGGATGAAAGTTCTACAGTAGGTGTAGAGGTACACTGTTCTATGGTAGGTGTAGCGGTACACTGTTCTATGCAACAGACTAAAATATCACAGCTTATTATATGGCGAATGATTAATGTGCCTAGTGCTAGTCTGCTGGTGCATTAGTTTGCCGTGACAATATGTCTGCATTAATATTATCAGTATCTTTAATGTGGCGGATTTCGAAGTCGAAATCTTGAAGAAGAAGACACCATCTTGATAATCGGTGATTCTTTGGCACACCTTGCTTAAGTACCAGCAGTGGCGAATTATCGGTTAAAACAACAAAATGCGAACCTAAGAGGAACTTAGATAATCGACGCATACAAAAAAGTAGACTTAATGCCTCCAACTCAACTGTGGAATAATGGATCTCAGCCTTTTTAAGCTTCCGGCTGACATAGAGTATTGGATGTCTTACGCCTTGATATTCCTACATCAGGCATCCTCCAATTGCGATAGCACTCGAATCTGTGGTTAGAATAAAAGGTATATCTATGTTTGGTAATCTTAATATGGGTGGGTTAGAAAAAATTGATTTCAATTTGCACATTACATCCTCTAAGCGGATACTCTTACAAAATTTTTCTGGATGATCTTTTGTCAACAGATTAGAAAAAACTGATGTGAGTTCCGCCCAGTTTGGTATAAACTTGGCGTAATAGTTTATGAGACCTAACAGGCTTCTAACCTGTTTCTTTGTAGTTGGAACTTCTAGATTGAGAATTTTTGATACGATTCTATTATCTGTCAATAGCTTGCCTTCGGAAATCCTATGACCTAAGAAGTCTATTTCTTTATAGCCTATTTCAACCTTGGAAGGTTTGATAGTAAGTCCAAAGAGAAGGATTTGATTAAAGACTTGTTGGAGTGTACGTAAGTGAGAAGTCATGTCTGAAGAATGGATACATATATCATCAATATAAGATTGCACGTCCTTGATGCCGTGCAATAACAGCCTGGTTAACCTGACAAATGTGGCGGGAGCGTTCTTGAGACCAAATGGAAGATATCTCCATTCGTACAGCCCAAGTGGTGTAGCGAATGCTGTTATATGCCTTGAAGAGGGAGATAGTGGTACTTGCCAGTAACCTTTAGCTAAATCAAGCTTAGAATATAAGGATTATTGAGACATATTCAAAATGAGGTCTTCACAGCTGTTCATTGGCTCAGCATCTGTCGTGGTTATAGTATTTAATCTTCTGTAATCTATGCATAAATGAATGGATTGGTCCTTCTTTTTCACCAGGACTATTGGCGAAGAGTACTGGGAAACAGATTTCTGTATTATTTTATTTTTTTTCTAGGTCCAAAATTTCTTTGTCTAAATTTGCTCTATAATGTAAAGGAATCGAATATGGTCTACATTTGATAGGCGTTAGATCTGTCAACACAATTGAATGTGTTATTTTGTCAGTCTGTCCAGGTTTGTTTGAGAAGATAGTTTTATAGTTGTTAAGAAGAGACAAAATGTCTTGTCGCTGCTGTTGTGTCAAAGTGTCAGAGATTTGTATGTCTTTCATCGTACTGTCGTCGTTCATAATTGGTACTGGAATTTCTGTATTGTCTACGTCCGTCTGATTTATTACTGACGCTACTGTTTGTAAATTGTCTTCAATGTCATTGTCGTCGTCGTCGTCGAGACTAATCGTTGTCAATGTGTCGTTAGATTGGTCGTAGTTGTCGTTATCCCATATTGTCGGTACTGTGAATATGTTTTCGTTGTCACAAGAATGAGTCGTTAATGATGCTTCGTTTGTCGAGGTGTTATTCAGTCGGGTAATTGTCGTTTCGTTTTCGTTGTTTTTCTTGTCAGTTTGGTTATTGTCATCTGTTATCTGTGTCTTCTTGTTCGTGTCACTGTTCTTTCTAGAATAGTACGGTTTTAACATATTTACATGGAATATTTTCAACTTTCCATTCACAGAAATTTCGTAGTCAACTTCCGAAATCTTTCTTACAACCTTAAACGGTCCCTGCCAAAAGGTTGATAGTAAATCTCTCTTGTCAGGTAGTAATAGTAAAATGTCTTGATTTGGTTGTAATAAAATCGTTTTTGCCCCTTTGTTGGCGTACTGCGACTCCTGAAGTTGGTCGTTGTGGGTTTTGTGTGTCATTTGTCTTGTTACTATATTAGCGTATTGTGTGTTGTTGCACATTTACAGGCTCAATATTCTGTGGATTGATGGAGTCCTCAGTTCGAGGTGTTAATTTGATGGTATCATTGAAAGATTCAACCGCCCCAGTATTCTGAACCTCTGTGAATTCGTTTCGAATTCCGTCATCGGTTGTCTCCCTTGTGCTTTTGGCAGTTTGAGACAAGCACGCTTGGTTTTTCATTTTGGAACCACTGTTCAGTTTTTGGATACAGTTTTTCTGTTCCCATTCTCTGATTTCTTGTTCAGAGCAAGATCTTATGTTGGGAAGATTCCCAAGGATGATTTCAGCGGCAGGATTTTCTAGTACTGCGCATAGCACTTGTCCTGATATAAAAGGTGTCCGAATTTCGGCAAGTGCTAGGGCGTATCTTTCGATAATGCCTGCGAATGTGCGACAAGTTACGTATTTGTGTGTGTAGTCTTTGTCATTAACTAATGTTTTCTTAATTCCACAAAGAGTCGCGCCGGAATCGCGTATTAATGTGCATTGTCTGTTATTAACAAAACCTGTTGCAAATTTTAACTTGCCTGTTGATGTTAAGGCTGCGTTGGCCATTTCGTTAGAAACTGGTATTGTGTGGCCGCATAGCAAAGTTGTATCAAGCTGAAATTTTCTACAGGTGTTACATGTGTCATTAGTGATGGTGTTAATGATTTCTACAGCGTTACCTAACTCACTCGCACTTTCATTCTGGATGTCGCATTCGTTCTGTTGTTCAATTTCTTCATCTGAGGATGTGTTTATTAATGCGGCATTAGCCTGCTTCATCATCTTTCGTCCATCACAGTGGGCTGAATAGTGTCCAAAGCTGGAACAACAATAACATTTGACCGCTCTCTGATATGCGTTCCTTTTGTTCTTTTGTTTTTCCACCATCATTTGCAGATGATGTGGATAATTTGGTGATTTGTCACACATCGCGTACTCTTCGTGTGTCAAATGACAATACTGGCACCTTACTGGCTTTGTGAACTTAGAGTGTTGTTTGAACCTGTTTTCATTTGGTTTTGAATATTTGGTGTTTGTAACTGCTGCTGTCTCATTTTGGCTCATATTCAACTGAAAAATATCGCGGTTCGCTGTAAAATATGCGCTCCCCTTATTTTCTATTTCCTGAATAGTTTTACAATCCATTTGTCTCAAAAATTTAGAAAAAGGTGTTGGTATTGTGCTAATAATTTTGTCAATTATACTTAGCTCCTTCAGTTTATCATGGTTGTTATTTGTTTTTGCTGAGGTTATCCATTTTGGACAAATATCTTGGACTGTAGACACGTAGTCTATGAAAGTTTGGCTAGGCAAAGGGGTTAATTTGGAGAACTGTAGTTGATAGCCTGCTGTATCTAGTGAAAAATGTTGTAGTATTCTTTGTTTCAAATAGTCGTAATCTTTCCTCATGTCTTGTGGAACTGTTTCTATCACTTTGCTGACCAGCAATCCGGAGCATTACTGTCTCCCATTACCAAGGGTGTTTGCGGATTTTTAAAAAAATGACTAGTTTTTAAATTAAATTCACTAAAAATTTAAAATTGAACGTAGGGTGTTGAAATTTTCAGAGCACTGTTATGAATGGTTGTTAGGCATAAATATATATGTTTTATGCAAATTTGTCACATGATCATGACGGCCATCTTGAATTTGTATGGCTATTTATAGAATAATTAGATGATGTTTTAAAACCATCATCTTTTCATATTTTTTAGTGAATGTTTTCAAAGTAAAAGCTATAAAATGTTAGCGACATGGTTGGCAATGAATAAAATAAGCTCAATATGAGCACTAATTTACACGGAACACTTTGTTGACCAACAATCCGTAGCATTATTGTCTCCGATTACCAAGGGTGTTTGCGGATTTTTGAAAACATGACTGGTTTTCAAATTAAATTCACTAAAAATTTAAAATTGAACGTAGGGTGTTGAAATTTTCAGAGCACTGTTATGAATGGTTGTTAGGCATAAATATATATGTTTTATGCAAATTTGTCACATGATCATGACGGCCATCTTGAATTTGTATGGCTATTTATAGAATAATTAGATGATGTTTTAAAACCATCATCTTTTCATATTTTTTAGTGAATGTTTTCAAAGTAAAAGCTATAAAATGTTAGCGACATGGTTGGCAATGAATAAAATAAGCTCAATATGAGCACTAATTTACACGGAACACTTTGTTGACCAACAATCCGTAGCATTATTGTCTCCGATTACCAAGGGTGTTTGCGGATTTTTGAAAACATGACTGGTTTTCAAATTAAATTCACTAAAAATTTAAAATTGAACGTAGGGTGTTGAAATTTTCAGAGCACTGTTATGAATGGTTGTTAGGCATAAATATATATATGTTTTATGCAAATTTGTCACATGATCATGACGGCCATCTTGAATTTGTATGGCTATTTATAGAATAATTAGATGATGTTTTAAAACCATCATCTTTTCATATTTTTTAGTGAATGTTTTCAAAGTAAAAGCTATAAAATGTTAGCGACATGGTTGGCAATGAATAAAATAAGCTCAATATGAGCACTAATTTACACGGAACACTTTGTTGACCAACAATCCGTAGCATTATTGTCTCCGATTACCAAGGGTGTTTGCAGATTTTTGAAAACATGACTGGTTTTCAAATTAAATTCACTAAAAATTTAAAATTGAACGTAGGGTGTTGAAATTTTCAGAGCACTGTTATGAATGGTTGTTAGGCATAAATATATATGTTTTATGCAAATTTGTCACATGATCATGACGGCCATCTTGGAAAATGAAAAATAAAAAATTTTCATTTCTACACTGTGTTGTGGTTTTTGTTTGGTGTGTTGTGTCTGTGATATTAGTAATTAGTATTTGGTTATATTTATATATATATTGGGTATTTGGGTATATAAGGTTAACCCACTCAACAAATGCTCGCAGAAGTTGGATGTGTCGGCCTAACGGCGCAAGAACACAGCTCTGCTGTAAACAGGCACAACGCAATCAAGTCCAAAAAAAAGAAAAAAAATGAGCGCAGAAGAAGAAAAAGTATTTGTAAATTCTAACCTCTAGTTGAAGTCTGAGCTGTCTCCTTCATTACTTGGGGTTGAAGTTGTAGCTGTAGACTTCTGCAAGAGTCTTTGTCTGGAACGTTGATAATCCTCAACCGTGTGGTATAGCTTGAAACATGGTGTCAGGCATAGAGGTGTATTGCAATCTGGGCAGTACATGCAAGTCTGGCTTCTTTTACCTGCAGCCTTACAAACTTTACAGTCTGGTTTTACCTTGGTCTTTCATACTTTTGAATAAAATGGCGCTCAGTAAGTCGTGATGTTGTGACTTGTGGTCTTGAAGGTGTTGCATTGCGCCGAAGAACAGCAGGTCCAATAAGAGGAAGACTGACATCCTGCCTAAACTTCTTTGCAGTGATCTTATTTGTAGAGTTGGCAGTGTTGTAGATTATATGCCCATTGACCAGAGCAGTTTCAACTAGACAATGATATAATGGCAGGTACCATTTATATGATCTATGTGGAAAGGGGTAGCTTGCACTCAGTTGGCCGAAGTGTTCGACACCGCCCATACTTTTATTGTATTTTTCTGCAAGCACTGGCTTGCTTATTATTCTGCCCTCTGGAATTCCCCTTTTCTTTACTGTCTTTTCCATAACATCATTGGAGTGAACTGTAGATATCAGGGTCACTCTCTTAGTGTCATGCCAGGTAACGGCCAACATGCAATTATCTTCTGTAACACAAAACACAGGATGATCTGCCTTTTTCAGTTTCAGTTGTTTTTTCTTCAACATATCGGGAAAATGTTTTCTATTTTGACACACTGTTCCACATGCACCAGTCTGCATTTCTTTCAGTTCTTGAAATAAAGTTGGGCTTGAATAAAAGCTGTCACAATAGAGAATATGTCCTTTAGAACCATATCCATCATTTCTGTGTAGCTGTTGGTATCTGTTCTGACTCATGGCCTTCGAATATGCTGTTTCATTCAGCCAAAAATTCTTAGACCAGTAGTCTGAAACTGCTGGTTTACAACACATTCCCATGGCAATCTGAAGCCCTATGAATGCAGAAATTTCAACTGCATCAGTATGATCCCAAGTAAGCTTTTTGTACTTGGCATTTCCTGTGTACTGAGAGAGGTGATTTTCACCATACATGTTGACTTCACACGTGATCAGACCTATGGCAGTGTAGTGTCAGGGGAAAAAAGCTTGAAAAAAATCAATGGACATAAACCCAGTTGTGTCTGACACCCTGTTCTTTGTATGGAAGATTGCCAAGCTCAATAAGTTCGTTTTGAAGAGCCTTTCTCCATTTCTAAACAGAATTTTCAGCTGTAGAAATGTTCTGGTCTCTTGTGCCACGCCCACTACTTTCTTCAGAAGTACCTTCATGACCTCCATCATCAACTTCAACATCGTTAACGCAACTTTCATTTACACTAATATTCACCTATGTGTCTCTACTTATCTAGGAAACATCGTTTTCAGCTTCAATTTCGCTGGCAGAGTCAGAATACTCTATATTACGAGCCTGGTGTTCATCCTCAGGCATGGTGAAAATGCTGAATATTCACTTGGGACCCAAATTAATGAATTTAAAAAATAAAAAAAAACTAGTTACGGCTGCAAACACTTTTAACCATGGGCGCAGCCATTTTGGAATAAGGGAAACAACTGGATGACGCCTGATTCCGTGGCTATCGATAAGGCCGTCTGTTTGAAATCCGCATGTCGCTAATTCGTTGACCGTCGAAGTTGGTCACCAAGGCATATAGCCAGATATTCGTCGAGCGTCGAAGTTGGTCAGCAAAGGATATAAAAAGGGCTCTAAAGCTAAATTTCTCATCAGAATAAATGACCAGTCGACTTTTGCGACGTTATGATGAGTCATCAAGCACTCAAAGTTCTCTAAGTATGCGCTGATTGAATCTCCTGAACAAAACGGCTTGACCAGGCCTTTATATTTGTTGTATTTTTGTTCATCTTCTTTACTTCTAAGTTTGTTTACTGACATTTCTAAGTTGGAATCAATTTCCATTTGTTTCAGTTTTATCTGTGTCTCTGCATTTAATTGGGCTTGCTTGGTTGCAGCCTCGAGCTCCATTTGTATCTTCTTCTCTTGAGCTTGCAGTTGCATTTTCTTTCCTTCAGCTTCCATTTGCATCTGCATTTTTTTTTTCTTCAGCCTCAATTTGCATCTGCATCTTTTTCTCTTCTCTTTCTGCTTGCATCTTTTTCTCTTCCCTTTCCATTGCTCTCTCTTCTCGTGCAATATTTTCTGAATGTGTCTTTTGTGCCCATTCTGAAAGTTTCTCCTCAATATATCCTAACCTAATACCTAATTCGATGCACTGTTCTAATGTTGACATCTTGTATTTTAGTTATTGTTCACTTTATTGAAATTAAATCCCTTTGAAATTAGTCTGGGTGTACAAAAGTTGGTTATTCCCCTTAATGTTTACATTCAAATTTACACGAGCATATACATACAAATCAATACAAAGCAAAATGTTACATCAATGAATCATGGATGAGTATCGCTTAGGGACATAATGAGCATGAAATGAAACTCCTCTTAATTTTCCTGATCTCTCGACTGTAGTCTTGTTGTGCTTTCCTGTTTTCTCGCCACTGCTGGAGTACAGGTTACATACACACGATATTTCGCGGAACAATCTGATGTTGGAATCAAAAAAAAAATTAGTAACAGTCAATGTAATTGTCACAGTCATGTCAAATTTTATGAACATCAGCATAAATTCAAAATATTTTTGTAGAGGGACTATAATAGCTCATAATAGCTCACAGATAATATGATGATAGCTGCAAAGTTTTTGACTTTGTGATGTATGATATATTTTTTTTTTTACTTGGCAAAACCAAGAGCTGTCTGAAAGTAAAGCTTCTGATTGCCAAAACCGGCTTGGCCCCCAAATAGCCTGTCACCGTCCTAGATCTCTAGGGGATTGAAACTCGGGCTCATACAGGCAACAAACTTCGTTCATATGCAATATAACATCATTTATTATCACTATGTTACAGTAAGCTGGCGAAGAGAGTTTTCGCAAGCCAGCAATCTGTAAGTTGCATATCACAGGAGTTTACAATAAACATAATCATCACAACAAATCTATCAGCTATCTAACATATGCATAAGACCCCTAAATACACTTGGGTCGAAACTATCAAGTTCCCCCTTAAGGTAAGCCCTGTTGCTTCCTCGATGTCCAGTCCGTGTCTGCCTTTCCACACGTGTCGCAATCTGACATGGGTGGTAACTCTCTCTGAGTTTCTCGTGGACCCCGCAATCGGCGGGCCCCATCAGTGTCCACGGGGCTGTGGACACACTGACCGGTCCTTCGAGAAGGCTCTGGATTATTCGAGCCTTCGAGTGACTCGGTTCTTTCCCTTTGGCTGGAGTTCTATCCCTTGTCTAGTTTCTCCTACTTTTATGTTGGTACCGCCCCTATGTGACAGCGTGGCTGCTGGGCTTCTGGTCGACTGCCACTGCCATCGACGATGAACTGTATTTTCTGGACTGTGTGGGTGAACATCTAGGAAACATCCAGATGGGAAAATGATTGCCGATTCCATCAGAAATGAACTGGGTGTTTTGTGGGGGACTATTGTGTTGACATTCTGGCGGTGGCATTATGCACAGTGTATCTGTGCGGGCTGTTGTTTGTCGAGACTCCTGTCTTTTTCACTTTTCACATTGGGCAGTGGGGAGCATTTTGTGTGATATTCACTGGCACAGGAACGGAGCATAACGGGGACGACCCGTTGTTGTGAAGTTGGAACTGCGACTAACTAACTAGCTTCCTAAGGCAGACTGGAAGTGGTTTAATTTCCTAGCATATCACTGATAAACAGTCCATAATTAACAACATTTGGTGCTAACAGAAAGCAGGTACTACCGTCCACTGTCATATGTTAGCTCAGTCATATCTAACTAAGACCTGACTAATAACATTTGTTGCTAACAGAAAGCAGCTGGTACTGACTACTTTCAGACGGTATATAAGTCACACCTGACTAAAACCCACATTTCAGCGATAACAGAAAGCACATAGTATCTACTGTCATACGACAGCTTAGTCATATCTAATTAAGACTTGACTAACAGCATTCGATGCTAACAGAAAGCAGATAGTATCATTTATTGCCATATGATAGATCAGTCATATCTGATAAAGACTTGAATAACATTATTTGGTGCTATAAGAAAGTGGACAGTACCGTCTACTGTCATACGATAGCTTAGTCATATCTGACTAAGACCCAACATCTGGCACTAACTGAAAGCAGGTGGCAACATCTACTGCCATACAGTAGCTTATACATATCTGATTAAGACCTGATATTCAGCACTAAAAGAAAGCAGGTAGTACCATCTACTGTCATACTGTAGCTTAGTCACATCTGAGCTACTCAGTGTTAAATTTAGACAAGGCCCTGTCACTAATTCTGGTCAATGTTCAGATGCGGCAACATTGCCTTGTAATTAGTCTCAGGTGTTTTGCAGCACTCTTAGTGTAATGGGAGGCTCAGTTGGGCTAACACTAATTTGCTGGGAAGAAAATTGTCAAGTTTCTCAACACGTGGGGGGGGGGGGGGGGGACCAACGTAATTACTCGTAAGCGAGAGAAATTACTGTGCACTGAGAAAAATATGGCAGTGCGGTAATTTTGCATACGTTTATCCTCTTTTTTTTTTTTTCAGAACCACTACATTGGTATGTCAATGTGTTTTGGCTCTACTAACTATTTGAAATTCATTTTTGACTAAGACAAAATTCATAATTACATCTCAGATACCCCATTGTATAGTCCCAGCTGCACTTACACTGACACTAATTGACAAGTGGAAAGCTGTCAGGGTCTTACATACTTATATCTGTGGCTTGCATTTCAGGACAGAGGTGAAACAATTGCATACATAAATAGCATCCGCACACTCAGCCGTTGTAATCGTAAAATTGTTTATTCAATAATATATACGTGCGCAATCTCGCACGGGTTGCGTTTCAGCAACACAATAATCTTGTAATAACATTAGAATCATCCATAGTATATCACAAAGCTCAGTCTGTCTTTCAATACACGCTTTCTGAGTCGACCATAGTTAACTCTACAAACTGTCACACAATCGATCCTATTATCATAACATAACATACTCAAGAAACACAGCCACAGCCCTATGTCCGTCCGTCTCGCAGTCCGAAAACCCATCTGACTCAAAACATGTACATTTTGCCAGTTCACGGCTTCTTCCAGCCCGTGAGTTATGTGGTGTCTGCTGGACATGGGTCTAACCCGAGTACAGGTTTCTCAGTACTCTATGTTACTATCCTTGACCTTTCTGAAGAACACCTGGCTACCTACCCTGCTATCCTGCAACTAACCTGTCTCCTGTCTAACACTGGCTATGCAGTACCGTGGGTCCTTGACAAAAGCATTCAATGGTTTCCTGCTGAATTTTGTTCCACCCATCAAGTACATACGTGTAACTGTCAAGAGTGTGCAGATATCAAATTATATGAGAAACAGAACACTGGTCTTTTTAAACTAGAGTATGGGGGTGAGAGGCTGGTTTCTCTTTGCAATAAAATGTACCGTTGTTTCAGCTCCTACACTAAATCAGAACCAATGGTCTAAGTCCAACAAAGAATTAAAAAAGAACATTTTATTGGATATACAACAAAACAGGCTGATTGGGTAACAGATATGGGTTTTTAAAAATTTTAAAACATGGCTCAGCTATCTTTAGTTAAGAGCAATACAGAGTTTCCCTCTCTTATTTCTACATTATGAGACGGGTAATGTCTGATAATGTATCAATAACTCACCTTTTACTTTATTGTTTTTTTTTTAATTAAATTTTTTTTTTTATGTTCAGTTTATTGTATGTTTTTATGTTCCTTTTATGTTCATTATATATGAATTCTGTTTATGTTTTCCCTTTATTAAATATTTTTATACTTGTTTTATCGTTCCTTTGTTAGTTATTTTGTTCTTTCAATGTTGTACTTAATATTGTACCCTCAAAGAACACGCCTCTTACGTCATTGAGACCACGCCCAGCCAGTACCAGAAACAAATCTAAATATAGATTTCAAAATGGAGAGAGCGATCGAGGGTAAAATACAGAGGAAATATTCCCCTCCAAATTGCGTTTGTTAGAGACCCTATTATACTACTTTCCTATCCCCAAGTAAAGCCATTTATTCTTAGTTGCCTCTTACGAAATGCATGACAGTGTTACTATTATTTGCTTTCTCTAATGATTAACATCTTCTTTCTACAGTCCATGCCATTTATCGTTGTGACAATTTCTGTCCACAGAAATCGTGTTGCTTTTCATTTTTGAAAATGATATTCATCCATGCCATATGTCAAGTGTGGGGCATCTTCTTTCTTTGTTCTTCCCTTCTCTTCTCCTATCCATCTTTTTCATTGTAAGGACATCCTTCTCTCACGACAAGCCCAAAAAATATGGAATGTCTTCATCGTCATTTGATGCAAGTAACTAGTTCTCTTTGTGATTTAACTTCTTTCAACATTCTCAATGGTCTTTCTATACGTCGACTGTTTTCTCATACGTACCGTATTTTACGGAGCATAAGACGCACATGTTTCTTCAAAAAATTGCCTCCAAAGTTCAGGAGCGTCTTATACTCGAAATTAATATAATAATGGTAAAAAAAAAAATTTTTAAATTGCTTAAAAATTAAGGAGTCTTATAATCCATAGCGTCTTATTGTCCATAAAATACGGTATTCTATACAACCATATCTCCGAAGCTTCCACATAAATCCTCTCCTGTCAGCTAAATGTGCATGATTCACTTCCAGAAATAAACACACAAAGTATTGATTTATTTGGTTGCTTCGGGATTTGAAATTTAAATATTGAGCACAACCCACCATTGGCAACGCTGACCGTATGCTGGTATGAACCTAAGGCCTATCCACGTCAGTATGGAAGCACTATGCTCGAGTTTCGCTCTCGTTTGAGCTCGTCAGTAGTGCATAACCCTGACTGGATCCGGAAACAAGCCCCGGATCATGCATGTAAAGCGGGTGTGTAACCACGCAGCACAAACTGGACACAGCCAAATTATCATAACAGAACCCCACAACGTCACCCATCGTAGGCTATGCTCAAGACTATGTTCAAATCCCGAAACAACCAAATAAATCAATTTGATTATTGCTCGCTAGATTTTAGGAGGCCTGGTGTTCCTTACCAGTGAGAAGTCCTGATCGTTCGGGTCCACATCGATTGACGGACGTCAGTCGCGGCGATTGGGCAATCTTGAGCATAGCCTACGATGGGTGACATTGTGGTGTTCTGTTATGATAATTTGGCTGTGTCCAGTTTGTGCTGCGTGGTTACACACTCGCTTCACATGCGTGATCCGGGGCTTTTTTCTGGATCCGGTCAGGGGTATGCACTACTGACGAGCTCAAGCGAGAGCGAAACTCGAGTATAGTGCTTCCATACTGACTTGGATAGGCCTTAGGTTCATACCAGAATACGGTCAGCGTTGCCAGTGGTGGGTTGTGCTCAATATTTACACAAAGTATTGTTTTGGCGCTCACAGAAGGAGAAGAAGGAAGTAGAGACTAGAGGATGCACTAGACAACATAAAATTTGAAAGCTATAATTACTGACCGGGATTCAAACCTGTCACCTCCAAATGGTGGCAGCGCCTCGCTGTAGGAACAAGGTACTTCGACGCATGACCAACTAGACACTCCAAAACAAGTGTCTTCATTAGTAATGTCTATCATACACATGAACCGACTACTATGGAATATGGACATAATTCGTATCAAACCATTGAGATAGCACCATATGTCTCATAATTTATATTAAATCGGCATGGGTCAAATAACAAACACATCGAACCGTAATGCTGTGTCGAGTATTAACAAACATTTAAAGAAGAGAACAATTACTGGGCGGTTCTAATGCTATACACGTATTACACAGGAAAAATCAATTGGGGAACCCGTTGAGGCCGCTGAGACAGTTACAGAAATAAACACATAAAGTATTTGAATAACGAGGACACAAACAATAGATTGCACGATTTATTGCCTGCTATATTTCACTGCATCTCGTCAGGTACATACTGCAGAAATCACACAACATAAAGTGAAATAACTAGATAAATCCTAGAATCTGAAATATACACATATTCGCACATTAATGTCGATTGTCTACCACGGTAATTTTAAACTGACTAACATGTCTTTCTGTTTGCACAAGGCCGGCTTACGCAGGTTGATCACTATGCCTTCAGAAAACCTTAACAACCGACTACTCTATGTGTTGAACAACACACGGAAGACACTGTCTCTTTCAACCACATGGCCACTCTCGAGCACGTGTCTCGCGATTGATGAAGCAGGACTGTTCCGGTGTGTCTGCCTGCCTAGACTACTGTCTTCTGTGTGTAGTATCTTGTCCACCCAGTTCGGAATGTGTTCCAACACCCTGTTATGTAACTGTCGTTCTGTTCTACCTATGTAGATGGCCTCGCACCTGCATGTAAATTGGTAAATACAATTCGATTTGGTGTACAAAGCTACAGGTTTTTTAACTGCTGGGGTGGGGATCGGTATGGTTCTGTACCTGATAACAGGAGTTACAGCACAGAATGTTCGCCCGACTGCTATGATGAGCTGGTCCTGCAAACGTTGCATTACGTCATCTCCTCGGAAGGTTAACTGGATGAAAACCTTGAGTTTAGGGACTGTAGTTTCTTCTGGTTTAGGTTTGGGCTGTTGGCAGTGGCGCTTTATAAATCTTGTGGAGTACCCGTTGTCGTGTGTGTAAAGAATGAAGGTCGTAGTAGTTATTTGTTCTTCTTTACCACTTTAATGTTGTCCCTGGAGTGAGGGGAATCAACACCCACATTTGTTTTAATTCAATATCTCTATCCTGGAGATATCCAGCAGACTCCGTCCACAACACTCCCTCAATCTGAAGACACCTTCTTCTCATTCTTACTCACCCTTGGATCATGCCCCCTCTCATTCTTCCCCAACATAACATACTTGACAACTCTAGCTTCAACAAATAAAAACCAGAAATTTATTAAAGCAAAGAGTATATGTAGGAGAAGTGTGTGTGTGTGTATAAAGTGTAGAATGTGTGACGTATATTCTAAATAGTATATAGACTCAGATCAGTGTGCAGGAGTATAGTCATTCTCATCACTGTGCTGAGAACACACTAGCACCATGTATTCCAGACAAGCAACCTCACCAAGGTGATGCTCCTCCGGTCACGTGAAGACTTCCTCCGTTGTCTCTTGAACCACTAGGATGCTCGGACACCCATGACAAACACTGTCTAATGAGAGTCTTCAATCTGATTCCCACTATGAATTTCCTCTGTTATTTAACTGATTGTTAATCGGAAAATTCTAACGCTATTGTCACTGTTACTGGGGAAATCTTAATGGATCTAGTGTCACTGGTTTTAAAGATTCCCCATATTAACACCACACTCTGAATGTTCTAGGTATCAGTATAAATTTTGTATGAATGTTCCTGGTATCAGTAGTGTATATCTACAATGTTCTGACTGTTCAGTGATACAACTATCACTTGCTAAACATAAATCTCATCAGCATGTCCTGCTCAGCAGAAGCCAGGTTCCCGCAAACCAACTTGGGTATAAGCCCAGTGTAGCGGTCTCTCAGCAACTTCTGTCTTCAAATTCTGAGCCATCATCTTCTAAAATGTGTTAGCTTCACTGTTGAAAATCATAGCACACATACGTGGACCTGTAAATGGAACCTGTAGAATAGAGAATACTATGGTGAGGGCAACTCAGTCCTGGCCGGAATTAGGTGAGTGTAGGCCAATAGCAGCACTCAGATCTATAACAGAGATCCGATCTCTGTCATACGGCCAAATAACTCATCATATGATCTGAGACATGGCAACACCAGGAAAGAATAAAGGAACGGGTAGAAACCCAGCAGATGCCCTACTGGAAGATCCTACCATTTCACATTCCTCTCCTCCCTCTCAACCATCCGTAATCTCTCTAATTATTACTCCACTACATTGTCCTCAACTCCCTGAGTAAAATGATATATCACACAAGCTAGTTGAAGCCACACAATAGAATACTAGTGCCGACGCTCCTATGATACTTTCTAGCACCACACTTATAGAACATTCTATCACTAATCATAATACATTATATCACCGCACCTATAATACATTATATCACCGCAAAGTTCTGTACTCTATTCCTAATCATACTCTAAGTTAGATATGATTAATAGCCTACCATATGCCTATTCCGGTTGCTAATCGAAACTAGGCAATCACAGACTGGATCTATGTCCGCCGATAAATATCAACAATTTGACACCCTAGTTTCTTTCATTGGGCACAACTCGGAAAACTGCACCGATCTTTCCCACTTCAGAAATCTTGATCGACTAACTCCACTTGTTTACCGCAACGCTTTTTATATGGGCTGGAGTGACGTCACCAAAAAGTCTAGACGCTGATCCGTCCAGAATCTGGTTTCCTCCTCCTGTTCTAGACTAACTGGAGTCAATCCGCCGTCAAATTTGCTTTCATTTGGGGAAATTCTTTGTCCCGTACATCAATAGTTCAGTCTGTCTGTGAACCACAGAATTCCCCACATCACAGAATCCATCCCGCGTCTGTCCTGACTGTCATAAGTTGGGGTGCCCCACCGGCTAGATGAAAGTATTATTCACTGGCGAGCAACCCCAAATAGTCAGAAACTGACTAGGGACAAAATCTATATGGCTGAACTACAGATTAAGCCCATGAATATCCAACGAACAGCTCCAAGTGGCTCGTTACAAAATGAAATGAACTGTGCTGAATATTCGCCAAGGAATGGGAAAGAGAAGGTTAGCTAAGATAGATGTTTAAGTCTAAATATATTAGTATAGACGACTATCTCAGTACAGGTTTTTCTCCCTGACTGCTCCCTTCCATGGTGTCTAAGTGAACCCCCACCAATGTACACAACAACACGTATGCACAATTGGAATTAAAATATAACGAGAGAACTATGAGTTACAAGACTACAACATTTATTTACTACTCATATTACACATGTAATGTTTTTCCAGACGATGATGGATGCGTATGAGTTTCTGTACTACAGTAATCATGAAGGTGAAATGATTAATATACAATACGTAACTCTGAATCCTGTCTGGATCAGTGAGAGATCAGCAACTCTCCAGTGGAAACCAAAAAAGAAACAGCTTGTCGGTATTCTGACGATCCTGTCAGTCCTGACACTCCTAGTCGTCACTCGTTCTTGAGATCTACAACATAGGTGCTCCTTGTGAGAGCTGTTCTGAAGTCAGACTTAATCTAAAGGGAAACGGTCTATCGGGGTTTTTATACCTAGCCTAGCAGTAGACACGTATCTCCCAGGAATTCCATTCATAAATTCTTCTTATCTCCCCCTGACGTTAATTGAAATTATCTCCAAGTCTGTCCAGTCATAAAAATTCTTTCTGCATGCACACTAGCCTTCACACCTGTGGGTCTGACCATTATTAGCCCCTGAGTCTTATCAGTGATTTCACACCTTGCACCTCTAGTATTCCTGCTTCAGTTGCAATAGCCAACATTTACTTTGTGTGGCCAGTCTTGACACTTCACAGCTGACCGGTTTTACAAGGTCTGTTTTCACACTCTACTGAGTCTGCCGATCTGAGTTGACTTGGCTTGTTTACTGCCCTATGGCTATTATCTCCATCTGGCGTTAATTGCCTTTATTCAACCAATGGCCCAGTTCATTGTTGATTCAGCCAGGGTCTACCTGAACGAGAAGGTGCCAATGTGTCTGTGTGGTGTCATAGCCCGTCTGGGTCAGCAGTTTTCCAAGGTGTAGACTAATTTAAATTATCTAGTTGTGTCCATCTCAAGTATCCCATTTTACTTGCCATCTGCAAGCTTACGTCATGGCTAGAGGCTTTTTGTGAATAATCTACCTCACGACTAGATAGCCTTGGAGTAGCGTGATTAATTCATTCTTTCTCAATTTGGCCTCTCAAATTTGGAGACCGAGAAAAATATTCTGGGATGTTAAGGCGGCATTTCACGACAGAGCTTCTCCATTAAAAAAAAAGCTTCTGCCAGAAATCTTTTGTCAACGCACGCCATACATCCCAGAATAATGCCTAAGCACTCTCCGTTCTGTATCTTCCTAAAGGTGTCCAATATTCATTGTGGCAGTGGGTTGTCCTGCATCTGCATAAAGACGTTCCATTTCCATACTCACAGGATACTCTGGATAGGTCCTTGTACCTGGTATTCGGCCGGGATTCCATGCAATAGCTTGGTAAAATCCGGTAATTGTCAGGAGGTTGTAATTTTACCCCTCTGGGAAAGATCACAATCAACGGGATTCTTCTTCGTCTCTGGGCAACGGTCTTAGTCCACTCCCTCACGTGATTTAATCCTTTCAGCCGAGGATGTACCCGTAGTGAGGTCTTGCATAAGCTGGCCACAGCAAAGCTTGTCTCCGTGATTTTCCTCCGTCCTTTATAGATTCTTAACTGATCCATCAATATCTTCATTTTGAAAGGAATAATGTTACACATCATGGTCCCATGATATAAATTCAACTGGCGCTTTCCTCCTTCAAAGTCGGGTGTAACAATCTTCCCTACTCGGTGTCGCGGTTTCTTCCCCTGATAATCAGTTAATGGGCTGAGTTTCTCTACATTAGAGTTTCTTGTAAAAACCGTGCTAGAAATTGGAAATTTATTGTGCCAAGTTGTCATGCCTTGAGAAATAACATAGTTACTCCAGGGCGATAAAGTGGAGTTACTTTTGAATAAAGTATCCACAAATAGCTGATCTACTCCTATCAAATCGACCCGACTGAAGGGTAGATTTAGTCATAAGAGTGTTGATTCCAACCCACTCTTGACTTCTGTTACTTCAGGTCCCTGTTGCTGGAATTCCCTGATAACTTCAGCTAATGAGATGATAGGCGTTTCTTCCTCCATCTTGTGCAAAGAATTTTCTTATTTAGCAACTACAGACAATGTTGTCTGCACAATATCAGAGTCCATATTATGGCTCATGACAATTCCCTGTGTTTCCTGAGTCTCCGAACTGATATACTGTGAGATAACAACTGGAAATGTTTCCTGGTCTGGATGTTCCTCTCTGGTCCTGCTTTCATGGACTAAGTCCAGTTGAGGTAAATCCTGCGGTGGGCTGTCTAAGCAATCCATCACAATAGGTAAATGATTTGAACTGAGATCTGGTGTCTTGTCCTGAGCTGCAGCCTCAAAGATCACAAGGGGTTCCGGATCACCCTTCATCCCTCTGTCAGTCAAATTTAATCCTACTTCTTCCTCGCCTGAGCTGAAGGGAATAATAAGGTCGGTTACCTTTTGATCTCCGACCTCCTTAAAAGATGTCCTCAGGTCATCTTCCTCTTGAGTTTCACCTCTCGTTGAAGTAAAATGAGATTCCTGGGAGTCTTGTACTGGCGGACCAGTTAAACCACATATCCTGTGGTACGAACAGTTGTCCTCTGGGCAACTGTTAGTAGGCAAATTATCTGAACTGATAATTAGTGATTCTTCCCGCGTTGCAGTAATGAAATTCACCTGGGATTCCGTTTCTTCCTTCCTCCATATTTCAGTCAGATGTAATTCCACTTCGTGATTCTGTGAACAGAAGGGAATGTGAGAATCGGCTAGGTCTCAACCTGCGACCTCATTAAAGGTTGTCTTCAGTTCCTCTTTCTCTCGAGATTCATTTCTCGTAGAAGTTAAGTGGTTTCCCTGAAGGTCCTGTACTGCAGTTAAACGACTATTGCCGTGGTGCAAACAGTTATCACGTTTGTGACTGTTTGAAGAGCCCTTGTCATGTTTTTTCTTCCCTCTTTTCCGTTTAGGACTGGGTCGAATGAGAACCTGTAGTTCCCGGTCCACTAACTCTGATTCCGCGGTGGTTGGCAAAGATGTCCCTTCCTTCCTGGTTGGGTGAGCATCCATATCTCCTACCTTATGTTCCGCTAGAAAGGTTAGCTTCTCTGCATTGGCTACTTCCATATGCTTTTTATTAATCTCTGCTTCTTCAGTTTTGCTACGCTCTTTTGATTCAAATAACTCATCAATTGTTTTATTCATCAGTTCCTCCGCCATGTCCCACTCTTTCATCTCATCTCTGATGTATATTTCTAATTGTTCTCCTGTTAAGCCCTCTATTATGCCTAACCTTCTCGTGGACTCTAAGTAATCTGTTCGCGCCTTCAGATAATCTAGATCCTGGGGAGATGAGTCCATATTTGCTAATGGCTATATTCAGGTAAGCTCTTATGTATCTATCAAAATCAGAGCTAAGCTAGAAAGATAAGAGTGAACCAATGACAGCAGAACCTAAACCAATGTGTAGAGTTTAGCCTCAGCAGTGAAAGACAACTGAAAGTAATATTCAAGTAGTTTCTGGCGACCGCAGTGAATTAAGTGTGAGAGATATACTACACAGTAATCAATAGTAATATTTACCTAAATAAATATTAAAATGCACTACATACATGTCATAATGAAAATGGCATAAGTAAGTATAAAATGGCAAATCAGCCAAGCAGTTAAATCATCAAACACATCAATGTAAATATGATTAAAGTGCTCAGTTATCATTAAATGATGAATGATACACTAAATGATAATAATTAAAATAATTATCAATAAATGATAGATGAGGTAGTTTTCTCATAAGTTCTTATCTGTTATACACTTTTGAAAAGTTATATCTATACTCTGTAACTTCCTCAACTAAAATTAGCTACATCTGATGATAGTCTATTTTGATGACTGAAGATTACAAGAGTTAACTTTTAAAATCGTATGTCTAGGGTCTAGTACCGGAGTCTATTGAAAGCGAGAAGTCCGAATTCAAATTCCAGACGAGAAGCCCAATCTGTCAGAAGTCGGGGTGCCCCACCGGCTAGATGAAAGTATTATTCACTGGCGACCAACCCCAAATAGTCAGAAACTGAATAGGGACAAAATCTATATGGCTGAACTACAGATTAAGTCCATCAATATCCAACGAACAGCTCCAAGTGGCTCGTTACAAAATGAAATGAACTGTGCTGAATATTCGCCAAGGAATGGGAAAGAGAAGGTTAGCTAAGATAGATGTTTAAGTCTAAATATATTAGTATAGACGATTATCTCAGTACAGGTTTTTCTCCCTGACTGCTCCCTTCCATGGTGTCTAAGTGAACCCCCACCAATGTACACAACAACACGTATGCACAATTGGAATTAAAATATAACGAGAGAACTATGAGTTACAAGACTACAACATTTATTTACTACTCATATTACACATGTAAGGTTTTTCCAGACGATGATGGATGCGTATGAGTTTCTGTACTACAGTAATCATGAAGGTGAAATGATTAATATACAATACGTAACTCTGAATCCTGTCTGGATCAGTGAGAGATCAGCAACTCTCCAGTGGAAACCAAAAAAGAAACAGCTTGTCGGTATTCTGACGATCCTGTCAGTCCTGACACTCCTAGTCGTCACTCGTTCTTGAGATCTACAACATATGTGCTCCTTGTGAGAGCTGTTCTGAAGTCAGACTTAATCTAATGTGAAAAGGTCTATCGTGGGTTTTTATACCTAGCCTAGCAGTAGACACTTATCTCCCAGGAATTCCATTCATAAATTCTTCTTATCTCCCCCTGACGTTAATTGCAATTATCTCCAAGTCTGTCCAGTCATAAAAATTCTTTCTGCATGCACACTAGCCTTCACACCTGTGGGTCTGACCATTATTAGCCCCTGAGTCTTATCAGTGATTTCACACCTTGCACCTCTAGTATTCCTGCTTCAGTTGCAATAGCCAACATTTACTTTGTGTGGCCAGTCTTGACACTTCACAGCTGACCGGTTTTACAAGGTCTGTTTTCACACTCTACTGAGTCTGCCGATCTGAGTTGACTTGGCTTGTTTACTGCCCTATGGCTATTATCTCCATCTGGCGTTAATTGCCTTTATTCAACCAATGGCCCAGTTCATTGTTGATTCAGCCAGGGTCTACCTGGACGAGAAGGTGTCAATGTGTCTGTGTGGTGTCATAGCCCGTCTGGGTCAGCAGTTTTCCAAGGTGTAGACTAATTTAAATTATCTAGTTGTGTCCATCTCAAGTATCCCATTTTACTTGCCATCTGCAAGCTTACGTCATGGCTAGAGGCTTTTTGTGAATAATCTTACCTCACGACTAGATAGCCTTGGAGTAGCGTGATTAATTCATTCTTTCTCAATTTGGCCTCTCAAATTTGGAGACCGAGAAAAATATTCTGGTATGTTAAGGCGGCATTTCACGACACTGACTTTCCGTCTAGCACTTCAAAGGCTACTACCGCCTTGGCAGACGTTTGGCGTTGTTATTCATTTCTCGAACAACCCACATCATAAAGATTCGCCGACCAGGGGCAGACATTTTGACGTGACGTATCTTGTTTCTCAGTTAGAAATACCAATCGTGTGTAGACATTTTTAACGACGTATTTTTCTCAGTCTGTAAAACATCAAAGGGTTGGTTGTTTTTGCAGACTAATGTCGGGTCTTGTTTGTCATCGATCGCAACTAACAAGTTTATTTTCCGTGACACCCGTTCAGGTTTAGGGCATTCTTCAGAGTTTCAAATTCCTCTGTCAGTGTGTCCTGGTGCATATCTTGTAGCACGGTTTGTAGCGTAGCGTCAGCTACGATGATAAGGAATCCATCAAAGTTCCTGCGGATAGACTTTCTAAGAATAGAAAAATAAGTCACTGGAGAAGACAAGGCTGAATAGCTCGTAATTCTAGATGGAGTAAAGGTCCCAGAACAAGTCTAATCTTCTGACAGTGTTCAGGCAGACAGGAATGGCGTACAACTATACTGGTTTGATACAGACAGTCTGCCAAGGTTGTCTAGCTACGTGCCTGAAATATAAAGCTCGAGTCCCCAAACTCCAATCACTCTCACCGACACGGAGAAAGACAGAGTAAAATATATAACAGAGACAAACTTTCGTAACTTCTCACTCTACTATGACTAAGGTTACTAAGTAAGGTAACAACTAGGTGTTGTATATTTTAGAAACTAACAGTGTTGCATTTTAATCATTGAATATGGCCTGACAAAGGTTGGTATTATTTGCATGTAGATGGTGGTGGTGGCCAACGGTAAGTTTGGCCACTTATCTTCTGGTCCTCTGACTTGAACAGTGAGTGTTAACCTTGTTTGGTATGGATAAAAAGTGATGTGGTAAGTGATGCTTCACAATGAGTCAGTCACTCAGGTTGGCGCATCTAAAGCTTGGCGCTGAAGGTGTCAAATCTGTGAAATATATACAGCGAGAGCAAGTGACTCTTCTGTCGAGACATCTGTAAGCATCAGTCCTGGATTGTCCCTGATGGCCAATAACATCTCATACAAATTGCAGAAACAAAATAGCATGAGCTATCTGTCCCTGCCCCCTATTATTCCCTATCCTAGGATAAATAGTTAAACACTGACCTAAGGAAACAGCTCAATAAAATCATTCTATGCTTTCGTATGAGTGAATATAATAATTATTCATTAATAATTAAACATATAATCATATAATACATATAATATTTATATTATTCAAATACAATAATTACAAAGTAATCTACAGGTAGATATGAAGATACATATACAATCTATTAACCAGATTACATATTATAGATATTTATGTTCACATTCTGAGGCTATATTCCTAGCATATGTTTAATAATGATTCTATGTAACGTATATTTCTAAAATAAACACAATTTAGGTAATTATCATAATAGAATGTGCTAGACTGAAAGTTAATGGAGTGGCAGGAAAGATCAGTATTGCGAATTGGTGAGAAATCACAGATAAGAATTAATGGAAATGCCTAGGATCTCCCACGCTAGTATTTGACATTCGTATACGTGTTTCGTACGATTTCCTATTTTCGCGGCATCGAAATATTCATTATTATCTCTAATTATTCGCAATCACTATCACATCCTCGAAATATCATCACTAGGAACTGCCTCGTGTTATTTCCTAAACTAACGGCTCGATTAGTATGGCCTAGTCTACTGCTATACGGACTAATCGAAAATTGGGTTCTATCCGACTTTATCAAGTTTACAACTATCTCAAATCGTGTACACCTCGCTAATTCTCATGTAAAGGTAATTTTCTACACAGTTACGTTTTACCCTTTTCCCTGCGTGTTTAGTAAACTACCCGTACGAAGTATAATATACTCGATCGAGTTTAGTCGGTAAAATAACCTATTATCGGCGGTTTCCACTATTTTAACTACACACAGAAATATCGGGCGCACCCGACCATATTAACGATACCTTACCCTTCCACTTTTCTGACCACGCTTGTCGGGTACGAATACTGCAGTAGGAATATCTCTAATATATCTAAATATATTTATGGCCGCAATACGCGCCAAATATAAATCTCTTAACACTTTATAAGTATTTTCTAAGAGCCTAGTGACTAGCATATGTTTCTACACCGACGGCCGACGTCTGGATTGCAAATGGCCAAGTTTCGTTATTACTCTCCTGACGGGAAGTGGTCGTGCCAGGGAGTTCGTTGTCGTAATTTCTCCGACCAAATTGTGAAATAGTCGTAGCCAAATTTATAAATAAAATAATACTTTTTTAATAAAAAAATTTTAAATTTTTTTAACTTTTTTAAATAAAAATTTAAAAAAAAATTTTTTTTTTAATTTAAAAAAAACTTTTTTAAATATAATAATAATTTTTTAAAATAAATAAAAAAATACTCTATGTTGGATAAAGAGGTGAAATCAAATGCACGAAAAGACAAACAGAACTTCATTCACAGCCTGGCCTCCGAAGCCGAAGCAGCTGCCAGAACTGGAAACAACAGAGCCGTATTCCATATCATGAAGCAACTATGCAATCACTCACCTACACCAAATATACCCATCAAAGACAAACAAGGCAATCAATTGTTATCCGATGACCTTCAAAAGCAACGATGGGCAGAACATTTCAAAGAAATATTAAATAGACCGCAGCCTGACACTGTTCCGAACCTGGATGGAGAAATTACTATTCCCCCACTAGATGCCTCCTGCGAGTCATTCACCATGGAAGAGATTAAAGCAGCCATCAAAAAATTGAAGAACAACAAAGCTGTTGGTGAAGATGAAATCTCAGGAGAAATGCTCAAAGCAGCAGATGAGAACACCTTACAACGTTTGTTACAGCTGATCAATGAAATCTGGCAAAGCGAATCCCCACCACAAAAGTGGATAGATGGTGTAATTTTCAAACTGCCTAAAAAGGGCGGTATGTCTGATTGCAATAATTGGCGTGGTATCACTCTATTGTCAGTACCAGGAAAACTTTTTTGTAGCATGTTACTTGAGAGATTGAAAAAGGCGATAGATGAAAGGCTCAGAGAAGAACAAGCAGGCTTCAGACCAAAACGGTCATGCATAGACCACATTTTCACCCTCAGAATAATCATTGAAGACTCCGTAGAATTCCAGTCGAAATTAATCACCAACTTTGTCGACTTTCAAAAAGCCTTCGACAGTATCCACCGTCCTTCACTTTGGAATCTACTTAACATCTATGGTTTTCCTACCAAATATACCAAAGTCATAAAATCTTTCTACAAAGAAACACGTTGCTGCGTAAGAACAGAAACAGGCAACTCTGACTGGTTCTCAGTCGAAACAGGAGTGAAACAGGGTTGTGTCTTATCACCGATGCTTTTTGGAATAGCTATCGACTGGGTCATGCGCAAATGCACAAACAACACAAATATGGGTATCCATTGGGTTGACAAAATTCTAGAAGACCTGGACTTTGCCGACGACATAGTGCTTTTGAGTTCAACACACCCGGATGCCCAAGAGAAAATAAACCACCTCCAAAATGTTTCAGGGCAAATTGGTCTCCAAATTAACACCACAAAAACAAAGACTATTGATCTTACCAACAGTTCAGATGACACCAAATTGAACAGCTACGTTCTTGAAAAAGTCAACAGCTTTACATACCTAGGAAGCAAAATGACATCTACAGGGGACTCAACACCAGAAATATCATCTAGAATCGCACTGGCATCTAGTGCCTTCAATAAACTGTCAAACATCTGGAAGTCAAAGACACTCAGCAAACACACAAAACTTAAAATCTTCAACTCTTGTGTGATTCCAGTGTTAACGTATGGATGTGAAAGTTGGAAATCAACGGTAGCTTTAGATAAAAAATTAGACAATTTTGAGAACAAATGTCTTAGAAGACTTCTAAACATCCACTGGACAGACTTCAGAACCAATTCGCAAATAAGACAAGAGACTAAGCAAGATACAGTATCCAATTTCATAAGAAGACGCCGTTGGAACTACATCGGCCATGTACTCAGAATGGACAAGTCAAGACTCCCCTATCAAGCCCTCGTATAGTCACCGGTAGGGAAAAGAAAACGGGGAAGACCAAGAGAGACCCTGCGTAGAACCATCATCAGAGAAGGCTCATTCAATGGCCAAGTAAATATCCAAGATCTACAACAGGTAGCAGCGAACCGCCAGGCATGGAGAGACAGGACTTCTGCCCTATGCGCCGCCTTAGGCTCAAGAGGAAAGACTAACTAAATTTATAGATTTGGCTGGGTACACTACTTTGTAAATTAAGCCTCTCCCCTTATACTAATGTAACGTATTTCTTCATATTACATTCATAACATTAAATAGGAGTTGATTTAAACTATAGACAGGTACTATCTATACATAGATATATAGGAATAATTTCAATAAAAACGAAATTAAATTCTTCTATAATTACATAAGGGTTTTAAAATGGAATTTACTCCAATTTAATCAAAAGCTTTATGGGGAAGCTGGAGACTTCGTCACACGGTTAAACAGGGTTCGTACTATGCCCCGTTTGTACTGGACAGGTGCGAAGCTCTGAAAATTTAAGTATTGGCCAGTCCATGTTTCTTTACGGTACACCGATCATTGAATTGTGCCGTCTGCTCTACGTCTCATTATGATATCTAGAAACGGCAACGCTTCGTTGTGTTCGTGTTCCATAGATAGATGTTTTTATGTGTCTCGTTCTTTGTGGCCTAGAACGACGTTGCTTGTTGCTCGTCTGTGGTGATAATTAGTATATCGTTCACGTAACGATGGTAGAAGGCCAAGTTATTGATGTCTTAAGATCTATTTGTTTCTAAATGTGCCATGAAGATGTCTGCTAGAATAGGTCCCAGCGGACTCCCCATGGCCACTCCGTCAATTTGGCAGTATGACTTTTTCTTTAGAAAGTTGAATGTTGGCAGTACATAATTTTAATAGCCTCTCTAGGATAGCTGATGGTATGCCTAGTTTTAGTTGTTTGTCTCTAATGCGTTCACTTATTATATTCACGGTCTCATCTAATGGAACGTTGGTGAATAAGGATGCAATATCCAGGGATGCCATGTGTTTATTATGTATGTCCATAGTGTCCAATAATTCCACCAGTTCGAATGTATCTCTGAGTGTTCTTGGATCGAAGGACGGTCGTACTGGCTTTAACATTTTAGCTAGCCATCTCGCCATTCGGTGTTGTGTAGAGTTAACCATGGACAGGATCGGTCTTAGCGGAATGCCGGGCTTGTGAAGCTTGGGTAGACTGTACATCTGAGGAGTTTGGGAGCCACGCGGTGTGAGCGTTTTTGCAGTGGCCTCACTGATGAGTCCCGCATCCACAAGTGATTGGATCTCTTTCCTCATTTTTGCATCCAGGTCCTCCGACTTGGTGACTTTTTGATGTACCCTGAATTTAGATTCATCTTATAATATTTCTTCCATTTTTCTCTGGTAGTCTGATATGTCCATCAGTAGTGTACCAATTCCTTTGTCAGGTTTCAATATTACGAGGGTGTTGTTAGCCTTTAACGCCTTTAAAGCAGTGAGGTGTTCGTTGGTCAGCGGACATGTCTGTTTAGAGGGGGTTGTGCTATACTGGTGTTCTAAATCTACCAGTTTGGCCTTCAGCCACCCGACCGACTCAGCAGAAGTAGGTAATAACTTGGAGACTTTATCAAACAACATTTCAAACTATGCTTGCCATTCAACACGGTTAACTGATTCGCTGCCGACCGCCAACCGATTGCTAAACAGTCTCAACTGTTTTGTCCCTTCGTTAATATATTGCCAAGATTTGTGCGGTTCGTTTATTTCTTTCGTTTGCGATCCCTTGCTTATTTTTAATACCCTGAAACGAAGTTTTATGCCGAAAGAAGGTTTTTTATTTACACACAGGCCACGAGTCATCGACATTTGGTGCATTAGTCGTGTTGATGTGTTTAAAATTGTGATTAAAAAATTGTAGTTACTCGCGGTTTTAGGAATTGCGTGGGCCCTGGATTTTCGGTCTTATTTACGTCAGATAAAAGTTGTAAACAATGTTAGATTGTAGTTATTCGTATTTAAAGGAATTTGTGAACGATTCTAAACTGATAGCACATGTTAAATGTGTTTGTTCGGTTAAAATTTATTTATGAATCATGAATGTAAACAAAAACTAACCGGCTACCTTAGCCGTGAAAGTTTGTCATAATGTCGAATTAGCTAATGGGCCACACTTGTGCCCCTAAAGTTTGCTTTGTCTATCACAAAGTATTTATGTTGTATTTAAATAATTAAATTCAAAAGAATAATAATTATAACTAAATAAAAAATTGCGTACATTTTGTGTTTATCGGCAGAAAACGGTCAAAACCTGACTCGTGATTTTCCGACATTTTCCATTTTATGTGACAATGATGCGCTTCAAAATAGGATATTTTTTTGGGGGATTTATTGGTGTTATGGAGCCGTTCTATTGATATTTGTGTAGAAAAGTGGTGTAGTTATCATAATTCAGCAAGTTTCATTGGATTATAAACATCCTTGGAGCAGTAGCGCCTTGGTAAGTGGAAATTGCACGTACTTGTCACCCCTGTCTTCAATTTTGTTTTTTTACAACATCTGCTAATATTATTATTATATTTCTAACCCATAGCAACAGCAGCAATACCAACGTGTTCCTTGTCCAATGTCCTTTAATTTGATATATAATACAATATATTTTCTACCATTTTAACAATTTTTAGATCATTTATTACATAAAGTACTGTTTGGCGCTCACAGAAGGAGATGATTCACATCTGTACATCAGGATTGGCTAACTCTTAAGAACTCTTTTCCTGGCCTCGACTGATAAGGATAAATTGCATAGAATATTATCCATCTTGTGAAATGCTGCTTCACAGACCCACAATAGGTTCATACATAGTGTTTTGTGGAATTAAATCTGCCAGAAAAAAGAAAAAAAAAACAATATTGGGACATCACAGATCTAGCAAATCTTCAAGAAACACTCCCTTGACGATGTTATAAATTTACAATCCACACAAATCAAATGCATTATACGAGGGTATGTCAGAAGATTATGCAGCACAATTATTATCTTCGCTAATAATAAAGATAGAAGAATTACATTCTTGCTTGCTTTTGAGACGAATGTCCCCTTTCAACCTTCGACTATATCGGTGTAGTTGTAATTGGGGTCTTTATAGTGTATCTAAGACTTCTTCTTTCGAAAATAGAATTATAGATGCGTATATCTGCTTCCCTGAAAGAGTTTATTTGCTGCAATTGTGTTCGTTTCCTCCTTGTGGTTTTACATGTCTGGACGGAGTCGCACACTTGTCAAGGCCTGGCGTGATTGTGTACCCGCCCGTCATATGGTGTTGTTTCCTTCAAGAACATTTACCAGTCGTCATCCTTCTTTCAGCTATGTCTTGTGTTTTGGTGTCTTCTAGGACTTCTTTGTTATCTTGTGTCGTGGCCGGTTGGATGGTTCGATCTTGGTGGAGATTGACGTGTGGGGTGACACCGGATCACGACCTCCCTACACACTCGGTCTTGGTCAGCGTAGCCTTCTTCGTCCAGTTCTATTTCTTCTTCTGTAACTTCTTCTTCTGTCTGGGTCTCTGCATTTTCTGGTTCGGTTGTTTCTTTCTGTGACTTGAACAGTTCTATTTGTTCTCTTTCTTCTTGTATCTGTATAAGAGTTTCTTCTGCCTTTTCTCTTTCTTCTTGAATTTATGATAGAGTTTCGTCTGCCTCAGCCTTCATAACAGCCATTCGAGCGACATCTTGCTCAATCTTCTGCTGAACTTGTTTCAGTTCGTTCAGGATGCGCTGAACGGCTGTTGTCTGTGTTTCTTTTGTCTTGTCCTATTCTACCTCCATGCTTTTGAACTGTGATCTCAAGGTCCTTCAGTTGGCCTTCCAGTTGCGCTTTGTCACTTTTTGTAAATCGATTGGTCGCCTCATACTGCCTCCTAGCCTCTTTATATGGTCGGTTGGATCTGATGGCAATCTCCCCGGCTTCCTTGCTGTCTTATTGGCAGGGGCAGCCGAGGTACCTGGCGCCTTGGTTGCCGAGGTAGTTGGCGCACTTTCTGTTAGGGGTAGGCCTCTTGAAGTCCTTGTCGGTCTTTGCTTGCTGGCACTGGCAGTATGGATGGGGTCCGGTGCAGTATCTACACACCTCCATCTCACTCTTGCAGGTGGCACGGATGTGCCAACATTTCTGACACTTAGAGCACTGCTGCACTCTCTGTATATAGTGCTCTGGAACTTGAAATTGTTTTCCAATCTAATGACTTGAAGGACACTCGGTCCTCCGATGTTACGATGACGACTGTGGTGGGGCGGGGAGGGTGTTATTCTTGCCGATGATCCTCTCAGCACTGGTGATCTTGAGTTTCTTATTCTCCCTTGTCAGCATCTCCCTGATCTGGTCGTTGGTGAGATAGGTCTTGGCTCATTTAATGACCCATCGTTTACTTGTGAGGTGCCGCATGGCTTCCAAATCTATACCGTGGTGGAGCTTGATGAGGGCTTTCTCTTCTTGTGCAATCTTCTGCATAAGTGCTGTAGGCTTTGGGTTATTGTTGATGGAGACCACTACTACATCAGGTGTCTTGAGCGGCTGGTCAATGCTGTTTCTTCCCAGATTGTTCCCCAACAGACTCAGTATCGTGTCTGTTGGTAGCACCGACAGTTTGGCCTCCCCCACACTTGTTTGTTTCAGCAGGATTTTGCCGGTGATGTCCTCTGTTGTGATTCCCACCGCGGTGGAGGTCTTTTATGAGCTGCCTGGCTGCTTCTCGTAAGTGTTGTGGGCTTCTCCGCTATAGCTGGCTTCAGTTGTAGATGTAATCTCTGTCGTCGGTTTAGTCTGCTTTAACTGGTGTAGAAGTGGTAGCTTCCTTTGAAGTTATTTCAGGTTCTGACGTTTCGCTGCAGCTCGCAGGCAGGTTTTCTTCTTGCATCTTCTTGGTAGTCTTGGCGGCTTCCACGCTGCTCATCTTGAATGTCGGGTGTCTTCTGGAGTTATTCTGCCTGTAATATTTTCTTCTACGTGTCAGGCTTCAGATTAGGCCACTTGCTCTTGATAGCAGTCGAGTCGACTGTGAAAAAAAGAGAATTACATCAATCAATCAATCATTTTGAAAACAAAAATTCAGAATTCTGTCTCGTTCAACCTGCTTCCTCAGCTTTGGTTAGAGTTGAGATCCGTAGTTGTGTGGACTGTTAGTCCTAATTCGAACTGATTTTATTGGTTCCGCTCTGGTTGTCGTATAAGGTTGGTTTGTGTGCTGTCTTATTTTTATAGCATTTTACACACATAATTACATTTCCATCAATTTACATTTATAATCGCTTGATGGTATAGCCAAATTGTACCTCTGTAAACCAATTCTAACCGCGATTTTAAAAAAAACAAACAAACGTTGAAATGACAGATATTAATGACGTACATTAGAAGCAGGGGATTGCTATATAATTTTTGGTCTCAGAGAAAAAAAAAAACTGTTGAAAACATTCACAAACGTTTGTATGCTATTTATGACACTAGAAGCACAGTTAGTTGCTGGGCGCAGAGTGTATTAGTTTCTGCAAAAGGAGATGTAGAGCTGGCTGAGAAGCCGCGCTCTGGACAACCAGCCACATTAATCTGCCGGATCATGTTGGAGCGTGCTGACACCATGATTCACACATATAGCTGAATCACAAGTCAACACTTGTCCACGCTGCTTTCAATAAACAAAGGTAGTGCGACTGCAATCTTTAAATTACTGGGATATGCAAAGTTTTGTGTAAGATGGGTTCCTCGAGCTCTCACAAGTCAACCATGACGTCCAAAGGAAAGCAATTTGTTCGGGGTTGTTTACGTCGATTCGAGACACATGGAGATTTTTATTTTTTTATTATTTTTTTTTTTTTTTGGGGGGGGGGGGGGGGCAAACAAACATTGTGACAGGAGACGAATCTTGGTTTCATCAATTTGAGCTAGAGACAAAGAGACCGTCAATGGAGTGGCATCACCCTCAATCACCACGCCGGAAAGCATGGGCGGTCATGACTCGTCATTTCACTCGATCATCAGAGTCGTGGATAAGCTCAGTGTTCCTGTCTCGACCATTCCATGTGGCCAAGCCATCCAGATATTTACTTCTCAATCTTCCCCTTGGTCTGTTCCCTTCAATCTTGCCAGTTGTCACGAAGTTCTCCAATTCATTTTTGCTCATCAATCAATCAATCATGTGCCATGCCGGAAAGCGTGGGCGGTCAAGACTCGCCATTTCACTCGATCACCAGTGAGTTTTGCTCATAAAATGTCCAAAAAATTTTGACCGTCTACGTCTAATTTCTCTAATCAATTTACGATTTTCATGTTCATGTGTCTCCTGTAGTACTTGGTAATTGGTTTTTCTGTCTGTCCATGGCATTCTTTGCATTCTCCTCAGAAACCACATTTCTGCAGCCATCAGATGTTGTTCAGATTAACTGCTCATTGTCCAAGTTTCACATCCATACACAAGAACAGGCTCTGTGTAGCACCTCACTACTCTTTTTCTCGTTTCAATTGACATCTTTTTATTGGTCAGTATGTTTTTCATCTTGCTGAAGGCTATTTTCGCCATAGCGATTCTTATTCTAATCTCTTCAAGGCACCTCCCATCAGATGTTATGACTGTTCCGAGATAATTGTACCGATTCACTTGTTGAAGAATATTCCCATTTCCTTGTATATTACATTGTGGTATTTCGTTCTTCCTAGTGACGAACATAATCTGTGTCTTTTTTACAATTTAATTCTAACCCTAGTTGTTCACTGTGTGTAACAACCGAATCTACTAATTGTTGCAGATCCGGCTCATTGTCTGCTATCAATACTGTATCATCTGCATATCTAATGTTATTGATGCTTCATCCTCCAGTGCTAATCCCATTTATATCCTCTATATTTCTTAAAATATTTTCACAGTATAGGGAAAAAAGATCTGGAGACATTACACATCCCTGTCTCACACCTCTCTTAATAGGCTGATATTGACCTACTTCATTATCAAACCTTATTGCAGCTTGTTGTTTCCAATATATGTTTTTTATAAGTCTAATGTCTTTCCCATCAATTTGTAGATCTGAAAGCATATCTACCATGTTGACATATCTAACTCTATCAAAAGCCTTTGTGTAGTCAATAAAGCAAAGATGTATACTATATCTTTGTTTACTTCTATAGAACGTTCAATAACTGATCGCAGCATAAATACAGCATTTACTGTACCCTTTCCTTCTACAAACCCACACTGTTCTTCCCCTATTTCAGGTTGTATTTTCTTCCTCACTCTTTGAATGATAATTCGTAGCAAAATCTTCGTGATGTGACTCATTATACTAATTGTTCTATGTTGATCACACCTCAAGGCTCCTGAGTTTTTTGGGATTGCAATAAGTTCAGAATTACATAATTCAGAAGGTATATCTCCGGTATCATATAATGTGTTCAGCAGCATGGTGACTTGATCGATTCCATATTCTTCGAAAGCTTTAATTATTTATGTTCTCGTGGATGAGCTGCTAATAGGTGGAATCGTCATTTTGGAAGTGTACATTAAAACATTCACATAACTCAATCGTCGTTACTGCAGGGTTAGACCGTTAGGCCTCGCAAAAATCGAGAGCAGCTTCTTCTACTTCACGACAACGCTCGACCTCACACGAGTTTGCAAACTAGGGGGACAATCGACAAAATGTGGTGGAATGTAGTGCCCCATCCAGCTTAAAGTCCAGACCTGGCACCATCTGGTTTCTATCTTATTCTGATCCCTTAAGAATGCTACCCGTATATCGGGTTATCTGTGGTGTTGGACAAAGTCTCATGGGACAAAGTTTGAAGACAACGATTGAGTGATTAATGCAGTGAAGAAATAGCTACAATAACGGAAAAATATAATATGGTACAGATCTGGGATACATGTTAAGCAAGGAGAAAAACCCCTTCAATGTCTTGAGTTGATTTGAATTATGTTGAGGAATAGAAATGTTTGCTGCACAAGTGTATGATCATTGTGACTACATTTCATTTGTATGTTATTAACGGTTAAAGAGATAATAATTGTGGTACATAACTTTCTGACCTACCCTCGTAAGTGGAAATGAATAGGCTTACAATTGTTGTAGGGGCACTCTTCCGAACGACGGCCCCCAAATTATTTAATGTAAAATGCAATCCTTACAGGGCCTCATTAGGGATATAATAAAAACTACGAACTAAAATATCAATCAATCAATCGGGTGCCGTTTCCGCAATGAAGGTTGGCTGCAAACTAAAATATATATATATATATATATATATATATATATATATATATATATATATATATATATATATATATATATATATATATATATAATAAAATATATCCTTTCCATGGTTAACTCGGAACAACACCTAATGGCGAGATGGCTAGCTGAAATTTTAAAGCCAGTACAACAGTCCTTCGATCCAAGAACACTCAGGGATACATTTGAACTGGTGGAATTATTGGATACTGTGGACATAAACAACAAACACATGGCATGCATGGATATTGCCTCTTTATTCACCAACGTTCCATTAGATGAGACCGTGAATATAATAAGCGAACGCATTAGAGACAAACAACTAAAACTAGGCATACCATCAGCTATTCTAGAGAGGCTATTAAAATTATGTACTGACAACATACAATTCAACTTTCTAAACAAGTCATATCGCCAAATTGACGGAGTGGCCATGGGGAGCCCACTTGGACCTATACTAGCGGACATCTTCATGGCACACTTAGAAGAAAAGATATCCTCAGAAATCAATAACTTGGCCTTTTACCGTTGTTACGTGGACGATATACTAATTATCACCACAGACGAGCTACAAGCAACGTCGTTCTAGGCCACAATGAACGAGACACATATAAACATCTCTTTATCTATGGAACACGAACACAACGAAGCGTTGCCTTTTCTAGATATCCTAATGAGACGTAGAGCAGACGGCACAATTCAATGATCGGTGTACCGCAAAGAAACATGGACTGGCCAATACTTAAATTTTCAGAGCTTCACACCTGTCCAGTACAAACGGGGCTTAGTACGGACCCTGTTTGACCATGCTAGGAAGATATGCACCCAGGACACACTGACAGAGGAATTTAAAACTCTGAAGAATGCCTTAAACCTGAATGGGTACTCTACAGGATTTATAAAGCGCCACTGCCAACAGCCCAAACCGAAATCAGAAGTAACTACAGTCCCTAAACTCAAAGTATTAATCCAGCTAACCTTCCGAGGAGATGACGTAATGCAACGTCTGCGGGACCGGCTCACCACACCAGTCGAGCGAACATTCTGTGCTGCAGCTCTAGTCATCAGGTGCAGAAACACACCGATCCCAGTCCCAGTAGTAAAAGATCCCGTAGCTTTGTACTCCAAATCAAATTGTATTTACCAATTTACATGCAGATGCGAGGCCATCCACATAGGCAGAACTGAGTGACAGTTACATTGCAGGGTTTCGGAACATAGCGGTCACGTGGTTGAAAGAGACAGTGCCTTCCGTGTGTTGTTCAACACACAAAGTAGTCGATTGTTAAAGTTTGCTGAAGCTATAATAATCAACCTTCGTAAGCCGTCCTTGTGCAAGCAGAAAGACATGTTAGTCAGTTTAAAATTACCGTGGTAGACAATCGACATTACTGTGCGAACATGTGTATATTTCAGTTTGAAGGATTTATCTAATTAATTCACGTAAGTTGTGTGATTTCTGCAGTATTTACCTGACGAGATGCAGCGAAATAAGCCAGGCATTAATTCGTGCAATCTATTGTTTGTGTCTTCGTTATTTAAAATATATAACTGAGAAAATCGAAATACATACCAATAATATTTCACAGTTATATGTTAAAATTGTGGCACAAAAGTTGTAAATACTGTCCCAAAACATGTTCTTTGTGACTGTGGCGCCACTGAAACTCTGCTAAATATATATTAAACAATGCATGGCTAAGTGGCAGTGCCGCCTTGGTAACGTTGTTTCATTTTCACTTGCATGGAACGAGCATAATCACTTATTAGTTAGTGAAATAAAGAATCATATAATTAAGTGTGGTGGACTGCTTGACCGATTGATGGATGCAATAAATGTTTCTGGGCCCGGAAGGCCCTCACGTCGTCGGTACTACAAGATATGGATATAATCGTATACACTCCGACGACAGTGAGGGACCTCCGGGCCCAGAAATATTTACTGTATCCATCGATCGGTCTAGCAGACGACGATACTCTCAAATGTAAGTGATTGACAACACATCGCCTCGGAAATGACTTTATGAGGCCGTATAATGGATGCATTTTACACTAAATAATTTGGGCCGTCGTTCGGAAGAGTGCCGGTAAAGGAAAGGAAGGTGGAAGACTACCTCAACCTGAGATACACGAGGCAATGAGGTTTATAAACAGCATTTATAGAACTACGAATAGAAAGATCCCGTTGCGCACTGACCTTTCCATTGCATAACTAATAACTATGTGTGATGTAATTTCTTCGGAATAGGAACGAAGAAGAAGTTTAGCTGAGTTGAGTCAAGATACATCACAGCACTTGGGATATTTCCTAGCACGCCCCGTCCTCGTCTTCAACAACCAGCGAAGAAGTCCTATTTTTTTAGCCTATATTAATGGTACAATCTGCAGTTCAATTATGTGTCCGTCAGGTCTTTCCTCGGAGAACTGAATATAGACGATACCCTCTTACCACTTTCTGACGCAGCATTCTCTTCAGGCAATGGTGATGTATCTGTTCTTTCACACTATAATCTATTTACACGATCCCAAAGAATCCTGACCACATCTGCTGTATCGTGCATCACCACCCCACCCAGGTGTGCAGATTCAGCCAGTTTGTCCTCTTGCTCATGTGAAAGATTGATGCAACGGATGCAAACTATTTAAGAATTTTTAATTAATTGACGCATTTCACTCTGCGGGAAGCATACCTGTCTGCACTTTGCTCAGCATGCTCAGTGAGTCCTTTACATCCACGACATGTGTGAGATGTTTATTTTTCAACAAGCGTTGCACCGCAATGACTGATTCTACCTCCATTTTCACTCTAGAATTAGTGGTATCATATGCCAGGCTCTTCTGCTCTAAACACTGTCAATTAACCTTCGCTGTGAATATCCAGGCACTTATTTTGCCTCTTAATTCACAGCCATCCGTGTAAACCAGCTAGGGACTGGAGAGACTGATGAGTGTAGCTGTGCAATTGGGAGCATGACGGCTAAGTAAACATTTGCTGCAAGCGCGTCCAACATATGCAAAATGGAGAACATTACTTTGGGTTACACAAGTGTAATTTAAGGACACTGAGAGACTTCAAAAGCTTTCAAGATGAATGCTATTTTCTTGAAATAAATTCAAGTTTGACATCCGAATGCACATGACGAAGATTTCTCACAGGAAATATATGTTTTATTGTTTCTCCTAAATTATTGTCCTCTAAAAAGTACTGGAGAGTTTTGGTCATAGACGCCAACTGGCGTAGGCGTTCATGGCTCTCCACAGATTTTGGTCTTTGGTGTTCTGGATCAACTCTGCTGATGATATTCCTCCATGCCACCGTCTCAATCCGTCCAGCATCATTTCTCTTGGTCTGCCTCTGCCTCTCTTCCCATCGATCTTTCCAGTTGTCACGATGTTCTCCAATGCCCCTCTTCTCATCACATGACCAAAGAAAGCTGTTTGTCTCTTTCTTATTGTTGTATATAGTGTTCTAGTTTCATTAGCCTCTTTCGGGCAATCGATGTTAGTTACTCTGGCAGTCCAAGGAATTCGCAACATTCGTCTTAAAAACCACATCTCTGTTGCTTCTAAGTTCTTCCTAATTTGTTCATTTACATTCCAAGATTCACTGCCATACAGCAAAACTGGTTCTATATAGCATTTTAGCAATCTCTTTCTTACATTCATTGATAGCGACTTTTGACTGCCCTATTCTGCTCTTAATCTCTGTTGTACATCTTCCATTCGATGTTATAAGTGCCCCTAGGTACCATAACTTTAGGAAGGGAAAATCCCAACTGCACCTCCCCGTGGTAGAGGATGGAAACACACCACGGTGTGGCTAACACAGCTCTGGGGACCGAGTATTCACCAGAATAAGTGGACAACTCTGCAGTTGAGCAGAGCAGGACACTCACTTGTCCTTACAGTCGGAAATGGCTGTTAAAGGTAGAGGTAAAAGACCACCATGTGGATGTGGAAGGCAAGGGGAAACCACCACATTATCTTCCCAAGACTTCATGGCAAAACACATATCAGAATTAGTGAACGACGTTTATGGCTGTCTTAGGACATCCTCGTCCACCAGGGACAGTCATGAGCCACAGGTGACACCAGACCGTCATCCAGCTACTGATGGCAAAATCATAAATAAAATAAATTTCGAGTAGGAACATGGAATGTTAGAACATTAAATGAGCTAGGAAAGTTGACCAATGTTCTAAGAGAGATGGATAGCATGAATATGAATATACTAGGCGTTAGTGAGATGAGATGGAAGGGATCGGGCAAAATTATAGCTGACAACCACACAATAATTTATTCTGGAGGGGATACACATGAAAAAGGTGTAGGAATAATATTTGACGAAGAAACAGCCAAGTCACTTAATGCAGGGGTGGGCAAACTTTTTGTGCGTAGGGCAGCATTAACAAATGTAAAGCTATTGGCGGGACGCATATATATATATAAAATGTCCAATTTGTTTACAGCAACCTATCACAATAAGTAATTATTAATTATGTATAGGCTAGTAAGCAGTATAAATAACTAAATTATTGCAATTTTATTTTACTTATACGCTTATACATTATATTTGACAATATGGACAAAAACATTTACTAATTTGTTAACAAGATGTTACAACTTGTTATAACAAATATTCTTTTTTTTATCTATCAATGGCTTTAATTTAGACATAAACTGACTACATTGTGACTATAATTGTTGATTTCTAATGAGATGTATGTAACTGCTTGCACTTTTTGACAATATTCTTGAAATCTGGAGCAAGTTTACTTGTTGAAATTTGCATGACAGCATGCAAGTTGCAGACCGATAATAAATTCTTAGATTTGTTGATCTTCAAGCAAGAGAATGCTTGTTCGCAAATGTATGTTGATCCAAACAATGATAAAAGTTTAGCTGCAAAGTTTTTCAAGTTGGGAAATGATTCTTGTGATAAAGATCCATAGAAATCCAGCAAACCGTCTGACTTGAATTTCTCTTTCAGGTCATGATCTACTTGTAAGTCAAGCAGCTCCAACTGTATGTCCTCTGTGGCTATATCAGCTTCTGCATTAAAAGGGGAACTGAGAATATTGAACTGTGGTTCTAAGTTTTTGAAATCTTGGAAGCTCCATCCAAATTCTTCAATCAATGCATTTAATTGGGTTTTGTACTTTTCAGTCATTTCACCAGAAATGGTTTCTTGTTTCAGCAAAGGAAAGTGACAAAATATTTTTTTTCACTTGCTTGTCTGGTAAACAGTGAGAGTTTTGCCTGAAATGATTTTACATGCACATACAATTCATGTGCAAACACACCATTGCCTTGAAGTTTGACGTTCAGTTCATTTAACTTTTCCATAATTTCAGTGCCAAACATAAAGTCTAACTGCCACTCTTTATTGACAATGTTAGTATTAAAGTCACATGCAATGCCCTTCATCTCTAGGAACATCACTGTTTCTCCTCTGAGTTCCCACACTCGCCTCAACACCTTGCCGAGACTCATCCATCGAACACTGATGTGGTACAGGACATCTGAATGTTAAGTTTCAAAATCGTCAAGTGATGTCTTGAATTGTCTGTGATTAAGTCCTCTTGATTTAATGAGGTTGATGACACTGACAACTGAGTCAGTAACATGCTTGATATTCAAAACAGTTTTACACACTTTCTTGATGAATCACACAGTGAAGTGGTACTGCTTGCTTGCTTGTGTTCGTTGGCTTGAGCTCCAACGCGAATTCCTGTATGTCGGATTGTAATATAATAAAAACGTCTCTACCCTTTCCTATTTATTGACTCCCTTAAAAATAAACAAACCCCTTACAATTACTGTTTAAGTAACTTACTTAATGTAGGAGAAAATAAAACAGCGATAGACGGACCGTGACACAGCTTAATTTATTTTGGCCTAATTTGGCTCCCGTACCGTGCCAATCCCGACGAGTGGGAAAAAAAAGATTGAAGCGGCCATTTCTAGTCAAGAGAGCACACAAGAAAGACGACCTTTCCCTTCGGGGAGAAGGTATTTTTGCCTTTTAAAATCATCATTCTCTGCAAGCCAATTAGTATGTTATATCTACATTATTAAGATGTATTTATGTATTACATAGACCAGTATGTTTAATTAAGAATTAATAAGAATAATAAGTCAACAATTCTCTTAAACCAGGCTGGATGATGTTTACCAATGAAACACATGTGGGCGCCACGCTGTAATTTTTCCTATGTTTTACAATTTCAAATCCTTATGTTAAAACCTTGTATAGGCATTATGAACTTATATCTAACTAATAGTGTTTATAACCTATCAATATTATGTATACTGTAGAGTATCAACTCTCATGTCAGAAACTCTTCCCAATTTAGGAACAGACTTCTGATTCACAATTCAAAGAAGAAAACTAGTTACTGCCAATTTCATAGTCCTATGAACAATAATTTCTATGCAATGGAACTATATATTCCTATCCATGCTTAGAAATCTGCAAATAAATCTATGTACTGTAAGAGAGTGGACTTTCAAGAAACATTTTCTCAATGAAGAAGCAGACTCTTGATTACATACTTCATAGTAGTAGAGAACTGGTGTCTGCCACTTTCAAATATTCTATATAGTGTAAATTCACTGTGAAGGATATCTCTGAACTTGTTTTATCCATGCGGAGACAGATACATGAGTACGCATATCATGGACTCGGTTCATTTTGGGTCAATTGTTTTCCTAATTCATAATCGGTAACTTGGAACTATAGTGCTAAATTTTAGTACAATTCTTTTGTTAACAGATTAGTAACCACTCCATATGAGGAGGGACATGTAATCATTTCATAAAATATTGCTAGGGACGCCATGTTTGAGAATATAAATTCATGAACAATTAAAGTAAACGCGTGATGTAAATGCATGTTCGGATAGGATTCAATCCGCATCACCTCACTGTAGTAGGAACAGAAGCGAAGATTGATGTGAATAAATTGCTTGCCATATTCAGAATACTGGACCATGCGGCATAAGTTATTCTAATAAATCCCCTCCGAATAATAGCAGTCATTGGCAAAATATATCACAGCGGCTACTATCCTCATGTGCTGTATGCAGTGGGGAAAAACAATGTATGTTTTAGTTATGGATTAACCCCTGAAGAAAATTCAAAACCATTGGCTCTGGCATTAAATTTTATGATTAATATTATTATGTATGATTATCATGTACTTAATATCAGAGAAATGTACATGTATGTTTTTTTCTGGTATGAGAATTTTCTCTGTTCTGATTGTTACTTTTTACTGTGGGAATATACATTTTAATGTTGCACCTTGGGATTAGAGGATGTTGATAGAAGAATCCATGTGTATGTCAGTACTTAAGAAGCCAATGGTGAATAGTCTTGACCTAAGGATGATTATAGTGCCGAAAGGAAGACGCGGAATTAGAAACCACAGAGATTCTGTATAGGCTAGTCTCTTCAAGAATGAGAGATAAAATATCAACATGTTGGATGGACAGAATGACTTCACTCATCTAATAGTCCCAGTAACAACAGAACAAAATATAAGTGAGAAAATACCTTACTCACTATTAAGAGTCAGAATGGCTCTACTCAGCAATGAGGGACAGTGGAACGTGGACACCCACTCCTTTCCCCTTCTCCCCTTGTTGTTTTGTATTTTTGTTTGTAATTGTCTTGTGAAAGTTAACACATCACAGTAGGTTAATGCTTGTGTTGTATTCTTTGTCATCCCTTTTCTATAGAAGAGAAGCAAGTGGTGGTTGAATGTGGTGGGACTATATCACTTCAACTGGATCCTGGGTCAACAGCCAGAAAGTGAATGTCCAAATCATAGTCTGGATCTAGCAATACCTCAATGTTTACTGCTGCGCTCAATAGCTCCATAGCGAGCAACAGATAAATTCGAAGACAACTGACTGGGTGAGTGATTAAGTCCTATTTTAGTAGGAATATCCAGGATGGACTTCAAGATCTAATAATCTACAAAGATGAAGATCATCAGAGTACTGACAAGTGTATCGTCTGCGTTACTTCTGAGAAGTATCACCTATGGCCTCATCATTCAACCAAGTCAGTGAAACTGGGACAATCCTTCTACAAGCTACTAAAACTAACAACAGTGAGTAACCTTCAACTGTTGGTTGGATTACCAAGTTAATATCCACAATGGATAAGTCTTCGAAAGAACATCTCACAGCTGCAACAGTCAAACATAAGGTTCCAGCCATGCAACACCAGGTTCTAGCTATGAACATTAACCCAAACAAATGAGAAGACACTGAACCACATAAGCCAATACAACCAAGGTACAAACTTAATATCATCTGAAACATAACTACGAAACCAGATTACCTCAAGGTTCCAAACCCTGAACACCATCAGATAAAAGACCATATGAAAGAAGCTAAATGTCCCTACATCTGCAACAAGAGGAATCATCTAATTGTTTGCAAACCTGTTACTGTGCTGGATTTATTCATCTGTGGATATATGTAGGTATAGATCAATTGTGGCCCTAGTCACAGATACTACCATGAGATGCCTCTCAGTCAATTAAAGTTCTACACTGGACTAGATAACAACGACTAACTCTTTGCTGGTCCAATGTCAACCTAAATGCCATGGGTTATAGACTCACGACTTGGTGGGTGTAAAATCTTTGTTGAACTACTTGGGATTCTGATATTAAAAGCAGAGCAGCTGAATGGACGTCTACTTGGCACCATGTATGGTGAGATGGTAAAGTACCTTCTGCAGAGCTTAAGTGGAATTCCGGAAAGTTAGACCAACCTGAGGCCCCAAATTTAAAAAAAAGACACTGAGCCTACGGCAACAGAGTACGCGAATATTCTAGCCCTCGGAGGGATATGTGATTGTGTGCACTTTCTATTCTTGGATTATAAAGTATGATTTGCACCAGCCAATTACCAGTGACTAAATAGTAAGAACATAACTGAGTGCATTAATTCGGTACCCAGATGATGGGGAAAAGGATCTAATCGACAGCAAAGATGAACTCTTAACCGCACACCAGGAGATAAATGACTATTAATTAGTTTAATTAGTAATACAAAATGCTGTTTATGTGTTGTTGTTTTTTCTGAAGGAAACAGGTCAGTAGTTTTTTTCCAATGGTATATATGTATAGTATTTTGGCACCAACTCATTATGTTTAAAAATGAGTAAATTGTAAAAGGTGTCAGAAACCAATGTTTATATATTGGGTTATAGATCCTTAGATCTTTATTTGCCTTAATTATGACGGTAAATGAAAGTAGACCCAATTTGTGGTTGTTGTGTTGTTTGTAATAACCTTGTTTTTTTCTGGGGTCACTGGGTACTATATTGTAATAATGCAATGAATCCCATGCCTGTCTGAAAATGCATAGTGTTTATTACACATATATATGTAACTGCAGATCTTGAGTTAATACCTGAACTGTTTGTCCAAAAGTGTTGTGTACATCAAGTAAATGTGGTGTCCAACAAGTGGTTGTTTATATGTTGTGAGCAATCAATATCTTTCTAGCACTATAATACATTCAAAGGGTGATAAGTGGGAATGGAGAAGTACTCATAAATACAGCTATGAACAGGAGTGAACTATTTTCCTCCTTGTGTTAAGGGTAGAATTCCATTATCACCTCAAGTGGCTAAATAATAGAGAATCAAATTAAATCCCCCTAGACAACTTCACATAATATTCTCATAAATCAAAATCCACATCTCACATGGATGAAGGCATCCTGTTTTCAAACATCAGTGTGATGTCATACAGGACCTGAGGTTTGCGTGAGTATCCGTTGTCCCATGTCTGGCTTATTGGTGTGAGGTCTGGTGGTTCCTCGCCGTACAGACAGACATTCTCCGACTTCGGAGGAATCGGCGATCCTATTGACTTTAGCTAGGACCCCGAAGGGACCTGTTGCCCAGGACGCTCGACGAGGACGCGTCAATAGGTCTTGGCCAGTATATAACCCGGCCCTTGTGCCTTGGAAACACCTCTGCGTCCCAAGTGGTAATAATGTGTGCTTTAATCTCCTTCTTCTTCTGCTGCGTTCAATTTTTTTTTGGATGTGACTGCGTTGTGCCTGTTTACAGCAGAGCTGCGTTCTTGCGCCGTTAGGCCGACACATCCGACTTCTGCGGGCATTTGTTGACCGGGTGAACCTTCCCGGCTGCTTTAATCTTATTACTTATCAACTTTACCAGACCTACATTTTTGTCCATGTAAAAGCACGAGCTCCGGCAGTTGTAACACTTGCCATCTTGTTCCAAACCAACCCAGTTCTTTCAATACAGTTAGTAACAGCATTGAATATATAATGGCCTATGGTTGTGTCTTTGAGTGACTCAACACTCAGTAACTCTTCAATGTGTTTGAAATATGAATTTATTCCACGTATAAAAATCAATAATTGGGCAGTATCATGTACATCGGTACTCTCATCCAATGCAAGAGAGTACCACAAAAATTGTTTACTTATATCTTGAAGTTTATGCATCAAATTGTCATTTATCTTGTCAACTCGCCTGACCACAGTTCTCATTGATAAAGTAATGTTGTCAAATCTGGTTTTTTTGTTCTGGACACATAATGTTTGCTGCACCTAGCAAACATTCCTTGATGAACTCGCCATCAGAAAATGGCTTGTTCTGTTTTACAATTCTGTGTGACACCACAAGATTAGCTTCATCTGCAGCATCTTGAATTTAAGACTGTTTAGTGACAACAATTTGTTGTTTCTCCAAATTTTTTACCACCTCCAGGCATTTCCTTTCCCTCCCTTCGGTCGTTAAATTGTATCCTAAATCGGAATGTTTTGTTTGATAATGCCTTTTTAAATTGTACTCCTTGAAGACAGCCACTGACTCACGACACAATAAGCAAACTAATTTGCTACCAACTTTTATAAAACAGTACTTAGTTGTCCATTCATCATTAAACATACGGCATTCATCTTCAATCTTACGTTTGTTATTGACATTCATAGTTTTAATAAAACTCGAACAGTTAGAATTGTACAAAAGTTTAAAACGGAAATGAAACAAAACCTACTTCCGGCTGTGTGTGAAAATAAAATATTTGGGAAAACAAGTAAGCTCAGAATACATTTCAGAAATATATCAAGACTACTACAACAAATAAATTAATTTGAACATTGTAAATGTGGAAATAATTTATAACAGCAAACATCTTTTAGATTTAATATTTTCTTGCAAAATAAATCATTTTATTCACCTGAGAAATATCTGTTTTTCATAAAATCATCCTTATTAAATTTTTACATGTCGATAAATATTTCTCTATACAAAAATAGATAAATTCGCATTTTAGCATTACATGGTTCTAAATGTTGCTGTATGTAGCCGGGGGCGGGGTTGGGGTGAGCGCCCAACCTTGCATAAATACGCCAATGGCTCGTGCATTCATCACCTATGCAGCAGAAGTCCAACTCCTGGCCTTCTCGTGGTGGAACTGTTTTAACTAACAGGAGAAAGGGCAAGGGCAAGTCACTGGCGCCGAGAAAAAAACCAGAACGCTCTAGATGTGTATGCGCGTACATGCATGCGTAGACATGCGTGTGCGTGCCTACACACCTAAACACGAGTAAGACAACAGTCTGCTCTAGCAAAGGAAAGGTGCTGAAGACGGAGGCAACCAATCAGGAGGCGCATCACAGACATCAGGAGCCACTCAATCTCGCATAATGAAATATGTCGAATACTGCTAAATGTTATGGTGCCCGCCCTGCTTTGGACCCCCATGCAGGTGCAATGCCGGGCCCTATGCTTCGAAAGGGTCTAACCACAGCTACAGGAGGTCCTTCTCAGATGTCCTGTCGAGCCAGGAGACCTGAGAATAGAGCGTCTGGCCATACCAAACAAGGACTAAAATTAATGCACTGGAATGCGGAGAGAGTCAGCTTAAAAAAAAAAAGAGAACTAGAAAACATCTTGAACCAAGAAAAGGTAAGCGTATGCTGCTTTCAAGAAACTCACCTCAACGGAAAACGAAATGATGTCTGGGAAATTGCCAGTACACTAAGGACACTACTTTCTGAACTTAGCAGTCAGCATAAGGTCACCATACAGAGGATACCATCCCACTGTGGAATACCCGGAAACGACAGAGCTGATCGATTTGCTAAGGAAGGAGCAAAAGATGAACAGCCTGATGTGCCCGTTACATACCACCAAAAGAAAAGAATGATCAAATCAGTCAGAAAGCCAACAAAACCTGCCCAAGACGACTACCACGTTATGGACAGACCAGAACAAGTCATTATTCTGCGCCTCAGAACAGAACACAATAGATTACGCAACCACATGTATACAAAATTCAAGATTGGTGAATCCGCCATGTGCACATATGGATTGGCGTAGCAGACATATACTCAAAGACTGCCCAAATTGCAACATGTCAAGACAAACCTTTTGGCCTAGAGAGGCGACAGTGGGATATAATTTCTATGGACTGCTGAGTGAACTAAAAAGGACAGTTAAATTCATACAAGAGGCAAAATTGCAGTTATATACATATTTCAGGCGATTGAAAGAAGAAGAAGAACCATTACATTACGAAGGTCAAGGACTGTTTACAAAAATAGATAATTAGAAAGAAATTTTATCAAAAATGTTAAAACAATTGTAACGGTACATGAAATTCTGTAAAATTCAACAAAATAACTTAAAAACGAAGTAAAAGTTTCTATTTCTAAATGCCGTCGCGGGCCGCATAAAATTAGTTGGCGGGCCGCATGCGGCCCGCGGGCCGTAGTTTGCCCACCCCTGACTTAATGGATACTGGTTTATTTCAGATAGAGTTATTTTGGTCAAAATCAAAGGCAAACCAATAGATATAAATATTATACAAGTATATGCACCAACAACAAGCAGTAGTGATAAAGAAATACAACACTTTACGACGAAATAGAAATTGCAATGGCTCAAATTTGATCACAGGAAATAAAAATAATACTTGGAGATTTTATTGCAAAAGTAGGAAAGGGGAAAATGGAGGATGTAGTGGGGAATTATGGTTTAGGTACAAGAAATGAAAGAGGGGAAAAGCTAATAGAATGGGCAAATATCAATGATATGATAATTGGAAACAAGTGGTTTAAACACCATAAAAGACGACTATACACACGGAAAAGCCCTGATCAGAAAATACGCAACCAAATTGACTACATACTAATTAATAAAAGATTTAGAAATGCTCTAATTAATGTAAAAACAATGCCTGGCTCCGACTGTAATAGTGATTATGTACCACTATGTGGACAAATAAAAGTAAGATTAAAGAGAGGGGAAAAATGGTTAGGAACATGAGTCTTAATAAAGTGGTTCTGAAAGTAGATAAAGAAATTCAAGAACAATACATAGTGACTGTGAAAAATAGGTACAATGCAATAGCTAAAATACAGAGTATAAGTATAAATGAACAATGGGAAATGTTAAGGGACTCCATTCATCAAAATAGCAAAGAAATATTACAGGAGATATGTCAAATAGCTAAGAAAAAATGGATGAATGAAGAAATATTAATGCTGATGGACAAAAGAAAACAGAGTAATAATGACAAATAAGAATACGCTAAGATAAATAAAGAATTAAAAGATAAATGTTGGAAGGCAAAAGAAAGTTGGTTAAATGAGCAGTGCAAAAAAAAAAATTTAATTAAATGCCATTTAAGATACAAAAAAATATGCACAGACAAATCAGTGAGCTCACAGGAAGAAAAATAAGAATAAATACAGGGTGTTTGAAATCAAAAACAGGAAAGATATTATTGGAGGAATAAAAATGGAAATTAGTGAAGAACAGTATGGATTTGTAGAGGGAAAGGGTACAAACAATGCAATATATACATTACGGACACTAATAGAAAGGTCAATAGAGAAACAGAAAGACATATATTTATGCTTCATAGATTATACTAAGGCATTTGATAAAGTAAAACATGATGAGCTGATTAAAATGTTGGAAGATATCAACATTGATGGAAAAGATTTAAGAATAATAAAGAATATTTATTGGAACCAAGTAACAGCAATTAAAATTGGAAATAAAGAGGGTAGTTACGAACACATAAAGCTAGGAGTACGACAGGGATGTGTCTTGTCACCAGATGTCTTCTCCCTATATAGCGAAGTAATAATGAGAGAGATCAAAGAGATGCCAGGAATACTAGTTGGAGGTTATAATATAAATAATATACACTATGCAGATGACACAGTATTATTGGTGGCAGATAAATCAACAGACCTACAACAACTGTTTGACACTGTAGTAACAAAGAGTGCAAGGAAAGGACTCTCTTTGAATATCAAGAAAACAGTAACAATCAATAGTGATATCAAAGAAAATGGTGACACCAAAATGTGACATAGAAATAGAAGGAAAACGTCTTAACCAAGTGGATAATTTTGGATACCTAGGGACATTTATAACATCAGATGGAAGATGTACAACAGACTCATCAACAGAGATTAAGAGCAGAATAGGGCAGGCAAAGGCCGCATTTCAGAAAATGAAGAGTATCTTGTGCAATAGGTCACTATCACTGAGTGTAAGAAAGAGAGTGCTGAAATGCTATGTAGAACCAGTTTTGCTGTATGGCAGTGAATCTTGGAATGTAAATGAACAAATTAGGAAGAACTTAGAAGCAACAGAGATGTGGTTCCTGAGACGAATGTTGAGAATTCCTTGGACTGCCAGAGTAACTAACGACGACTGCCTGAAACAGGCTAATGAAACTATAACACTGTATACAACAATAAGACAGAGACAAACAACTTTCTTTGGTCATGTAATGAGAAGAGAGGCATTGGAGAACATCGTGACAACTGGAAAGATCGAGGGGAAGAAAGGCAGAGGCAGACCAAGAGAAATGATGCTGGATGGATTGAGACGGTGGCACGGAGAAATATCAGCAGCAGAGTTGATCTAGAAAACCAAAGACCGAGATCTGTGGAGAGCCATGAACGCTTACGCCAGCCGGCAGTGTATTTGATTATGATTATTGTTTCGGTAAATCATTCGCAATCAACTCTTGAGTTTTCGTCCTAACTTCGGCAGTTGGTGGAATCATGGCGGCGTAATTGATTCGGTCCGATGGACTAAACCACACTCTTGTCTTAGGTTTGTAATGTTGAATATTTTACATCATTTATTTATTTATCATTTAGCGGTGTTGAATATTTGAATATTGTCACACTGTCTCACTGTAAGAGGAGGGGGAGGGGGGGGGGGGTAATCGGTGGCCAACCCGACTGCCTCACATTCCGAAAGTTGTGTGTTTGATACCGGGCTCGGTCTAATCGGTTTACGACGGTTGTTAATGTTATAATATGTAGTAAATCACTAAATGTAGTGGTGCAGTCCTTGTAGTTGTATTTCAAGTTGTACTCTCCTCGGAACTCTGAGTATGTCATATATGGCATGCCGTGTTGACGTACAGTATCTTCTAATGCTTCTTCATACACTTGTATGGCTATTTGTTTCATTCTCTCCAAGTATTCTACATTAGTGATTTATGTCATATCATTTTACTAACATTTTTAGTACACCTATTTTGCCCACCTATTTTGCCCAGTCAGTAATTAAATTTATTAATAATTAATGTAATGAACGTTTGAATTGTTTGTTTTTGTAGTTTTTATTAATATTTAAATTAACAATCATTGTATGTGTTTCCCTTCCCCATGTTTCTGATCCAGTATTACTGTTTACTGTTTTAATGTTTTACTTGAACAGTCTGTTGTTTTATTAATTTGACTTCCACAAATGTCCAATTGCTATGAAAGCACTCTTGCCTTATGCATTCTTATTTTAATATTTTTATATGTTGACCCACCTTTGACTACATTGCTACCTAAATAAGTGTATTTCTACCCCTTGAAGTGGAAGTTTCACGAAGGGAGATCAGGTTATCGTTTGTTTGATTTATTCTCATTATCTTTGTCTTTCCCTTTGAATTTTTGGACTTAATTGTTGTGACCTCCTATCCAGTGCGTTTAGCTAAATCTTGCATCTCATTTCAATGTGTGGGACAAGAAGGCAATGTCATCAATGAAGTCTAGATCATCGAGCTTCAATGTACAAGCTGACAATAGTGAGACCAAATGTAGTCATTGTCAAATGTAGGCATGCTCACAACTTTCATGTTAGAAGCTAACAAAGTAATAATATTCTTATTCCTAAACAACCATTTAGAGGGAACATTGATGACAAGATGCTCTTGCTTTTCTCTTCAGTGAAGACTATTGGTTGCATGGAAGGGGGGAATATATACAACAAAGAATGGCTGATGCTATAAGTATTGCATAAACTTTAATGTGTGTATGATGTGTAACACAAGTAATATTACAATAATTATTTTCCAAAAAGTTGTCATGTATTGTTATGTTATTTTTGTCATGATAAACTGATATTATTACACTGTAATAGATTCCCTAACTCTAATTATTTAATAAACTTGAGGAATAACATATTCAAAATCTGTCTTGAAGTAATGATAAGACATTTTTTATCTTTAATCATCTTGAAAAAAAACAAAATATAAAATTAATTATATAGTTTATGTTTACATACAAATGAAACTTATCAATCCTATCAGACTGACTGTAGACTTAAGATGGAGAGTAAACTACCATCAAGTGTAAAGACAGAACCACCTGAATTCTGTGTAATTCAAGGTAAGATTAAGTACAATATAACAGTTAGTTGAATATTCTTTACAGGATGTTGCAATCAACCCCAGCATTTATTGGCTCTTTTCAATTTACTATATAATTCTACATTTAGGAGTTTGCCATTTCTTTCTGAATTGTCAAAGCATTATACCATCAAAATCAACACAATAGCAGGATGTAAATCTACTCAGATACTGGGAAAAAAAGGTCATGGCAGGTGTGACCGAGTATCCACCGGAATCAGTGCACAACTCTGCTGTGGAGCAGAGCAGGGCACTCTTTGTCCTCACAATTGGAAATTGCTGTACAGTGGAGTCTGGATAAGTAGAAGTCATAGGGGCCGAAGGAATTTGTTCTACTTATCAGAAATTCTACTTATCCAGACTGCACACATTTACACTAATACCATGCAGTAGCATTGAGTAAAATGATTGTACCACTTAGGAAACACAGCGAAAATATAAATAGCAATACAATATCAGAAATGTTGAAATGTTTAATTATTTTGGAAAGCTAGAGCAGGTCTGAGCCCGTCTTCTATCCATGAGTGAGTGGATGCTTCATCGACTGACTGTTTCTCTCCACACATATTCTGGTACGTGATGCAAAGTCATTTTTTGAAATGATCCAACCAGCCAGCACTACAATTCCAGTCTGTCTGACCTCCAAGACGTGCAAATTCTTCTGCTTTCGCAATAAGGAAAGACCCATTTACTGGTACATTTGCCAATCTAATTACAGTGAAGCATTTTAACAGGCAGCATCAACAAAATCACATGCAGCAGTTCTAGCTCACTGTCTATCACTGTCAATTTGACATTCAAAAAACATTTTCTGTAGCGGTCTTTATGCCGGAAAGTGTCAATATTGGAATACCAAAACTATATTCACTTTCTTCTTCCCTCAATGTTCAACCTCTTCCAACAGCTCAATCTTTCTTTTTAAAGTTAAAGTAGTAAGCTTTCATTCACTAACCGCCATTGTTGACTTATAGTGAGATATCACATGTGCAAGATTGTTGTTCTCCGGGCTGACTAAAAATAATTCTTTCACAAAACAATTTTTTTTTGTATTTTGGTGTGAAATGCTTGCTTGTGTTCATTGGCTTGAGCTCCAACGTGAAGTCCTGTATGTCGGATGAAGGCATCCTGTTGTCCAACATCAGTGTGATGTCATACAGGACCTGAGTTTTGCGTGAGTATCCGTTGTCCCATGTCTGGCTTATTGGTGTGCAGACTGGTGGTTCCTCGCCGTACAGGCAGACACTCTCCGACTTCGGAGGAATCGGCGATCCTACTGACTTTAGCCAGGACCCCGAAGGGACCTGTTGCCCAGGATATAACCCGGCCCTGGTGTCTTGGAAATGAACAGTTCGACTTAAAATATGAACACTTATATAGTCGGTATTCATTTTTATGTTCGACTAATCTGAAAATTTGAGTTAACTGAATTCGACTTATCAGTACTTTTAATACAATGATAAAGAAGGATAATGACCGGGACTAAGCCAGTAACGTCGACATAATCGAAATTCTACTTATCCGAGTTCGACTTAAGTGGACTCGACTGTAATAGGCAGAGGTAAACGATCCCCATGTGAATATGGAAGTCAAGGGAAAACCACCATATTATCTTTCCCAGACAAGTTTAAAATAGGAACATAGAATGTCAAGACATAGTTGAGATAGGAAAGTTACATAATGTAGTAAAAGAAATGAAAAAAATGAAGATTAATATCATAGGCATGAGTGAGATGAGGTGGAGGAGATCTGGTTAAATAATAACAGACAAACACACAATAATTTGTTGATTAAGTAATATGTACAGAAAAGGACTAGAACTAATGTTTGATGAGGAAACAGCTAAATCAATTAATTGTTGCGCAGGTCCGCATGGCCAAATGAATAACGGTGTTCTTAAACATCCAGTGTGCTGATGCCGAGGTTAGCAGTTCATCCCCTACACCGGACAACTGGACTAAAATGTTGACCTGTCGTCCTTGACTTGGGGATGCAAATTACAAGTACCTCTGAAGTCGGAGTGGGTTCGCCTGATGGCGAGGGACATTGTTAATAGGAAAAGCTAACCCATATGCAAAATTAAGTCCATCACTACTATTAAAAAAATAGTGTGTATGGACTACACTTGAGTTCAAAGCGAGCGAGCAAAAAAAAAATGCTATTTGATTAAATCAGAAAGTTATTATTGTCAAATTCAAAGTCAAACCAAGAGATATAAATATTATTCAAGTGTAGGTACCAAAAACAAGCAGTAGTGACGTGGAGTTGCAAACATTTTATGACAAAGCAAAAATTTTGAGAGGGGTGAAAAATTTACACATGATTCAGAAGCCAGTCCTTTTTCTCAGGTGCCAGCAAATACTTTTTAACACGGATAAGAAAAATATGAATCAATCTCAGATGATGTTACATATTTTGAAATGAGCCATTACATGTCCTTTATTGGAGGCCCAGTCAAATATATCACTGTGATAACACTTCAGTTATTCACACTTCTCTAGAGCTTTGAATTAGGCGGCACTTATTGCATCTTCCAATGGCACGATAGAAAGAACTGTCTCCTTCACTTTCCTTTCTTTGATAAAGTGAATATATAGTATCAGCCCCTCATCATCAGATCTGTCTGCATCTCCATCAAGTAAGATACTGACATGGTTTTCCTTTATTTCAATATCAAATCTTCATGAAGATTTTAGGTAATCAAAAGAATAAATTCTCTGCACTGTGTTTTTTTTCTAAAAACTTCTTTGAATCAATCACATTAAGCTTGGTTAACAATGTAACCAAACCTTCAAAGTCAGTGTAGGGTATGTAACTGTTGGCAATACAATTAATAAATCAATCAGTCAATCAATCAAGTGCCATCTCCGCAATGAAGGTTGGCTGCAATGGATCTCCAACCCTGTCTGTCTCTTGCCTTGACTGTACATTCTGTCAGGCTGATGTTCGTCCATCTCTTGATGTTATCCTCCCACTTGTATCATTGTCTACCTCTTACTCGCTTGCCCTCAACCTTGCCTTCCAGTATGGTTTTTATAAGAGTATCATGTCTTTTAACGTGGCCAAAATATTTCACTTGTCTCCTCTTTATGTCTTTTATCAACTCTCTCTTCATTTCTGGTTTTTGTAGGACTTCTGTATTTGGTAGTGTTTGTTACCATAAAATACAACCTATTTGTCTTTATATCCACATCTCTATGGCCACTATGCGACTTTCTAGTTGCTTGTTCAATGTCCAGGCTTGTGCGCCATACAGTAGCATTGAATATACGCAGCAATTGACAATTCTCATTTTTAATTCATTATTAATCTCTCTAGATGTTAATACTGATTTCATGCCGTTGAAAGCATGTTTGGCCATTCCTGTTCTCTTTTTGATTTCCATTTCACTTCTGCCATCATCTGTTACAATGCTATCAAATGTACATTCATATGTTGCAGCATATTAGCATCCATTTTTTTCCAGCTCTCACTTTGCTAAAGGAGCACATTCCAGACTGTTCTCTGTACTTTAAATCTAATGACACATGAAACGCATATAGGATATGTGATGCTTTGTAAGATTCCTTCTTCTTCTACTTCTTCTTTTCTTTGTTTGAAATATGTCTGTAACTGCAGTGTTGTCTCTTGTATGAATTTTACTATATTTTATAGTTCCATAAAGTTTATCTTCCACTGCCGTCTGTCTTGGCCAGAAGGTTTGGCTAGATATGTTATATTTTGGGCAGTCTTGTAGTATGTTCTCTGCTGTCTGTGACGCCAATCCACATGTGCACATGGCTGATTCACCAATCTTGAATTTTGTATACATGTGGTTGCGTAATCTATTGTGCCCTGTTCTGAGGCGCAGAATAATGACTTGTTCTGCTCTGTCCATAACATGGTAGTCGTCTTGAGCAGGTTGTGGTGGCTTTCTGACTGATTTGATCATTCTTTTCTTTTGGTGGTATGTAACGGGCACATCAGGCTGTTCTTTTTTGCTCCTTCCTTAGCCAGTTGATCAGCTCTGTCATTTCCGGATACTCCACAGTGGGATGGTATCCACTGTATGGTGACCTTATGCTGACTGCTAAGTTCAGAAAGTAGTGTCCTTAATACTGGCAATTTCCCAGACAGGAGCACCTCGAGTACTGATTTTGCATCTGTCAATAGCAAAGCACATTGTGTACCATGGCTGTTATTTAGTAATTTCTCTGTTGCTATCTTGATTGCCTCAATTTCAGCATCATAGTTATGGCAGTACTTTCCTGTTGGTACTCTGGCTGTGTCCCTAGTATTATTTGGGTATTCAATGTACACTCCTGTTCCTTCATTTCGAGCAGCATTTTGTGGTGACCAATCTGTGTAGACTCGGATCCAAAGGTCCTGTGGGTATTCTTCATCAAGGAAGCTGAGAGTGGCTGTTCTGTACTGTACACTGTTCTGTTCTTTCTTGTCAAATATTCCAATCATGTTTGTCTGGATTTGTAGTGATAGTCTATATTCATCTGTCCATGGAGTTCGCTCTGGAATAGTTGTCAGGGGGATACCAACTGTTGGCAGATTAGTGCTTTCTCTGCAGAGTCGTTTGGCCTGGTGGATAAAACTTTTTCTTTCCAACCGCCCCATAGCTAGTTTTCAGATCTGTTCTTCATAGGGTGGCCTGGCAAGCTGAGGAACTTTTCTGCTTGTATTAGCGTTTTCATATCTCTGCGCTCTCTCAGTGCTTGTGTCCTCCCCATCTTCTCCATCTCCACTATAGGGGTTGATCTAATCCCTCCTGTGGTGATTCTAAGTGCTTGATTTAGCACTTTGTCCAGCTCTTGTAGTGTGGTTTTTGATGCTGAACACCACGCAGTTTGACCTGTATTCCAGGTGTTGTCGTATGCTCTGTTGATAAACTTTGTTAAGTATTTTCCCACTAGCTCCTCATGTGGTTCCACTTAGCTTTCTCAGGATGGCTATTTTCCTTCTGGCTTTTGCTACTGCTTTGGGACTTGCCTTATCACTTTTTCAGTTCAATTCAATTCATATCTCTGCGCTCTCTCAGTGCTTGTGTCTCCCCATCTTCTCCATCTCCACTATAGGAGTTGATCTCATCCCTCCTGTAATGACTAAGCCAATATCACACATCAGTGAGGTGGCCCAGCTGTGATAAAGTCTTGCTTTGTTTTTACAAGCTCCGAAACGAAATAGATGTTTTCCTCACTGAAAAAGATAGAGCTGATCCACAGCTCTCAGATCCTACCTGGCTGTCAAAGTTGTCATTTTTGGTCAACATCACATCCCACATGAATGAACTGAATTTGAAACTTCAGGGAAAGGATAACCTCATCTGTGATCTCTACAGAATCATCAAAGGATTTTGGAGAAAACTGTCATTGATTAAATCACAACTGGAAGGAGAAAACTTTTCTAATTTTCACTGTGTCAAAGAATTTTGTGCTACAATCGCTGAAGATGTCAACCTCAATTTCCGAAAAAAAATTATTCCTGACTTGATAAAGCAATTTTTGGAGAGGTTTTCAGATCTTGACCGTATTGAGAGTGACATTCTTCTGTTCCAGAATCCATTTGATTGTAACCTTGATGGTGTGCCTGTTGAACTACAGTTGGAGCTAATTGATTTGAAAGCAAATATCTTGTTGAAAAAGAAGCACAGAGAAAGAAGACTTGTTGAATTTTACCACTGCTTACCTGATGTTGAGTTTACAAAACTGAAGAAATTTGCCACTGGTATGGCATCAGTGTTTGGAACAACTTATGTCTGTGAGCAAACATTTTCAAAAATAAAGTATGTGAAGTTAACACATTGAACAAGATTGGCTGTTGAACATTTGAAAGCAATTCTCTTGATTGGGTGCAGCAATTCCAAACCAAATTATTGATGATTTCTTGAAAGTCAAATATCAGTTTCACAAATCTCACTAACCTCTTTTGCTGCTTAGTTTGTGAGATTCGGATATACGCACACAAGGTCTGGTGTAACTATCTTTTTGCTAATGTCGCCTTCTTTGATAATTTTTTTTTTAGTAAATAAATATGTTGGTTTTCTTTGTTGCTTTGTGCATAGCATGACGCTCACCCGTGATTAACTTAGCTTTTTGTCTTTTTCCCCGAGCTTTCGTTCTGGTTTGCAAGTATTGTTAAAGTTAGTTGCATGTCCTTTACAGGACATTTGCAGTCAACACCAGCATTTTTTGCTGTTGTTGATGTCTTGGCAAGTTAACGCTCATTAGTTTGCCATTGCTTTCTGAACAACCAGCACCCATACCATAGCATAAAATAACCAGTGCAATGTGGTCTTATGCCAAATCGAGTGCAGCTGTGTGCGGGTATACAGGATTACAAATTGTGTCCGCAATACCTTCACCACGGAGACCGCCGCAAGTATTGTACGGAATGAATATGCAGCACACGCTCATCATTTTTTTCAGTTATTCGGCCCGCCATGAAAAATGTTTGGTGACCCCTGGCCTAGATCACACCTGAACTTAGATCATACATCAGCTTATATCATCATGAACTTAGATCATACATCAGCTTAGATCATACCTGAACTTAGATCAGACATCAGCCTAGATCAGACATCAGCTTATATCATCATGAATTGAGATCATACATCAGCCTAGATCATACCTGAACTTAGATTACACAGCAACTGAGATCATACGTCAGCCTAGATCATACATCAGCCTAGATCATACGTCAGCCTAGATCAGTGGTTCTCAATATTATTTGGCCCATGCCCCCCTTCACCATATTTTCAGAACGTCATTTCCCCCCCCCCCCCTTTTTTTTGTATTTCCTAACTAAAAATGTGGCCTGTGGCCCCCTTCACCATATTTTCAGAGCATCATTCGCCCCTTTCGTATTTCCTACCTAAAAATCCAGCCCCTGCCCCTACACAGTATACATAATAATGCAAGCTAAATTTAATAGCACATCCTAAAACAAGTCTAGACGTCCACATAAAACCTGATTTGTGGGTCTACTTACTTTATAAAATGAATTTTAGAAGGGTGAGACGTACAGAACCATAAAGTATGAAGGGAAAAACAATATCAAGTAGTTTGTTCTTGTGTTAATGCGATCTTGAAATAATCTTAATTCCCCCCTCCTGGGGGGAGGGGGGGGGGATTCCCCACCAGTTGAGAACCACAGGCCTAGATCATACATCAGCTTGTATTATCTTGAACTTAGATCATTACATCAACTTATTTCATCAGTTATCAGTTGGGGTATCTTCATTGCACTCTGGACAGGTCCATAGGTGCTCAGATCCTCCCCCCAGCATATGCATCAGTGTCCGGTGGCTAATAGTGCCAGTTCTGTGTTGGTTGATGAAGCACCTCGTTTTCCCAATGTACCTCTCGCGCTTGGCCATGCCGATTCTTATTCCCAAGTCTTTCATCCTGGACAGCGATGTGGATTCACTGACGTCAAAGTCCTCTCTTCTCTCCATATATTTAAGGGCGTTAATAACATCGGCACGATCCATGGGCTGGCCATCTACAGGGGGTGCAGAGCCAGCCAGTTTATCAGCTCGTTCATTTCCCTTGACTCCCGCATGTCCCGGCACGAAAATGAAGGTGACTTTACGGACAACCAGCCATATGAAAGCCTGTGTAACTGCCATCACCTCTATCGTCATGCTGCTAGTGGTCATAAAGTGGGCACCACTGGATTCTTGAACGGTTCAGACCACTGAACGGGCTGTAAATGCCCATGCACTTCTCTGCTGCTTTACAACAGATCCATCTGTATAGATGAGCACTTCGGGGCTATCTGAGTGTTCATAGATGAGCGCGTTGACCTTGGCAGGGTTCTGCTCTCTGCACTGTCTGTCGAGTGTGATAATGCAGGAGAAAGTGCACTTAATAGCTGGAGGCATCGGCACCCATTCCTTGGCGGGGTTGATACTGGTAAGACTGCAGACCTGTTTGACGACATCTTCCGCCCGACCCATCCATGATTTGCCCCTCTTTAGCCTGTTACCCTTTTCTCTGAATATAGCATCATGCAGAGATCTGCACTTATTTTTAAGTATGCACGAGCTCTCCAGATCTTGATCCTGTGTTAAATTGTCGAGAAGTCAAGGAGGTATCTCATTGCTACACAGCTGGTGTCTCGTGCAGCCCAAAATCATGCGCGTGGCTTCGTTTTGTACCTTTTCAAGTCTTCCAATCTGTGTAGGGCTGACAGTGAGGATGGCAACGGCATATTTGATGCGTGAAAGCACCAGTCCTTGGAACAGAAGTATTAGCAGTCTTTGCTCGATATTGGCAGTCGCCATGACTCTCATTGCTGACAAACCTTTTCGAGCTTTCGTTATGACATAATCGACATGATCTCTGAAGGACAGGCTACGATCAAGCCTCACACCAAGATATGTCATTGACTGGGTTCTACTTAAAATACTCCCATCCATTCTTACTGCCGGCAGGTCTGTGTTCACAATATGGTTGTTTAGGGAGAACCATGTAACCGATGCTTGTGCAGGGTTGACAAGGGCGCCGGCATCAGCACACCATGAGGAAATTCGATCTAGTTTGTCCTGCATATTATTTGCAACCGCCTGTCTATCTCGACCCTGCTGATACACGAGAATGTCGTCAGCAAATGACAGAGTCCTACCCCTCCCATCCAACTGTAGTTCAGTGATCGGCACCGTATATGCGTTGAATAGTACTGGTGACAGTGGTGAACCCTGCGGCAATCCTGGAAGTATTGTTATCGGCTCAGAAGACCAACTCCCGCATCTTAGAACCACCTTCCTTGGGAGCAGAACTGCAGCTATCCATCGTATAAGGTGAGGGTGCACTTTCATTCTGAGGAGAATTTGCATCAAGTGCTTAAAGGATACTCTATTGTATGCGTCCTCTAAGTCTATGGCAGCTGCACATGTCTCTACTCTGACCTGAAATCCTTCGTAGACATCTTGAGCAAAGACCTCCGCATTCAGCCATGACTCTTTGTTACGTCTGTATCCCTCAAGTGTGGGCAGGAAGCAGCCGAGTTGTTCCAAGTCACAAGCAAGTCTGTGTGCAACAATTTTCTCCAGCAGCTTGCCAACAGTGTTCTGCATCGTAATGATTCGTAGCCACTTATGTTGGAATGGTCTTTGTTCGGTTTTGGCAGCGGCAGCAAGTAGCTGTGTAGCCATTCCTCTTTGATCTGACCCCTCGGAATACTGGTGGTAAAATCTCTGGCAAGTTCTTCCAAGTCATCATCTGACATCACCAGTAGGTCACAATATCGGATGCCGTCTGGACCTGGGACGGTGTTAGGTGATTTCTTGAGCATCGCACGTATTGTCTCAGCTGTGATTATGCATTCTTCGTCTGTCCCGACCCCCTCGCACAGCTGAGAGAGAGTCATTGTGGTCCTCTGTCTGGTGGGCTCATCTTTCTGGTCAATCTGCTCTATGTAGCGTGCAAGAAGGGCCTTACCTTTATCCGCATCTGACTTTTTCCATGTGAGGTCTGTACATTAAAAGTCTGGAATACCCCTACGTTGTGCAGCGCTGTTCATGCTCTTATGGAGGCGCCAGAATGTCGTGAGAGATCGCTCGGAGCACACCTTCCTGCAGAACTCGTCCCATTTCTCGGCATTGGCCTGTTTGGCGCAGGATTTGAATAAAGTCATCGTCCTATGGACCTTCAGGTCCGCCAACTCAACCTGTGGCATGTTAGCCTTTCTGGTTTTTTGCCAGTCTTTGACAGCCTGCCTCTTTTCCAGCCATGCCTTCTCGACCTCTCCATTCCACCATGGTGGCTGCAACCATCTTTCTTGTCTCCTGCGGGAGGAAGTTAGTTTTCTTCTTCTGATCTTCTTTTGGCGTCTTGACCAGTGTTGTCATACGGGAAGACATTTGTCTTGTTTCTTTGACTCCTGGCCCTGTCTTTCTCGATCAGGATGATACAAGGGTAGTGGTCACTGTCGTGGTATACCAGTGTGCCCCACCGGCACTTTGTGCGATGGTGGGTGACAACAGAGCCAAGTCAATGACGCTGTCAGTGTCACCTGGTCGAGTGGCTATTCTAGTGACCTTCCCATCATTCAGACAGATTAGGGCAGCAGATGCCAGAGCGTCCTCCAGATCTTCTCCCTGTCTATTGGTGATACAATTCCCCCATTGACTGCCTCTGGCATTGAAGTCCCCACAGTAGATGATATGCCTTTCATCCATATCGAACAAACTCTGCCATTGTCACACGTTGACCTTCCCATTTCGCGCATAAACGTTCAAGATTACAAGCTGCACTGGCATCATTATTCTTAATGCCTGCACTTGCAGGGCATCACTGTTCCAGGCGGACATATCGATCTCAGACACCAGTATGTTGTTATAAATAACTTATATCATACATCAGCCTAAATCATATGTCAGCATAGATCATACACGAGCTCATGAATCAGTTTTCTTTGCCATCTTTTGTTCATTTAAAATAGATTGTCTGTAGCTGCAATGTGTGCCTGTTTGATTACACATCTGTTCATAAACAATACTTGGTATATTCATGAGGATATTAATTATTTGCCGGCTTCCTGGCCTAGAGGTTAGCGACTTTTCTCCGTAATCTTGTATACTCTCGTAAGTAACGTGACGATGGTGAGAATCAGCAGTGGTTCAAATTGCGTCGGTAACTTATGGGGTATGTGAGCCGGCCGCTCAGAAAGCAATGGCAAACTACTGAGCGTAATCTTGTCAAGAAATCAACATACAGCTGAAAGATGCTGATGTTGACAGCGATGTCCTGTAAAGGATATGCAAAACATCATCATCATTAATTATTTACTTTGGTGTGTTTCAGAAATACACTCTTGGTCTCAAAAGAGCCCTTACCACTCAATACAAGAGAATTCACAAAAGTGGACATATGACAGCATAGACATGAAGGTTGTGAAACAAGAACTATCAGATGTTCTGTGTGAGGACAGGAGTCACAGATTCAGCAAAATGGTAGACATAGCTGGGGGTGGCATCATTCAAGAAATGTCAGAACACAGCAGCTCAGAGTCAAGAATGGTTGAGAATAGTTCTAAGGCATCAGTAAAACATGAACATTGTTGTCAGATGTCAGATAATGTGTCTTCTGTGATTGATACAAACAATAAACTATCTTTGGCTATTGAGAACTGTCAGCAGCAAAATAAGGAAACACAAGAAAAACATGCACAGTCTCTCAATGACATTTTTGATTATGTCAGTTATAACTCTCAAAGAACTCACACAGGAGACTTATCTGATGTTTCTTGTCCAAATATGTGTGTATACAGATATAAGAGAACACATACTGTTGGGATGCCAAATAAATGTAATGAATGGGATAGTCTCTTGATTCAAGATGATCATCTAGAGTGCCAAAAGAACATGAATCATAAGAGAATACATACAAATGAGAAAGCTTACAAGTGTGATGATTGTGGTGCTTCATTTACTCAAGCTGGCGATCTGAAACGACATAAGAGAACACATACAGGAGAGAAACCTTACAAGTGTGATGACTGTGGTGCTTCTTTTACTCAAGCTGGCAATCTGAAGTCTCACAAGAGAACACATACAGGAGAAAAACCTTACAAGTGTGATGATTGTGGTGCTTCTTTTTCTGAAGCTAGCAGTCTGAGGAAACATAAGAGAACACATTCAGGAGAGAAACCTTACAAGTGTGATGAATGTGGTGCTTCTTTTACTCTAGCTGGCAGTCTGAAGAAACATAAGAGAGTACATACAGGTGAAAAACCTTACAAGTGTGATGGTTGTGGTGCTTCTTTTACAGATGCTGGCTACCTGAAGACTCACAAAAGAACACATACAGGAGAAAAACCTTACAAGTGTGATGTTTGTGGTGTTTCTTTTACTTACGCCAGCAATTTAAAATACCACATGAGAACACATACAGGAGAAAAACCTTACAAGTGTGATGATTGTGGTGCTTCTTTTTCTGAAACTGGCAGTCTGAAAAAACATAAGAGAACACATTCAGGAGAGAAACCTTACAAGTGTGATGTTTGTGGTGCTTCTTTTACTTACACCAGCAGTTTAAAATACCACATGAGAACACATACAGGAGAAAAACCTTACAAGTGTGATGATTGTGGTGCTTCTTTTACTTACACCAGAAGTTTAAAATACCACATGAGAACACATACAGGAGAAAAACCTTACAAGTGTGATGATTGTGGTGCTTCTTTTTCTGAAGCTGGCAGTCTGAAAAAACATAAGAGAACACATACAGGAGAGAAACCTTACAAGTGTCACGTTTGTGGAGCTACTTTTACTCAAGTTGGCCATCTGAAGGACCATCAGAGAACACATACAGGAGAGCGACCTTACAAGTGCTGAGCAAATCCATTGAACCGAAATGTCTGAATCATGTACACGATGTCACTACATTCTTGGTCCAGACACTTACTCTACGGCTCTCTGCTGAGGGATATGGCTGAACACCTCTAAGTCAATAGAGGATGTGAGGGCCAGGCCAATACTCACCCACTGCTAAATGGAAGTGAGATGCTGAGCCTGCTACATGCTTGGTCCAGCCACTTATTCTATAGCTCTCAGATGAGGGATCCCACGAATGAGAGGGCCAGGCCATTACTCGCTCTCGCTGGCAGCACATGCAGCCTACCTCATGAGCATTACTAAAGGTGGAAAAAGTGCCCAGTCGCTTGCAATGGTTATGATGCTAGTGTTTCCATTACGTAGAAGTCCAAAGCAAAAGCTTGCCAAATGGATGTTGTCTCATTAACATGAAATGGAACACTTGGCTAGCGAGTTCATTACATGGAGGTCCGAAGTGAGAGCTTGCTAAGTAGATGTCGTCTGCAAACTAAGGTGGAAAAATGTCTCATTAACTCAAAATGGAACGCCTGGCTAGAGAGTTCATCATGTGGAAGTTCGAAGCAAAAGCTTTCTGAGTGGCTGTCTGCAGGCTGACCATTCTTGGTTTGTGTGGGGAGCGAACGAAATACCCAATACATGGAAGTGAGGAATTAAAGCAGCCATGAGCAGGACATGGTGATTCTTTGAGTGAGCTCAGTAGCTGAGCGCTAAGTGCCGGCTATGCAATTATTGAAGCCTCCTTGGATGGCGGGGAATGCCCATGGCCTGCCCCTGCCTTCCCTTGAGGGTTGACTGTGATGTCTCTGGCTGTTCTAACTTGACCAGCTGAGATGCAAACGATGACAAAACAGTTAAATGTCCCTCGGACCTCCCAGGAAGGCTAACCTGAACAAAAACACCCGCAGAAGTCAGATGTGCCATCCTAAGGGTGCAAATAAAATTGGTACAATGCAAAAAACGTCAGAGTGAGAGTGGAATGTCCTTAGTTCCCAGAACAGCTCTGACTATTTTGTCTTCCAGGCACAGCATCCAGCACATGTCTGAATAGAAAGCTCATTGAGTGAACGTCGTCTGCAGACCGACCGTTCCTGGTTTGTGTGAGGAACAACCTGTAGTGAACAAAATGTCCAACATATGGAAGTGAGGAATTAAAGCAGCCATGAGCAGGACAGGATCATTCCTTTGGTAAGCCCAGTACCAGAGGACTATGCATCAGCTCTGCAATTATGGAAGCCTCCTTTTTTTCTTGTTGTATATCCCTTACAGGATGTTGCAGTCCACACCAGCATTTTTCAGCTGCTGTTGATGTACTAGGCAAGATTTACGTTCAGAAGTTTGCCATTGCTTTCTGAACGACCAGCTCTCATAGCCCCGTTATTTACCAGTGAGGCTCAATCCGCTGCCGAATCTCGCGCAGCTGTTTTTCCCACGTGGATATATGGGATTACGAACAACGTCTGGGATGTTGACGGTACCACAACAGTGAGAGCCCTCCGGATAGGCTAACCCGTAGAAACGTACGCTAAAGTCAGATGTATTGGCCTAAGTGTTTCAGTCCAAGGGTGCATAACGAGACACACCGCAATTACGTCTAAAAAAACACTCAAGATGAATTCAGAAGAAGATGTCATAAACGGAGAGCGGAATCTGGCCTGTGCCAAGATACCAACAACACTTGCGATGGTGACAACGGAGGGAAGCAAAATGCCTATCAAAGTGACGTTAAACAGGAAATAACAACAGCCTGGTCACTTTATTTCTAGAATTACACAATGCTCTCGGTGTCAAAGGGCTGGTCACTCTAGAACAACATGTCGCAGAAAGACATACATCTGCCGATACTGCACTGAAAACCATGTCTTCAACGAATGTTCACTGGCCAAACAGGGCATGGCCTTTCTGAAGCCTGATGATAATAGAAAGTGTGCGAATTGCCTTGGCAAACACGTAGCAAAATATCTGGGCTGCCTTTACATCCAAAGATGCAGAGACATCATAAAACCCACAACAACAACAAACACAATATTCAAGGAAGCATGGAGAAGGTGTGAGACACCCACAGACATTTCACATGATGGCAAAAACGCAGCTTCAAGGCCATATATATGATCTGAAGAAACAAATCAACAAATTCCTGACACTGAAGCCAACCAATGAAAACCAAGTACAGTACACCGGCAGCAATGCAAGACTTCTAAAAGAAATGAAAAAAAAATGCCAGCGCAGCATTCAGCAAGAGGTGGAACACACGGCTCAGATAAAGAAAGAAAACAAAGACATACAAGAGATTCAAACAGAAAGAGAACAAGTAAGAATCAACAGGGAGCTAATCCAAAAAGAAGCTAATAGCCATTCCAAAGCTAACTGAGAAACCTCAAGTTGAAGCCATGCCAAAGCTAACTTAGAAACCTCAAGCTGAAGCCACGCCAAAGATCATGGAGAAACCTCAAGTTGAAGCCACACCAAAGATCACGGAGAAACCTCAAGTTGAAGCCACACCAAAGCTAACTGAGAAACCTCAAGCTCAAGCCACGCCAAAGATCATGGAGAAACCTCAAGTTGAAGCCATGCCAAAGCTAACTTAGAAACCTAAAGTTGAAGCCACACCAAAGATCATGGAGAAACCTCAAGCTGAAGCCACACCAAAGATCACGGAGAAACCTCAAGTTGAAGCCACACCAAAGCTAACTGAGAAACCTCAAGCTCAAGCCACGCCAAAGATCATGGAGAAACCTCAAGTTGAAGCCACGCCAAAGCTAACTGAGAAACCTCAAGCTGAAGCCACGCCAAAGATCATGGAGAAACCTCAAGTTGAAGCCACACCAAAGATCATGGAGAAACCTCAAGTTGAAGCCACGCCAAAGATCACGGAGAAACCTCAAGTTGAAGCCACACCAAAGATCACGGAGAAACCTCAAGTTGAAGCCACACCAAAGCTAACTGAGAAACCTCAAGTTGAAGCCACGCCAAAGATCACGGAGAAACCTCAAGTTGAAGCCACACCAAAGCTAACTGAGAAACCTCAAGTTGAAGCCACGCCAAAGATCACGGAGAAACCTCAAGTTGAAGCCACACCAAAGCTAACTGAGAAACCTCAAGCTGAAGCCACGCCAAAGGTCATGGAGAAACCTCAAGTTGAAGCCACGCCAAAGATCATGGATAAACCTCAAGTTGAAGCCACGCCAAAGATCACGGAGAAACCTCAAGTTGAAGCCACACCAAAGATCACGGAGAAACCTCAAGCTGAAGCCACGCCAAAGATCACGAAGAAACCTAGAGCTGAAGCCATGCCAAAGATCACGGATAAACCTCAAGCTGAAACAAGCAACCCTTTCACATTGACCATTATATTCAAGGAGAAGCCAGTATTTACCCGGAGAGATGACACAAGCCTAGACAGCATAGAAGAAAGAGCTGATAAATTTCTCAAAGATCACAAAGAGATATTTGGATGGATCAAACTACCTGAAGAAGAGGCAGTTAATTGTTTGGCAGCACTGCTCATGATTCAGGCACAGATAAAGGGCTAAAGAAAAAGGAAACAGCAAATAAATTCATACAAGAGACAACATTGCAGTTATAAACATATTTCAGGTGAATGAAAGAAGAAGAAGAAGCAAATAAATAAAAAAGGTGATTCCTTCTAAGGACTACAACCACTCAACACAGACATGCTGGGAGCTAACATTCACAAACGGAAAAGTGGGAAGAAACAGATACAAAGGAAAACCCGCCAGCCAACCTGCCAGCTGACTTCACTGACTTTTCACAGAATCTGATGGTTTGTCTTGATAAATGAGAACAGCTATTATTGCTTATAAAATAGCACACCTGTTGTAAATGTTCAGTATTGGATAATCTGAGTAATCTTGAGCATGTATACATCTGTCGTACTGAATAAAATAGTTGTACACAAAAGTGTACACGTTTGAGATGATTTATAAATAATTACACTAAGAATGATGAACAATAGTGAGATTGTTTATTGTGAATCCTACAGAAGACTGAGTTTTAATTCCTAAGGCTGATGCACTGGTGTTTATTTCATCAATGCATCTTTCAAGGCTTGCATCTAATTGTTACACTTGGAGTTATTTAATTCATTTGAAACTGGTTATTTGAAACACCACAAGAAAACACACAAAGAAAGAAAATTTTATAAATGATGATAATATTAATGGTTCTTTTATTCATGATGGAGATGTGAAATAATGTAACTTAATAAATATGGACTAGACACTTGTGAAATGTGTTATATTTGGAATGTGTATTTATTAAATTGGCAGTAAATAGCATACATAAAACAGCATGTGAAGTTGTGGTGTGTCCCCAGGTCACAAACTACATGATCAGTATATTAAAAACCTTACAGTTATGACGTTTATTATGTAGTTATTGTTGACATATGTACCATGTGCCCCCAGCTTTTGAGGCAAGAGTCAATGATTAGTATTGAATAAGAAAATTGTGACAGAAAAATAAAGTGAGTCACCATATGCCGCAAGAATACGATAGTTACTATTTGACGTCACTGGGACTACATTAGGTTACCATAGGGGAGAGAAGTTTGACAACATTCAGCGAGACGGTTTTGAGAACATGGAAGGAGAAGCATGTCCAGAATGACAACACCGGGATTTCAACATCAGTAGTTAAATGAAAGACTTTAGTAATATGGCAAGGGGCGATACAATAAGACGGGGAAAAGAAGGGCACGATTGATAGTAGAGAAGACGAGTGGCAGAAGGACGTCGCTATCTGCCGAAATAAGAAAATGGAATGGCGTCATAACTGGTTGGTTCAATGTCAGTTCGAAGTCATTAAATCAGCTGCACGCAGGATCATGTAAGTTACATTGTTTAGCAAACAAGGAACCTTAAATAGTGATGTAGCGATGAATAAGGTAATGTTGATGCGCCATTGATTTACATATAAAATGGGATCGAGCTTAGCCGCTAAAGGAATCTTATATATAAAAAAGGATGTGCGTATCTCTGTCTGTATGTCCTTTATACGCTCGCGAACGGCCCATCCGATTGAGATGAAATTTTCTACACGCCTTCCTTTCATTCCAGAGATGCCAACTGTCGTAGTTTTTTTTTCTTCTTCCTCCTCCTCCCTCCTCCCTCCTCCCCCTCCCAAAATACGTACGTCCAGGAAATGGTCTTCTACATAGACACTTCTCTCTGAGGTCCGCGATAACATCGGGAACGAGAACTTATATGACTACTTATATAAATTAAATGAGATGCTTCACACCAGGAGCTGGGCGATGTCGGGCCGGGTCAGACAGACAGACAGACAGACAGACAGACAGATAGTCGGTAACGGGAACGGGAACTTATATGACTACTTATATGAATTAAATGAGATGCTCCCCACCAGGGTCTGGGCGAAGCCGGGCAGGGTCAGCTAGTTATATATAAATTATTATTTGTCACTATATTTTGACTGTCCTTCCCGGCGATTTGGGAACTGTCAATTATTGTTATTAATATTAGTATGTGTGGCCGATCGACCTTAATAAAGTAAAAGTTTGACGTGGAGCATTATCATTGCTGCAATCATTTGTACTGGAGTTTTAAGTTGCTTCTCGTTTGGATCTGCTAGTTTGGTTTCAAGGGACAGCGAGCGTCAATTCACATATATAGCACAGGACCATTCTCAACATCATGTAGTCTTTATTTATTTTCTCATTATTCTTTATAATTTTCTTCTTGCTGTTGATCTATTGTTGACATATGCTTCATACAATATATTCCTTTTCTCATTATTATCTATATTTCTTTCTTCTTACTGTTTATTGTTGATTGTTGTAACCCATTTGTCATTAAATAAATGTACCTTATTGCTCTACATTGTCAACTGTTTTGCTATAATTACCATCAAACATAATCATGTCTGTAAACAAAAGACTTTCCTGTCAGCTTGTAACTATAAACTCCCAGGTCTCTGCCTAACATACTTGTATCAACATATGACCTGTGTCAATACTTGACTGATCCATTCATTTACTGGTGCTGAAGTTTGAGAGTGAAGGGGAATTAGTTGTGAGGGGCAGCTAGCTCTGTAAAGCACCTTTAACTCTGTGGTATGACCATCAACATGTAAAAGGGCCATAACTTCTCCACCTGCTGTCTTGCATGGTTCATACCTTTAGACAAAGTCTAGTGATTTTATACCATAGAAAAACCTGCAAAATGTCTAATAGTGCAACTGACATATGTCACTTTGACACAAATAAATTAAAGGGGAGATTTAATGTGGCGGACTGAAAGCACACTGATAACATTATGGTGAGGGAACAAATTCCTCGGTTGTAAAGGGCGAATAGTCCAGATCTCCTTATGGCCTTTGAGGGGAACTTTTTCTTCTTTTAATAAATTTCTGTGTAGGTACTTGGGTTTAGATCTAAGATGCTCACAGTGATGGTTCTGAGCCAGGAAAACTGGTTCCTCTAAAGGGCTAAGCATTTAGGAATCAACCGTAGTGAACATAACATCAACAATACTGCACTTAACATCAGTTAACCTAAACATCCACAAGACAGGTTCTTGACAATAGTTGGACACACATTCACAAGGAAATGTTTACCCCAACATTTGAACAAGACATACATCATGAGAGATACTGGACAACATCTCTACAGAACCTTCATATTTCACTGCATCAACAACAGTTGAACAAGACATGCACCAGGAACTGTACTTGACATTCACCTGGGACATGTACTTAACAACACTGTTTACAACACCATCCTTTATTGAGCTGAGTGTAGGGGTCGAGTGAAGACCCATGTTCCATCTCGACAACAATTACACTTCAAAAATAGTCAAATGCAATGTTATTCAGAAAATGGACAAACCCAAGGTACATCAACTCTAAAACCCACCAACAGACACCCAATCTACAAAAACAAAACAACTCTCCTCCATAACACCTCTAATCTATAAACTCCTGCACTACAAACTCAATTACATCATGAATTATCTTTTCAACTGTCACTGAGGAGGAAAACAATTTCAGAATTTCTACTTTTGGGCAGACATAAGTACACACTGCTGTTCTGGTCTGTGAACATCCTGTTATCACCGCTAAGTGGTATTGGTAAAGTCCCAGGTTGCAGTTTCCCTATGGTGGTTCCCATGTAAGTCTATTCCCTCCTTGAACAGTATTTGAAGCGATAAATCATAGTGAATTCTCGATGGTGAGAAGACCGCTGAAGAAGCCGACAGCTGGGGTTATACAATACACAACAAATCTGCAACGCAAGTCTCTCCCAGCAAATCTTCAGAATGAGGATAAATTACAGGATTCTAGTGCCTGTCTTTCAGTTCCCAATTTAATCCAGTTACAATGGAATAAACAAGCAGTTTAGAATCACTTTCTCCTTGATACACCACAGCTGTTGAGCTGGGGTAAATATATCCCAGTTTGTACTGATATTACAGACCCAAGGAAAATAATGGTAAGTCTCAGGTTCACAGCGGTCATCTTGGTCATAGCCTGTCTGAGTCCAGGAGGTTACTCCATATGAATAAGGATATCCACTTCTAATCTTGAAGGTAATCCCTGCAACATTGATAATAGAGGAGTCCATCCTGTGTTTGGGTTTAAATTGAGACACTTTCAGTGCCATCAGCTTGGACAAATGATTATGCAGATTTTGGCTGGGATTTCCCTGAAGACATTTTGGTTACTGTTCTATTAGAGTTCCCACATTTACCAAAAAAGTAGTAATCCTGAAGTAGAGATCATTTGTATGTCCCCATAAAGAAGGCCTCTCCACCATCCCTGTTCTCTGTTGATATATAAAAGGGTACAAAATTTTCTTTACATTGGTTCAAAGACAATGTCATATCAAATATCAACAGACACACATCTCCTTGCTGGTGATGGAGTGCATTCCACTCTGATGGACTCTGGGTGATACCTTTTCATTGTTCACCCTTATTTGTGATAGTCACAAGCCCATATGCTGAGTCAGGGGTAGCCTTACACAATTAACAAGCAATTTATAAGACCAGGTTCTCGTAAGATTTAAACCACAGGAGACCTGGGCACCATGAGAAACAGACATTGTAAAGCAGGCATTGTAAGGCAAGCAACATGAGCATGCATAGTAAAGCAGCAACATGAGACAGGCAGCATGAAATATCAACATGGAACATTGTCATAAAACAGACATGCTGAACCAAGTATCATGAGACAGATGGAGACAGGTATCACTTATAACTGCACTAGGCAATATCATTGAATTAATGGCAAATAACCAATTAGTCGACCAAATATCAATTCCCTTGGGTGGTATGTTGGTACATGAATGTCCCATCCCATCCATACTCATACAGCAATGCCAGACTTCCCTTTCAGACTAGACTGCTCACAAGTACATCATATCATCATGTGCTCTTTCCCCACTGGGTAATGTCAACATCCACTACAGATTGATTGATTGATTGATTTAGGAACCGACATCACAGCATTCGGGGCATTCCCATAAGCACTCCGTCCCCATCCTCAGCAGCCAGCGAAGAGTTCCAACACTAATAGTACCAGTAGCAATCTGATTATATTTCCGTCTCGCCTTTCCTCTGAGCGTCGATCGTCGGCCAGATCCCCTCGTCACCCCTCGCTGTCGCATTCTTGTCAGACCATGGTGACCCATTTGCTCCTCCGAGGTGTACACATGCTCCCACAAGGCCGCAACCACGTCTGCTTTGTCATGCATCAGTATGCCACGGAGAAAAGATCCAGACGATGCTTCACGAAGCTTACCTGTCCTCACCCTACTCAGCATGCTTTCTGAGTCAGTTACAATCACGATGTGTGTGTGTATCGTATTCTCCATCCAGGGGATAGCTCCACTGACCGCCTCCACCTCCAAACTAGATGTTGTGGTATCTTATGCCAGGCTCTCCTGCACCAAACGTCGACCATTAGCTTTTGCAAAGAACCCCCAGGCACTTCTCCTACCTCTCAACACCGACCCATCTGTGTAGATAATCACATCACCCGAGCGAGCATTATCCTGAATTAGTTGCTGGATTTCCACTTCCGTGGCCCCTGCTCGCCACTCCCTGCATCCCGGCTCAATGTGATTATAACTCTGCACAAGTCTGATTGCTCCGCTGGCACTCTGACCCATTTCTCTCCTCTCCTAATGTTCTCCAAGGGGCACACCTGTCTGATCGTATCCTCCGACTGAGCCATCCATGATTTCCCTCTTATCAGTCGCTGACCCTTAACGGCGTCCAGCGCCTCATGCAACGGGTGATCTGTATCTGCAGCTACTCTGAGGTATGCCTTCGCCTGCATCGCCGTGTTGTTTCTCTGGACTAATTTTGATATTGTTATCTTTTGCAAATGAGTCCGCAAAATGGTCAGCTGCTTGCATTCTTGTTGAGATGTTTCCATCTTTATGTAGTGCAGCTTTTGAGTTTCTCCCTGTGCCCTAATCGATAAGTTGTTTTATTAGCTTCCACAATTTCCTTGTGTCTCATTAAAAGTTCAGAGACTCCGTTTTCTCCTGCCAGCTTTTCCGTCTAGCCTGCAGCTTAGCCCTTTGAAATTTGGCTTTTGCGTGCTTGAATTTATTGTGGTGCTATTGGCTGGGTGTGGCCTCTGTTTGCTTTCTACACACTTCCACATCATTATGCAACTGTTCCAGTTCACTACTCCAGTAGGGTTTATAATGTTTACAGGCTCCTCTTGGTACTGTTTCTCGTGCTGCCTGTAGTATGCATTTCCCAAACTCTTCAACTACTTTATTTATGTCTTTCTCAGTGTTCAGGTGTCTAACCAGTATGCTGGTGCGATTCTTGTACATTGCCCAGTTTGCTTTCTTGTAGTTCCACCGCGAGAAGGTGCTGCTTTCACTTACAAGCTAATTTTCTACAGTTAGAAAGACTGGCCGATGGTCACTGCCACCAAGTTGTTTCCCAACAATTCGTGTAATGTTCCAATCCAGGTCTGGTGAATGAAAAGCCAGGTCAGGTGTAGTTGTGGTGTGCCATGATCTCGAGTAGAAAGTAAGTGGGTCGGACGGCTTGTTAACCAAGATGAATCTATTCTCATCCTGCCAGTCTTCCAGTCTCTCTCTTCTCTGGTCCATTTGATCATAGCCCCAACTCTACGAGTGACTGTTGAAATCGCCACACACAATCATTTTTTCTATTAATGGTAGTGTGTCCTTTGCCTGTGGGCGGTCACTTGGACAGCAGTAATTGAATATATATATATATATATATATATATATATATATATATATATATATATATATATATATATATATATATATATATATATATATATATATATAGGTCTCCCTGGCTGAGGAGCTTTCTCCGAAACCCCGAATACTCTCGTGGTTGACGTGAGCGCACGAGAATTTGAAGGGGTTTGTGTCGCGCCAGTGACTTACGAGAGTATGGAGCTGGTCGCTCAAAAAGTCGTGTCGTGCTGATGAGTGTAATCTAGCCTAGGAATCAACATACAGCTTTAAAATGCTGGTGTTGACCGCAATATCCTGAGACAGGATGGAAACGCGGGAAATATATATATATATATATATATATATATATTTTTTTTTTTTTCCCGCGTTTCCAACCTGTTTCAGGATATTGCGGTCAACACCAGCATCTTTCAGCTGTATGTAGATTCCTAGGCTAGATTACGCTCATCAGCACGCCACAACTTTCTGAGCGACCGGCTCCATACTCTCATGTCACTTTTGCGATTCGAACCACTGCTAATTCTCGTCGCGTCACGTGACGAGAGTATTCGGGGTTAGCGGAGAAAGCTGCTAACTCCTCGGCCATGGAGTATATATGTATGTATGTAAGTCCCCGATAATCACTGGTATCATGAAGGCTAATATGGCTGGGGCATATAGAAAGAAAGGAAGATAATAGGGAAACAAAACTCGCTTACACTCAGGAATTAAATGACCGTAGACCCTGAGGTAGACCAAGAAGACGGTGGAGAGATAATACATGTACAGACCTACAAGCACTTGGAATCAACGACTAGCAAGAGAAGGTCCACTAGAGAGACGAATGGAGACGGATTGTATCTGCAGCAAAGAACCTCAATGGCTCGGAACGCTGAAGAAGAAGAAGATATATATATATATATATATATATATATATATATATATATATATATATATATATATATATATATATATATATATAAAGTGTTTGCGTGTTACAGTGTAACCATCTGCGTTTAGACTTGAAAATGTTAATGCAGAATAACGGAATACGAACTAAGCCTCGGTTTAGCTCACTATTGAAACAGGGAGCCTGTACTGCACCTATTACCACTGTCAAAGACTGGTACATAAAGGGCGGAGGTCTTCTCAAGATAGAATACCACCGGGAAGAGTGGTCAACCTCAAATAGATTAGAGGTGATACAGTGCCCCGATATCAGGGCAAGGTAGGTGATAGAATGGGGGACTATTAACTAGTTCTCTCATGAGACACGGAGACGTTGACCAGACAGTTAGCACTCTGGTCACGACAGGATCACGCCTACATGATAGCCACGATTGCCACTCAACAAGAGACAGCTAATGTAAGCGTGCCAGGTGTAACGGCACGCAAAAAGCCGAAGGACACCTCAAGGTCCTTCCGCGTGCTGGGTAGGGATGCGAGTAAGAAAGTCAGACTGGGGACTGACTTTGTAGCGAGCACCTCATTTTAGTGTTGATAGGAGTTTTGTGTAACCAAATAGATAGAGATAGCATTAGAGTTTAGGAAACTAGTGATAGGCAATTATGTGGCTTTGTGTGTGGTTTGATAGCGACTGTTATGTACTTGTAAAGAGCCAACGGCAATAAAATGTATCATTTATTTCCTCTCACACGACTTGCAAGTTTCTTGTGTGGTGTGGGAGAAGTAATCTGATGATGCCTTACACATGGGTTGTTGACAGGCAAAGATTAATGTGGTGTCAGAAGTGTGGCTTGGACGAAAGAGCCAAGCTAATACACTCATCCACGGCTCTAGACTAAGTTTACAAATAGGAAAGTAGTGAATTTAATTTGTGTCAGTGACGGTTGACGTGTGCAGAACTAGGACAAGTTGCTAACGAAACTGTGCCTATCGTGACGAAATAATGCTTATTTGTGTTTAGTAAAATATATACTTAAATCATGTGTTTCTTCAAAGTTGTAAGTATTGATATTATTATTTTCTGTTATTTATTCATGTAATTATTTATTTATTTATGAATAACTATCAAAAATGATTCTTGGCGGAGCGATACACAGCCAGCAACATTATCGATTTTTGCAAGCTAAAAATAGCGCTGCGCCTCTGACGTATTACGATTGACAAGCAGTTGTTCTGCGCCATTGGCATTCAGCATCTGAATGTTTACAAATCGGTAAGCTGCTGCCCCCCTGAATCAGTGCTTTAGAATACCTATTATTTGTTGATTGAGTTAGTAATTGAATATATTTGTTTATTTAAACAATATTAATATATTTTCGTTTATTTCAAAGCAGTTATTGAATTTGTTTTCGTACTTTTTCTTGTGTTTACCGTCACGATGGCACTACTTTTCGGCCATGCAAATTAGACTTGGTCTGCACAACACTTGCATAGATTAAACTAGGTTAGTGACGAAAGGCATAAACAGTTAGAACGAAGACAGGACATTGACAATGTAATATTAAGTAAACTATATTCTGTTTTGTTCGTGGGCATGTCATTGTGATTGTATCAAATTGTCGAATAATATGTCGTTTGCTATTTGTTAATTGTTGCTGCTCTGTAAACCAGGGTGAACAACAGCTGATTAGAAGATTGGTGTGTATGCTGAAGTGCCAAACAGGTGACCTAGATAGAAAACTTGTGGCAATACCGAAGCGCCAAGCAAGGTGACCTGTGTTACCGGAGTGTGTTCCTTGTTCTCGGGAACATTAAGTTGAGTATACTCAATATATTTGGCATGCAATGTGATTAATAGTGCATCTCTTTTTCAGCTTGTGATGCATTAGCATACTTTTGTGCTCTGTTTTTTGCAGGACTAAATTTTTCAGGTTATACACAAAGAGTACAATTTGCAGTGCTCATATATTAAGAAACATAACATATCAAAGAAAAATAAGTGAATAAAGAGTTCAGTGTAGGTCAATGCTAGCTATTTACCTAACATCATGGCTACTTTAGCTGACTTCGTAAAAGCAGGCAAAGAAATGAAATACACAGGTAAAGAGCTAGAAGAATATGCTGATAAGAAATGTAAAGAAGCAAAGGATGCAGAAAGAGATGAACGCGCACAAGAAAGACAACATCAATTAGAATTAAAACAGAAGCAGTTAGAGCATGATAAGGACATTTAGCTAAAGCAATTAGATCAGGAAAAGGAATTAAAGCAAAAGCAATTAGATCAGGAGAGAGAAGTAAAGCAAAGAGAGATAGATGAAATGGCAAGAGTTAAGGAAAAACAAATACAAGTAGAATCAGAAACACAGTTAAAGATGAAAGGTATGGATGTAGACTCACACGCAGAGATCTCTGCTACTAAACTAAGAAGTCAACAAGAAGAAAATAAGTTCAACAAATACAAAAATATTATGAAACCATATTGTAAAGAAGATTCAATATCAGCCTGGACAGAAAATGTCGAGTATCAGTTTAGATATCACCAAGTACCAATAGAGATGTGGGCTATGATTTATATGAAGAACCTGAGTGGTGAGCCCCTTAAAGTGATAGAATCAATACCAACTGAGCTTAGATCTGACTATCAGTACATCCATGATAGGATAATGCAACACTTTTTACTTGATGCCCCTGGGTATCAGGTTCAGTTCTCAAATTTAAAACCAAAACCTAGTGAGACGTTCATTGATTATGTCTCAAATGTTCAGAGTGTACTAAATAGGTGGCTTAAAGCAGCTAACATAGGAAAAGACTTTGATAGCCTTAAAAATTTAATAGCCATGGATAAAGTCATATCCACTATACCATCTCCTTTTGCTAAATTTCTACAGCAGTCAGACATTGAGAACATAGAGCAGTTCGAAAAGAAAGGGTCTGCATATTTTTCTTCTAACAGAGATATTTTTAAAACCTCAAATGACTCTGAAGTAGTCTCCTTTGTGAAAGACCAACCGAAAAATTATCAAAGTAAGAGAAAACCCTTTCAGAAAATCGACAAGAAAGATAGGAAAGTATCAAAATGTATTTATTGTCAACTTTTGCATGACACTTATTCTATGTGTGACAAATCGCCAAATTATCCGGCGCATCTTGAAAATGTTATCAAGAAGCAACAAAACAAAAGATCTGCATACAGGCGTGCAATCAAATGCTTCTTTTGTTCCAGCTACGGCCATTATTCAAATAAGTGCCTGGGCCGCCAACGTATGAAAGCCAACAATGCTATTTTGATTGATACATCTTCTGATAGTGGTAGTGAGACTGAGTGTGAGGTTGAAAATGTATTACCTTTCAAGCAATCTGAAGATGTGTGTTGTGTGAACGATGTATTAAGCTTTGACAATTGTGTCCAATGTCACCAATTTCATGCAGACGGAAAATTAGAATGTGGGCATTTTGTAACATCCTCCGTAGAGAATGCAAATGCAGTTATAGCCTCCAGGGGCAATCTATTGTTTCACTCTGCGATAGTCAATGATAAGCCATGCCGATGTCTGCTTGACAGTGGGAGCTCTATTATTGGTGTGAAAAAGGAACTTGTTAATCCAAAGGATTATACTGGTGACTCTATAAAATGCCGGACTTTTTCTGGTAATATAGAAACCTATCCTCTGGCAAGAGCCCATATAAACACCCCGTTCCTTTCTGGTACCTTTACTTGTGCAATACTAGACAACCCTTGTACTGAGTTAATTCTTGGGTGTCTGCCCCAGCTAAAGCACTGTACAGATGAAGAAATATCTGTCTGGGAGGAGAAGAATGGTTTCACTCCAGTAAACAGTGCAGATATCCTCGGACATCACAGTCCTAACAAAGGTGCTAGTGTAACAGTAGTTGGGTAATTAGTGTTAGGTGGGAAAAGACTACAGCACGATTGAGCATCGAGATGGAATGAGAGGAGGGATGCTCAAGTCGTGACGTAGTTCGTTGTTAGGGGGAGATTACATCTAGAGACAGAACTGGGAGGACGCCATATTAGGTCCAGGTGTCATCAAGAAGAAATAAACTAATTATAAAGAACCAATTGAGTCAGTTCGTCTTCACTGAGTTCGCATTGTTACATAAGCGAAATGTTGCCAAAGAACCCGGATGCTTAGTTGGAGATTGTCGCGGCGGGAGTCACAAACCACTATTTACGTCGACAATTAGAAGAAACTCGAAGAGCCAGCTGCAAAATGTAAAAGGTCCTTGTTCTGCTCAAACCAATTGTCCGGAGAAAGAGGTATTTCAGCACGATTCTACACGCAAGTTGAACGTAAACCAAAGAAGTTAAGAAAGATGGCCAATATTGTTTGCGAGAATTACAGCAGCCAAAAGCCCGGCTAGGGGTGGTTGACTGTAATTAGTTATTAAGATCTTCGCTGTACGGACCTGCTGTCAAAATTTTCAGCTGTACAGGCGGTACTTGTCAAGAAAAGCATGAAAACCAGTTTGCTATAATGGAGTGCGGTGCCTGCGAGTGTCATCATCCTGCTGAAAGTCGATCCAGTTTGGTCGTAGTGTCGAACGAACAAGAATTCTGCTGAAGATCGATTCCGGGTTATCATGCTACTGAAGGTCAATCCAGTCTGAGCATTGTTTCAGGTGAGCAAGAAGTTTATAATAACTTTATCAAGTTGAATACTCGCCTCCAACCAAAATTTCAGAGGTTACTCAAAAGAAACAAAAACTTTAGGACTCACGTGACTACAATTCAAGATTTTTCCATGTTGAGTTCGGACAACTTATGTCATCAAAACAAAATAATGGAAAAGACCATTAACAATCAGGACAGCAGCTAAGTGGCTCATTCTTTCATTGATTGGCCCATGTTTTGTTTGACGCAGTCAGACTATCTCTAGGCCGCTAGCTGATCCTTTTGGGCTCTGTTACCTCTGAGTCCTTCTCAAAACGTCGATGATGTACCCCACTCGGGGCGAAGTCAGAAGCCAGAAATCTGGTAGGGACCCAACCAGGGGTTGAAGATATGGAGGCATCCTAAGAAGAGTAACTACCTGAAGAAACGGGATTCCTTGGAAGAAGAGACTACCTGAACTGCGCGATTGATTTCAGCTAACGCAGACTCCTAGTGTGTGAATTCTACTTGACAGCGAACATAGAAGAATACAGGAATACGTTTTTTGGCTCGAGAACAGAGAATAGCAGAGAATAGGGTAACCAGTAAACCTATTAATCAGGTGAACTTGCTGTAGAAGGTAATATTTCTTGTGTTAGTTGATTATAAATGTGAAATTATTTGAAATTGTGATTGTTTGGTCTATACCATAATATTTCAGCATGACAGAACAGGATTCATTGGCAACAACAGGCAGACCCAACACAGCACAGTAGAGAAACATACGAGTTTTTTTTTTCAGGTATCAAGGAATATGCAGAAGAAGAAGTAGAAATATTGTTTCAAGTCTGATAGAAATCACAAAGAACTTAATATGAATTACTTATATGCAGAATTACAACGTATTAGTACATGGTTGGGGGAATTAAGGGAGGCAGTTAGTGAAGTAGAGAATTTTGTGGAAACGTTGAAGTATAGAACGACTAGATAAGACCCTTATAGATTTATGGTAGACTACAATGGAGTAAGAAAGAATAACAGGAGACAGCCACTGCTTAATAAAGACAGAAGACAATATAGTTATGACGAACCAAGGCCTAATGGTTATAGGGTAGAAGACGGTGAGAACAGACGTAATGGTGAAAGGTCGGACTGGTATAGTTGTTATAAATACAAAAATGGGCGTGAGAGAAACCTTTCAAAGAAATCATGGGGCTGGCCCTCTCACAGTGCAACCGCTAGAAAAAGACGTAACGACTGGTTTGAAAAGAGACAAAGACAATATTTGAAGTCAGGATCGAAGGACAGAGTAGAACACAAAGATAAGAATTCAACGACTCCTAAAGTACTTGCCGATATTAGGATTGAACAGGAAAAGAAGACGACGGTATTAGTAAAGAAAATAAACCGAGAGACACAGACGCAGGCAGGTAATACGACAGAAAATAGTACGCAGACTCAGGTAGATACAGTAGAGAAAAAGGTCCAGGTACAACCAGCCAGTAAGATAACAAAGGGAAGTCAAACTGACTTAATAGAAACTCAGTCAAGACCATCTCACTTGACTAAGGGAGACAAGGTTGAAGTTAAGAAAGATAGACAGACGAGAACCAAGGACGAAAGGAAGCCAAAGAGGAAAAGTATTGAAGAAAGAAATAGTAGTATGATAGTTAATAGAGGTACTGCCATGTCAAGTTCCTCAGGTATAGACATGAAACTAATCCCCAAATGGTGTAGGAATATTAGCTGTCAGAGTTCAGGTTACGGAGAAGATATTCCTACCGCCGCATATTATAGTGATGCTGAAACAGATATAAATACTGATGATTCGGAGAATGAGAGAATTGCACTACGAACAGATCCTGAATCGAAGCGTGATGTTCCCTCATACGGTGTAGTTGCTGGTAGACAGACGGACAGAGTTTTGGTTGGTGACTCTTTGGAACTAGATACCAGTTTTTATGACAGGAAAGTAGGGAAGGCTAAGAGACGAATACCAAGAAAGAGAAAGAAAGTCAGACGTTCTAAAGCCGACTATGGGAATAGGGTCGAGGTGTCGGCAGTAAATTATTATGAGTCTGATGAAGGAACTATTATCAGTGTGTCATCTGAAGACGAGATGGGGAAATGTAAACGTTACGTAAGATATACAGGAAACACTGAGCAGACCGACGCAAATAAAGGAAATAAGAAGAAAGCAATTAAGAAGAAGAATAGTAATAGACAGATAGCGGAAATTTACTCCTCGACAATAGAAGATGACATAAGAAAACTCAGAGAATTAAGACCGGAGTACTTTGACAGGTTAACAACAGATAGTGAAGATGACATAATTAAAGAAAGACGTACTAATGTACTGAGAGACAATGAAATATTTAACTTGGATACACTCTATAACTGTTAAAGTTCCTTGGGTGAGGAAGGAAAATGGAATAGTTTTGGCTTATGAGAGGTATTGCGGTTTAAGCAAATACATATGGGCTGTCTAAAATAGGCGGGTGAATTTTTTTTGGTGTAGCATCACATGGTACAAGGTAGGCAATAGTGTTGTTGAGGATAGAGAGTTACGACAAATGATATTCTACGTGGATACGTAATGCAGGATGTCTGGTGTTTGGTGGTGATGTAGGGAGAGTAAACAAGGTAGAAATTAAAATAGTCCTTTGTCTGGAGTGGATAGTTACAGAGAGTTAATCACGTTGAGTGATGTATAACTGGAGTGATTAAAGTAGAGTAGGTTCAGCACATAAAGAGAGAGAGAAAATAAGTATGAATGTTCGTACTAGAGTGGATGGTTCGAAGCAGAGCTATGACATGACGTCTGAGATAGTTTCGCTTGGTGGTTTGAGAAGTAAGTATAGTATTGTTGACAGCTGAACCAAGAGTGTCTAATGAGAAGATATAGATTGAGGAGAAATTGAGTATCGTGTATAAAATAGTCGGTTGAATGCGAGAATATTAAGAGTAAAAGACTGTAGAAGTGGATGATTGAAGAACACGAGTTCTTGCTGAAGAGCATGAAGTAATTACGTCAGCCTTGCGAAGAAAGAAGAGGTAATTAAATCTGAGAAAGTTGTGGAAAAGTATAGAATGATAGTTACGAGGTTAATGGCTCGTCGGAGTGAAGTTTGTTCTGTGAGATCGTTGATAGTGCTGGTTAGTGTGTAAAAGAGATATAGTTCGCGTGAGATAATGTATAGGCTCTGACCTTCGTAAAGAAGTGAATGATTGAGAAAAGTAGAAATAAGAAAGTAGTGAATTGTGAAAGTCCTGTAGAATAATTCGTTTGGTTATGCGTTGTTCATACGTGAGTATAACTGTTCGTCATGATGAGTGAAGTAAGAGTGAGGTTTGGAGACGTCGCATAAACGAAGTACATGGATAAAATGTAATAGTTGCGCTGATATATCTGGTGTCAATGTGTGTAGAGGAGATCGATACGCTTAGATTGTGGTGAGTGATTGCTGGAATGTTGAATTGGTGTCTAAATTGTTTTTGAAGTAATAGTATAGATACGTTAGGTTGTCGCGATGCGAGAGTATTGAGGTGAGAGCGAGGTTGTGTATCACTGTCTGTGTGAATATGCGAAGAGTGAAGTGACGTTGATAAAATTGAGAACATAGTTAGAGGATTGTGATGTCTTTTTATTAGAATATCTGCATGACAGGTTGACGGAAAGAGAGTTAACATTCTTAATGATGTTTCATAAAACATGTTTAGTATTGTTGACAGGGACATGTCGAAGCAGGAATGCCAAATACTGAGAAATGAGAAAAGTGAGCTCTGCTGTCAGTTATAAGTGGCGTGGGTTGCTGTTCTGGAAGAGGAGTGAAAGATACGGAGGTAAATAAGGTTAGTTAAATGAATGTTGGAGAACGTGTTCCGATAAGGGTGACCGATTTGATTATCGTCACGATGCAAGAGTGCTAGGAGAGACTTGAGGATAGCTTAGAGTAGTCGTGGTGAGATGTTGGTAAGTAGTGATACCTTAGTTAATTGCGTCGGATAGACGAAAAACTTAAAAGTAGAATTAGTTGTATTGGTGAGAGGTCTATAGTAAATAGACAAGTTTTTTTTTTTTGCTGGTGATAACATGGTGGAGATACCGTAGGTAACGGTAATGATTAAGTAGCTGTAGTAATACTTGGAATAAATCCAAGGGAAACAATTGGTGTGCCGAGCCACAGATTCTATTAGTAGATAGATGACTGGTAGGTGACATTAAGATAGCCGTCACACTGGTAATAAATAAAATGAGTTGACCTGTAGTTTACAGTGATTATATTCCAAATATTGTGATGTGTAAGGAGTTAATTTTGTAAAATATTGTGAGGGGAGATAATCAATGTTTGACTTCCAGAAAATGGAACGGTCAATTGTGGAGTGGTGATTTTGGTTGAGGGGAACAAGTATTGTTCCGCGTTATGTTGGTCTGTAGGTAACAGATATGTATATATATATATATATATATATATATATATATATATATATATATATATGTATATATATATTTTGGCATTAATGCTTGGCATTGAGTGATTTTGTTTTATAACAAAATAAGCATGACTTGAGTGAATAGATATGAGTTACATTGGTTCGTATAGGAGGACAATTTTGCTTGGTCACTTTAAGTAGTTAATTCTTTGTGAATTATATTTTTTTTGAAAACCTTCTCTTTAGCGAGAAGACAGTTGTTTTGATTGAATTTGAGTTTTCAATCCCTCATATATGTTTTTTTTAAATTGATTTGGTTCTGTAAAATGATTGTTGTCGGTTTTAGAATAGGATTGTTGTATTCCTAGACTTTTGCGTACAGACTATGGGTCCGTAAAAGAGACCTATAGTGATAGGTAATAATAGAATATTTTCTTCTGATTTGATAAAATGCATGTTATATCATTGTAAAGTGTGTTTCTCTTTGAATGAGTTGGGGGGTATAATGTCCTGTTTTGATTTTATTTCACTTAAACTCTTAATTTAAATAAGTTGTTTTGTGTATTAGGTTACCTTGTTAGTAAATCTTTGTGAATAATAAGTGCATGAGTATATTCTGGTTGCTGTGATAGTCAGTGTAGAAGTGCTATGAAGTGTTGGTTTCCATGGGGTCAGAAGTGAACATGGAGACACGAGATTGCTGGCTTATAGAAGAAGAAGTGGGTAACATGCCACGCCAGGCAATGAGCAAAACATGAATTGAATCCATGTTTGACTCCGAAGAATGATTAGATACTGTAGATAACAGTACAATAATAAGTGTGAAATGTACATTGGGAACAAAATGACATGGGGTTTTGAGGGTCCGTGTTATACGGACTGCAGTCACAGACGTGAGTTAGGAGCAGTACATGGTTGCTGTTGATAACGGCATAAATTAACAACTGGAGGTTTGAGTAGTTGTGCCCATAATAAATGGACAGTAAGGGGGCAAGATTAAAAGAGAGGTATATTATGTGAGGTGATGTGTATTGGAACAGGTCTTGATTTTTAATTGTGTCCTCGGGATGTGTTTTGTGGTTAACATTACATTGAGGTAAGGTTCAGAGCTATAAAATTGGTAGTGTCTGTAATATACAGACACTTGGTTGGTATTTTTGATGCTGTAGATAGAAGCGAAAACTGTTACCATAATGAGTGGTACTGTAGGAGATATAATTGTTTTAGACTTTATTACATAAAGTCTCAAATGACAAAGGGGGTAAAGGTGTGTGATTTAGCTGAGTGTGGTTTTTGTGTGGAAGAGTTCTACTTCTTCTTTGAATCTCCGGTGCGCACCGATTCTTTGTCTTTCTATCGTGTGCGAGTTTTTTCTTCAGGTTGATTGAAAGTAGAGAATTGGTAGTGTTAGTTAGTTAGTTAGTTAGTTAGTCGCAGTTCCAACTTCACAGCAACGGGTCGTCCCCATTATGCTCCGTTCCTGTGCCAGTGAATATCAAACAAAACGCTCCCCACTGCCCAATGTAAAAAGTGGAAAAGACAGGAGTCTCGACAAACAACAGCCCGCACAAATACACTGTGCATAATGCCGCCACCAGAATGTCAACACACCAGTCCCCCACGAAACACCCAGTTCATCTCTGATGGAATCGGCTGTCATTTTCCTATCTGAATGTTTCCTAGATGTTCACCCACACAGTCCACGAAAATACAGTTCATCGCTGATGGCAGTGGCAGTCAACCAGAAGCCCAGCAGCCACGCATTTCTGCATAAGGCAAAAACCGGTCAACTCTGGGACATAGCCACCTGCCATCACTCCGAACATGCAGTCACATTCCAAAAAACCTCAGTAGTGTTGGTACCAGAAAGGTACAGCGTTTGAATTTTTAAGCAGATTGCTTATGAAGAGAAGGAGTGGTTATTTCAACCATATGTGTTATGATGTATTGTATATAGTTATAAAGATTCAATTGTTGTTGATATGTAATTAATATAGGTTTTGTTATGAAGAGTTAGAAACGAAGAAATATATAGTGGATTACTATATGGTTTGGGGAAAGAGTTACAAATAGATTGGTTTACTTAAAATAAAGTGGTTTGGGGAGATTAGAGGAACTGTGGGAAGTAAGGAAAGGGAAGAAGGAGTATGTAGTTTAAAAAGGTAACCATATGTGGTATGATGTATTGTATAAAGTTGAGATTGATATGTGTTAAGTTATGAAGAGACAGAAACGAAGAAGAAGTTTATAGTGGGTAACTATATGACAATATGACAGAGAGAAGGGTTAAAAGAATAGAATATTTACTCAAATTTGAGTTAGTTTGGGGAAGATTAGAGGAGCTGTGAGAGGTAAGGAAAGAGAGAGGGAATAGAGTAGGGGGATTGGGAGTAAAGACTTTTTCCTTTACAGGAAAAATTCTTTAAAAAACATAGGGAGGTGTAACAGTAGTTGGGTAATTAGTGTTAGGTGGGAAAAGACTACAGCACGATTGAGCATCGAGATGGAATGAGAGGAGGGATGCTCAAGTTGTGACGTAGTTCGTTGTTAGGGGGAGATTACATCTAGAGACAGAACTGGGAGGACGCCATATTAGGTCCAGGTGTCATCAAGAAGAAATAAACTAATTATAAAGAACCAATTGAGTCAGTTCGTCTTCACTGAGTTCGCATTGTTACACTAGACCCATAACACTTTAAACTGATCAATACATAATGGTGCTACTACCAGACAAGCATAATAAAAGGTTAACTTCATGGCAAGGGCCTTTCAAGGTGATACAACAACTTTCAGATGTTGACTATGAAATATCAATAAACGGACACTTAAAGATATTCCATGTCAACATGCTGAAACCTTACTTTTCACGACAAGAGACAGAAGTAGAGACAGACGAACAAAGTGCACCCACATCTAGTGATCAGACGACAGACGTACACAACGCAACTACACTAGTTAGCGAGACTTGCAAATCCGACGATATCCATACACCTAGTGAGCTTACAGAATACGCACTTAGCACCACCACCGTACTCAATCAGGTAGACGACGACGGAATGGAACTACCCGTTCCTATTGTGGACAAGACTGCCACATTAGATAGCATACAGATAGAACAGGGACTAACAGACAGTCAACGACGACAATTAGTAGAATTAGTGACGGAATACAAAGACATATTTTCTGACATTCCAGGTAGGACGGACAGAATCGAACACTCCATTCTTCTTTCGGACTCTAAGCCTATTAAATGCAGGCCGTACTCAATCCCACTTAGCTATAGGGAAAATCTAAATAAGGAAATTCTTAATTTAGAAGCTAGTGGGATCATCCAGAAATCCACTTCTGAGTACTCTTTTCCAATCGTCCTAGTTAAGAAAAAAGACTCCACAATTCGTCTGTGTGTGGACTATCGAAAACTCAACAACGTCACTAAGATCGACGCAGAGCCAATTCCTTCCTGCGAAGATCTTATTCTTGACATGTCCACCTCCAAAATCTTTTCTAAACTAGATCTTACTAAGGGATATTGGCAGGTCCCTATGTAGTCTCAATCCATCCATCTTACTGCTTTTTCAACACCTTTAGGACTATACCAGTAGCGTTTTCTTCCTTTCGGACTTCGAAATGCTCCTGCCACTTTCGTACGCTTAACTAGAGATCTACTTCATGGAGTGACGAATACAGTGACTTATATAGATGATATATGTGTCCATACTGATGACTGGACAACACACTTACTGAAACTAAGACATGTCTTTGACAGGTTGCGACTCTTCGGTCTCACTGTCAAACCGAGCAAAGTTGAATTGGGCCTAAAAGAAATTGACTTTTTGGGTCATGTCATTTCACAAGGTCAACTTAAGACTGACAATAGAATTATTACAAAAATTATGAACCTGACCATGCCTACCACAAAGAAGCAGGTCAGAAGCCTTTTGGGACTAGTACATTACTATAGCAAATTCATACCAAATTTAGCGGAAATTACAAGTGTATTTTCCAATGTTTTAAAAGCATCTGTAAAATTAGATGTCAAAGATGCATTATTAATTTCTGCATTGTCAAAATTGAAAATCCTGTTTAGTAATGTACCAATCCTCCGCTTGCCTAATCCTAGGCTCGTTTATTATCTTAGGACAGATGCCAGCAGAATCTCCATCGCTGCAGTACTAGGCCAATTTTATTAAGGCATCTTCCACCCGATTTGCTACGTGAGCCGTAAGATCACACCTGCTGAGTCCAGATATTCCATATCAGAGTTGGAAGCCCTAAGCGTCATCTATGCGGTGAGGAAGCTCCATCGATTTCTGGCGGGTGTTCACTTCATTGTCCAGACTGACAACTCCCCAATCACGGTCATACAGAGTGGTGTGCATCGGAATGACCGTATATACAGGTGGTCGCTAATACTACAAAATTATACCTTTAGTATAGAGCATATTAAGGGTAAGGACAACATCCTGGCTGATACCCTTAGTCGACCATCTGAGGTAGAAATACCAGAGATTCCACATAAGAGTGTAGAGTAATAGATGTTAACTTAGTACAGTAAAATATTCTATGTGAAATATGTTACAAATACATAGACATTATGTGCTGAACTAGGTACTAAGAACATTGAATTACTATGTGTCCATAGACATCAAAATAAGAACTTTGCTCTGAGAACAAATATATCACCTTGTGAACGAGGACAGCTCATTACTCGCTAAGCTCCATATGTGTTCCAGTGAATCATTTGTGTTAAGCAGAGAAAAACAGTGTCAGAACATTACATAAATACAGACACAAAAACTGTGGTCTGCGACACAAGCGAACTCTACAGGTGCAATACCCATAAGACACAAGTGTGACTGTGTAATGTATTTAATATACCCAGGACAATTGTATAGATAGTATGCCAATGAAAGCATTTTCTGAACATTAAGGGCAACGACTAACCTGAGGTATTTAAATACCATGTATATAAATACTCATTGTGATATGTATTATAACGTTTTAATATAGTAACAAATTATAGGTAGATTAGATCATCTTAATTTATATTTAGATTTAGACAAGATAATAGTTTTCATTTTTTTTTTTGGTTTAGATAGATTATTAATTTACCCACTTATTTAGCTTAAAAGTAGATTAGGATAGTAATTTAAACATAACAACAACTAAGTAGAAACTAGAATAATAAATTTAGATAGTAATAGTACCATTTACTTTATTACATTTCACTTTGTTTCATTTCATTTCAGTTCATTCCATCTTAATGATCCAATCCATTTAACAAACGTTATCATTTAGTAGTATGATTAGTTTACACCGTAATAGGATAAAAAGATTATACAATTAAACATACATCATTTACATCATTTAGATTAAGAATATCAATCATATCAATCAATCAAATATCAATCAAAGAAGATTGGCTGCCCACCAACTCTTCTGTCCATTGTGGAATCGTTCCACACAGGCATGAAGGGTATAATCAAGTTTGATGGTGCAACTTCTGAAGAATTTGAAATCAAGAGTGGAGTTAAGCAAGGTTGTGTACTAGCTCCCACCCTCTTTGGAATATACTTTTCACTTCTACTGAAATATGCATTTCGTGATCAGGATGGTGGTATATACATTCACTCACGCTCAGATGGCGGCCTCTACAATGCTCAGAGATTGAAGGCTAAGACCAAAATTAGGAGGGTACTGATCAGAGAGTTGCTTTTTGCAGATGATGCTGCAGTTACGACCCACTCTGAGGAAGAATTGCAATGTCTACTATCTGCATTCTCCAATGCTTGTTCTGAATTTGGTTTAACAATTAGCAAAAAGAAGACACAGATTATGTCACAAGGTGCACATGGGGTACCATCAATCTTTATTGACGACGCCGAACTAGAGATAGTAGACCATTTTACATATCTAGGATCAGTGGTAAATAGCAAATTATCCCTAGATCAGGAAATCAACATCCGGATTGGTAAGGCAGCAACAACAATGAACAGTTTAAGAAAAAGAGTCTGGGAGAACAGGAAGCTTACTGCCAAAACAAAAGTCCTTGTCTATCAAGCCTGTGTCCTTAGTACTCTTCTCTATGGCAGTGAAACCTGGACAACTTACTCACACCAAGAGAACAATTTAAACAGCTTTCATATGCGGTGTCTGCGAAGAATTCTTGGTATTAAGTGGCAAGACAAAATCACAAATACTGAAGTATTGGAAAGATCAGGTTGTGTGACAGTTTATTCCATGCTCAGTCTTCGTAGACTTAGATGGATAGGACATCTTAGGAGGATGGATGATGGTAGAATACCAAAGGATATCTTTTTTGGTGAATTACAGATGGGTAAGAGATCTCAGGGTCGGCCTCTTCTACGATACAAAGATGTGTGTAAGCGGGACATGATTGATACAGGCATTGATAATGCACATTGGGAGCAAGTCGCCGCTGAACGTGTTGCATGGAGGGCAAATATCAGAAATGGAATAAAGTCAAAGGAGAAAATTATTGCAGAAAAGTCACACACCAAGCGTTTGAGACGTAAGATGGTGCATGATGGTGGAAATGACCACGTGTTCACATGCACCCATTGTGAACGGACATTTACAGCGCAAATTGGCCTTATCAGTCACACTCGCTACCGCCATAGTTAAAAGTTATTATGCCTTTTTAAAGCACAAACTATCGTCTGTCAAGACGGCAAGGTGCCAATGATGATGACCAATCATATAGTTTTTTCATTTAAAAACATTAGTTATAATTGTGTTATATTTCACATCACCCATATTAGAAAGGTACGTAACTTATTACATTTCACATTACCCATTTCATAAAGGTACATAACTCATCTCACATCAATTCCAGGTTAAATAGTTAGATTACATCCCTTAAATTAGATAATATTAGGAGTAATGTAAGCTTGTTTTAGGATTAATGTGACAGATAGATTAAAATAGGTAACACATTAAATACATATTTATAGAACTAGTTTTAGTATGTCAGTATTTAGAGTATCATTTTAATAGAATATAGTGGTTAATAATACCAGGGTACAAACCATCAACCCTTTTCCTTACATGTAAATATATTGTAAATACTTGACTTGTGCAACAATTGACGCACAGTCATGAAGCTCAACTCTGTCAAACTGAGCCAAACTTGTACAGTGTCACTCTAAGGTTTTAGATAACTATGAAGGTAAAAGATGTGTGACAGAAATGAGGGTAAAAGATGTGTGACAGAAGTGAGGGTAGAAGAAGTGTGACAGAAGTGTGAAAGTGAGAGCGAATGTAGAATTGTACAAGAGAGACTGAGATCAGTCAGCGGATTTTTTCTGCCGCTCAACGCGACTCTTTAATTTTGTCGCCGTCAAATGTTGGTTTCGATGTTGAAAATGGAAGGTCGTGAATGTGTTGTGTGTAGTTTAGTGTAGATCTTAGAGAAAGTATTTTAAGTCTCATAAGACGGAAACGTAGTCACGAATTAGTGTTATACACTTGTTTGTGGCCGCATTTAACCGAATTATGGCACTTGAAAACTAACTTACATACAAATGATAGTTAGATACACATGTTAGAAGTTAGATTATATTATTAATTACATCCAAACACGCAAACAACCAGAAAAACAAACATATAAATTGCATACATATTTTATAGATCAAAGGGAGATAACTCCGGTTCAGGGGACATAATAGACAACGAAACACTAACTTAACAGTGAAATATAACTTTACACGCGGAAGCGAGATAGGTAAAGCCTGTCGCACACAGCTTGGGTAATGGTTGTTTAATATTATATGGGGGACTGAAGCAATTCATGTGTTGACCCTAAGAAAGTCAACTTTGTATGGGTAGTAAGTTAATTTACTATTGGAGGGCAGGTCTTATAAGACAACGGTCCGGTTCAGACATACCTCTAATTAATATAATATTGCGATTGAGAATAGGGCTCACGCCAACCAGACAAGTTTGTGGCGATTGCCAGTAGCCAAGTAAAGTGATACTACATTGTGACATTAGTCAGGAGAAGTCTATGGAGTTACCCAAAGCCAGGTTATCTACAGTCTTTGACAAAAAAATTAGAGACACTAATTTTTTAGAAACCCCTTGCGTCACAACCAATGAGTCAAAGTTGATGACGCAACACAGGAGGGGAGGGTGTGTGTCAAAGACTGGTACATAAAGGGCGGAGGTCTTCTCAAGATAGAATACCACCGGGAAGAGTGGTCAACCTCAAATAGATTAGAGGTGATACAGTGCCCCGATATCAGGGCAGGGTAGGTGATAGAATGGGGGACTATTAACTAGTTCTCTCATGAGACACGGAGACGTTGACCAGACAGTTAGCACTCTGGTCACGACAGGATCACGCCTACGTGATAGCCACGATTGCCACTCAACAAGAGACAGCTAATGTAAGCGTGCCAGGTGTAATGGCACGCAAAAAGCCGAAGGACACCTCAAGGTCCTTCCGCGTGCTGTGTAGGGACGCGAGTAAGAAAGTCAGACTGGGGACTGACTTTGTAGCGAGCACCTCGTTTTAGTGTTGATAGGAGTTTTGTGTAACCAAATAGATAGAGATAGCATTAGAGTTTAGGAAACTAGTGATAGGCAATTATGTGGCTTTGTGTGTGGTTTGATAGCGACTGTTATGTACTTGTAAAGAGCCAACGGCAATAAAATGTATCATTTATTTCCTCTCACACGACTTGCAAGTTTCTTGTGTGGTGTGGGAGAAGTAATCTGATGATGCCTTACACATGGGTTGTTGACAACCACTCTTGCTGGCGCCTTGTTGATAAAGAGATTATATTGTGTGTGGGAAAACATACTTTTCTGAATGGAAAAGGTTTTCACTGTTTTGTTTGCATATCCTTTACAGGACGTTGCAGTCAACATCAGCATGTTTCAGCTCCTGTTGATGTACTAGGCAAGATTACGCTCAGTAGTTTACCATTGCTTTCTGAGTGACCGGCTCACATACCCGTAAGTTATCAAAGCGGCGAGAACCGCTACTGATTCTCGCGCAAATTACGTTACTCACGAGAATATACGAGATTACGGAGAAAGACTTAACGCTAGGCCAGGGAGTCCGGTTTTCACTACGATACATTTAATAGGATACTTCGCGTTGGCGCTCAACAAAGCTCTTTTTGCATGCCAGACAAATAGCTGGATTTAACTTAGCTTTCCTCAACAAGAGAGTGGTGTAGATAATGACACTCTTATAGCCAGCGTTCACATCTGAAGAAATCAAACTAAAGATGGATGTTGATGAGGTTAATTTGATTTTGATATCTACGCCATTACGTGTGTACCTGTTTTGACTGAAAATGTCCCTCTCGACACTATAGCTGGCTAAAGCTCTTCCTTTCGCTAGATCTTTATTTCCATCACCCTTCGAGTCAATCATCTGACTGGGGTATCTTGGTAGTATAGAGCTGTTGTCACGTGACTCTTTTTTGCATCTTCGCCATAATTCGGAAGAGCTTCCACGTATGCTCTGAACGGGTAAGATTTCTCACTCGTAGAAATAAGAGTGTTGTTCAATGACACGTCCACTTGGGAGAACACAATATGTAAATAATCACATATAGGGGCCATCTCAGTCAAAAGCCGGTAGATGGTCGCCGTTGAGTAGTGTAACTTTGGCTTTCACGTGTAGTAGCGTATTAGTTAGTTAGTTAGTCGACAGATCATCCTCATTGCACATCGAACCATTCAGTCCATAAGTGCTCGGATCCCCTCCTCAGCAAATCCCACAGCGTGTAGCGGCTAACGACACCAGTTCTGTGTTGGTTTATCAGTCTTCTTTGGCTTCCTGCGTAGTATTCTTGTTTGGCCACCAATCTTTTAATTTGCTGTTCTCGCAGTCTGGCCATGGTTGTAGATTCACAGTCATCACTTGGTTCTCGCAAAAGTCTTCTCGTAGAGCATTCAGAATGTCAGGCTGGTCCATGGCGCGTCCGTCCTCCACAGTAGCCTTACCTGCTAGCTTGTCAGCCCGCTCTTCCCCTTGTACTCCCGCATGCCCTGGCACGAAGATGAAACTAATCTTTGCCAGCCGAGACCGCTCCAAAGGCAGCAGCCATTCTCTTCGGATCTCCCCCATCTCTATCCTCTTAAGCATGCTCATTAATTCGCTAAGGAAACATGCCCTAGTGAATGTCTGTGTCTCGAGCCATGTTATTGCTTTACTTACTGCCATGACTTCCATAGTCAGGCTACTTGTGGTCTCAGCAAAATCACCAGAGTTCTCCTTCTCAATTCTCCCTCCGGCCTGAGCCGCAAAGGCCCATGAGCTTCTCACATGTCGGACGACCGACTCATCTGTGTAAATGACAGCATCGCTGTCTAGCGAATTCTCGAAAATCAACGCTTGTACTTCCGCCTCCACAGCAGCCGTGTTTTCTTGTCTGCATTTTCTGTCTAGTTAACTTAAAAGTAAACTGAAAAGAATGTGCAGAAATCTGTTGGCACTTGTACCCACTTCTCGCCAGGTTCTAAGTCCTCAAGTGAACACACCTGTTGAAGAATGTCTTCGGCTTGACCCTTCTACGACTGTCCTCTTTTTAACCTGCTGCCTTTCACCGTCATAATTTCACTATGCAGTGGATGTTTTGTGTTTGCGTAAACTCTGAGGTAGGCGCGTGCTCTGCAAACTTGTATTCTGTCTTATGGTTGGAAAACCAAGAAGGTAGCGCATCGCCTTGCATGCTGTATCTCTTGTACATCCAAGAATAATGATAGCTTCATTCTGTATCCTTTCCATCCTTTCTATCTGCTTATGGCTGAGAATCAGTATTGCCATCGCATACTCAAAAACAGATATGACCAGCCCTTCGTATAGAAGACATAGATGGCGCTGCTCACAGTTTGCTGCCGCCATCACCCGCATCGCAGCAAACCTCCGCTTGGCCTTTCTTATCACCTGGTTTATCGCCTAATGTCTGTCTGGTTGCTCTGCTCTAGATAGCGTTCAAAGAGGGATTTGCCCTTGTCCTCGTCAGTCGTCTGCCAGACGAGGTCAGCACGTTGGAAGTCAGAAATGCTCTTATTCTTGACTACCCTGCTCATGCTTTTATGTAGTCGGCTGAACAATTTCAGTGATTTGTCTGTACTTACTCTTTGACACACTTCTGCCCATTTTTCACGTTTAACCACCTTGACCAGTTTTTTTTTTAATAGCTTACTTTTGTGTGCATCTCTCTTTCTAAGTGCATGCACGGACTAGGATGGCCAGCTCTGTTCTTCTTGGCATTTTGCCATCTCCTTACAGCACTACACTTATCAACCCAAGCCTTATCCACCTCAAGATTCCACCACGGTAGTAGTATATAGGTACAAAAGCACCTCCTTTTTTGTGGTGGTGGTGGACTATATAAACCAACCATTTATCGATTTCCCACCACAATTTGAAATCTATTTTTAGCATTTAGCGATTTTTCCTCCTCAAAGGGCGATAACTCCTCGTTTTCTTTTAAGTAGGTGGTCAGGGGTGTTGCGAAATGACTCATCAGAGGTGACGTGGTCTAGTGACTTATCAGAGTGGGCGTGGTCAAGTAATTATAGGTACGACATAAAAAAATACGACATGAAACACCAATAAAGAAAACAAACGATCAAAAGAAGGTATATAATAATGTTAATAAAATATATATAGAAGTAAAAAAAAAACATAGTAAGTGACCGCTTATAGTTAAGGGTGTGTGATGACATGGTCAAGTGGTGGTCAAGAGGTGGTCAAGTGGTGGTCATGTGGTGGAGTAACCACTTAAATTAAAGGGGAAAGTACGTGTAGTGATGTGGTGGTGGTTAAAGTGTGCGATGACGTGGTCAAGCAGTGGTCAAGTGGTGGTCAAGTGACGAAATTTTAGTGGAAAGTAGTTGTAATAATATGGTGATGATCGTGAGGTGGTAAATTAGTGGTCAAGCAGTGGTCAAGTGTAGGTCAAGTGAGGAAAATTTTAGTGCAAAGTAGTTGTAATGATATGGTGATGATTAAAGGATGGTAAATTAGTGGTCAAGCAGTGGTCAAGCAGTGGTCAAGTGGTGGTCAAGTGAGGAAAATTTTAGTGGAAAGTAGTTGTAATGATATGGTGATGATCATGAGGTGGTCAAGCAGTGGTCAAGAGGTGGTCAAGCAGTGGTCAAGCGGTGGTCAACTGGTCAAGTGACCACTTAAATTGTAGAGGAAGTTACGTGTAGTGACATGGTGGTGTTTAAAACGATCGCTGACGTGGTCAAGTGGTGGTCAAGTAGTGGTCAAGCAGTGGTCACATGGTCAAGTGACCACTTAAATTATAGAGGAGAGTGCGTCTTGTGATGTGGTGATGATCAAGAGGTGGTCAAGTAGTGGTCAAGGGGTGGTCAAGCGGTGGTCGAGTGACCACTTAAATTATCGGGGAAAGTATGTGTAATGAAACGGTAGTGGATAAAGTGGTAGATGACGTGTTCAAATACTGGTCAAGCAATGGTCAAGTACTGGTCAAGTGTCGAGTGACCACTTAAAGTTGTCAGGGAAAGTACGTGTAGTGAAACGACGGTGGTTAAAGTGAGCGATGACGTAAGAGGTAGTCAAATGGTTTAGGCACAACATAAAACAATAACAACAAAAATAATAATATACAAACTGGTAACATTTCACATGGCTTTTATTGGTAGACAACATCTATTCGGTTACAATTTCTAAAGCTTGCTCCATGTACCACCCAAATGATCAGAGGGCATTGGTTATGGTTTCTAAACAATATCAGACAGGGAACTCTGCCAACTTATAAATATAAAACGTGATACTGGGTATTGATTCAACACAGAATTTTGTATCTGGCCTAACTATACCAGCTGAATTTAACAAATCTACAGCATTCACTTTTGCCACAAACGCCTCGAAATCAGACCTATTGGATACTAAAAAGGGTGTAGGGAACAATGACGAATTATTCGGACATGTATGGTAGAAGCGTAGGGCTTGTGTCTCTCGATGCCTCAATATTGTATGCAGGCTGACGACAATTTAAAATGAGAGGTCCGGGCGTTGAAGATCGGGAATAATCGGGAACCCCAGTCAACGGTGGCATGAGTATCCGGTCGGTTAAAAAAAGTCCATTCAGACAAATAACGACCACACCGTCTGTGTGATCTAAGTGTGTTCCAATTTTCAATATAAATGTTTTTAACATCCATGGGTAAAACCCGCAGCGAAAGACATTCACTAGCTGATGATGATGAGGCTGATGCAAATGCTGATTGTGCGTCACTCGGTAAGGCACTAGATGTTGACTGTTGTTGAATCGATTTCATGTGTGATGATAATTCCTCATTTGCGTTCAGTAAGGTAATAGATGATGCTGTTAGAGTGTCTGTAACTATCGGCAACGGACTACCTACTGACTCGTTATTGTTAACCGGCGAAAAGCTAGCTGGCGGTATCTGAGTGTTTGTAAAATACGACACTCCATCATTCGATACTTGTTGGTTAGTTGACTTCCGGCGTTTACCAGTAGGTTGTTCGTCTGTGGTCGGTTCTCTTCTTCTCTTGCGAGTTGCATCTTGGTCATTGTTAGTTGTTGTTTCATGTTCACTCTTCACGTGTCGCCTTAAGGTATCTTTCCGGGCATAAATACGATCACAATAAGCACAATTAAAAACATCCCCATAATGAGAAGTCGCAATATGTCGTAACAAACCATCAGGACGTGTGAAGTTTTTATTACAGAGAGTACATGTATTCTTCTGCATAGCTAACATTCTCGATACAACAAATAGTTTGTAAAATGACCGAAGTATTTGTTTTTCTGTTATCCAGTCATATAACTAAGAACCAACTTGTAAGACGAGAATATTATTCGACTATCCTTACACATAAAAAGATGAATTGTTATTGATATTGCCGTGGCAGCAGCAGAGTTGATCCAGAAAACCAAAGACCGAGATCTATGGAGAGCCATGAACGCCTATGCCAGCCGGCACGGCACTTGATGATGATGATGATTGCCGTGTGACGATTCTGTGTAGTCACGTCATTTTCTTCGCTTTTCCTAGCGTTTTGGTTCGGGGATTCTTTTATCATCATCATCATATATTTACGTACGTATTTAGGGAGAGGGAGGAGGGAGGAGGAGGAAGAAGAAACAAACAATATGACAGTCGGCAGCGCTGGAATGAGATGAAGACGTGTAGAACATTTCATCTCAATCGGATGGACCGTTCGCGAACGTATAAAGGACATACATACATACATACATACATACATATATATTTACATACATCCTAATTTATATATTAAGATTAACATTATTATATACCTTCTTTTGATCGTTTGTTTTCTTTATTGGTGTTTCATGTCGTATTTTATATGTCGTACCTATAATTACTTGACCACGCCCACTCTGATGAGTCACTAGACCACGTCACCTCTGATGAGTCATTTCACAACACTCCTGACCACCTACTTAAAAAAAACGAGGAGTTATCGCCCTTTGAGGAGGAAAAATCGATAAATGCTAAAAATAGATTTCAAATTGTGGTGGGAAATCGATAAATGGTTGATTTATATAGTCCACCACCACCACCACAAAAAAGGAGGTGCTTTTGTACCTATATACTACTCACGGTGGCTGCTCCCAGTTTTTTTCATGCCCTGAAGCTTTCTGCGCTTGTCACGTCTTATTTTACTCACCACATCTTTCCCTGTACTGTCATACCGGAAAGTCTTGACCGTTAGCTTGTGCTGCCTAGTTCTGCCTTTCTCCACCAATATGCTGCAAGGGTGGTGGTCGCTGCCGTGGTGTCCTAGGACACTCCATCATCACACTGTAGTGAGTGAAGGAGAAATCAGCGCTAGATTAATAGCGCTGTCCTCATCGCCTGGGCGGCTTGCTGTTCTGGTGATGCAGCCACCGTTGATACAAACCAGGTCAAAGGTTTCAAGTGCAGTCTCGAGCTCCTTCCCCTGTGTGTTGGAGGAAATGTTTCCCTATGATCTGCCTTTAGCGTTGAAATCGCCACAGAAAATAACATTTCTCTCGTGGCCTAATATGTTGCGAAAAATTCACTCAAGGATTGCTTCGCTCCATGCACGAAACTCCGTAGGACCCGCGCAGATCTTGAGTAGAAACTCCAGGTTTTACATCGTGGCACACAAACTACACGCAAGAGATGAATAAATCCATCTGCTACGCGAAAAAGTTAACGATCACAAATCAACACGACCGTCCGTCGCCATCGTGAAACCGGAAGAATGTAGCGTATTAAAGAACACTTAAGCACTGCCACTTCTGGGAATCCATACTCGCGTTGCGGGCATAAACATTAACCAACACGAGTGGTAGACTGGAGTGAACTCTTAACGCCTGTATTTGTATATCGTCACTGTCCCAACTGGACATGTCTAGCTCTGACGCCACCATGCTGTCGCGAACGATAATCGCCATTCCCAGATGTCGTCTGTTGTAGAAACATTTGAAGCCGGAAATTTGGAGTAGCTGATCGTCTCCTGGAGCGCTACAATGTCATTCCTGTAAACCAGATTTTCTAAAATAGGACCCCGTTGTTTTACGCTGGCGCAGTTCCAGTACAGAATACGGATATTCCGGAGGCCCAGACGGTCACACTTGAATCGAAAACGCCTTAACCACCACGCTTAACTTGTCGCTTGCAACCTGCCCGGCGCTTACGTCGCCTTGTTAGGTTGACTGCCAACCGCTCGGTGAACACACGTTGTTCCGCCATGTTGAAAAAAAACCGACACCACAGAAACCACACACGCTGCGAAAAATTCACTCAAGGATTGCTTCGCTCCATGCACGAAACTCCGTAGGACCCGCGCAGATCTTGAGTAGAAACTCCAGGTTTTACATCGTGGCACACAAACTACACGCAAGAGATGAATAAATCCATCTGCTACGCGAAAAAGTTAACGATCACAAATCAACACGACCGTCCGTCGCCATCGTGAAACCGGAAGAATGTAGCGTATTAAAGAACACTATGTATCAGATATGGATGAGTCCTTGAAACCTTGTGGCATGGTCTCGTTAAGTTCCACTATAGTTGGTAGGAGAGCAGGAATATCATTAGTGGGAAATTGGGGAAGGCAGTTGATCATTTCGCCATTGATTGAAGAGGTTGCATTTAGAATCTTTCTAAAATGCTCTGCCCAGCGTTGGATGATTTCTTTCACGTCGGTGACCAATGTTCACCCATATGCACTAAAGAGGGAACAATGTCTAATTATGTAGGGCAATAGGCCGCTATTAGTGATTCATTGCAGTTTTTCATATCATGTCTGTCAGAAAAGCCTTGAATCTCATCAGCTTTGTTGCACAATCCGGAGTTCCACGCGTGCTGAAGTTCCTCCTGCATGACTCTCCGGATGTTAAAGGCATCTTTTTATGTTGACTTCGGGTCGATCACATATGCTTTGTGAATAAGGTGTTTCTTGGTCAGTAATGCAATGTCTTCAGAATTTTCATCGAATCAGCATTTATGCTTTCGCCCCCCCCCCCCCCCCCCGGGAATTCAGGCCTCGTGTTAGCCACCCCTGATCTAGAACTTTATTTTGACTCTCGACATTACCCACTGAATTCCAATTCCAATTTTCAAAAACAAAAATTCCAAATTCGGCCTCGTCTAACCTGCTTCATCAGCTGTGGTTATTGTTGCGGTCCGTGGTTTTTGTGGGTTTATTTACTCTAATTCTTGTCTTGTGAGTCCTTTCTCGGACTGGTTATGTGTCGTTTGTGTCTGTGACGTCAGCTGGGAGATCGGTCGGCGGCTGTCCTTTGTGCATGTTTCCTCTTGTGGTTTTCTTTGTTGGTGCAGGCTCCTGGTTCGTCTGGCTTGGCTGGGTGCAGTCCTTATAAGGACTTTTTATTAGGTCGTTTTGTCTCCTTTCTTGTGTAGTTTCTGTAGGACCTTTTCGACGTTTTCATTTTCCTACTTGAACCTGTTTTCACTGTTGCGTTTGCGTATCTGCTGCCTAAAGTTTTCTTCCTCCGTGGTCAGCCATGGGACTATTTTACCGTCCTCGATATAGTACTCGAAGTCGGCCTCACAGTTGTAGTCTACTACTGGGTATACCATCGGTTTCCCCCGGAGTTTTTTTGGCTTCTTCTTTTCTTTTTCTTCCCAGCGCCTTCTGAATTCCTCGCGCTTGAGTTCCTCCTTGTCGACTGGGTATTCTGTGCCTCCTTCAGAGATCCGAAGGTATAGTAGTTCCCTCTTGGGCGTTGTGGTTGGGCTGCTGGCTTTAGCTTGCGGTTCAGGCTCGGTATCTTGGTTTTCATCTTGCGGTTTCTCTGTGAGTTCTTGTATGGATTCTGCTGGTTTGCTTTGGAAGAGTTCCATTTCAGCTTTATGCAATTCTCTTTCGGTTTTGATAATTTGTAGGATTTCTTCGTTCTCCTTCTTCATCTCGGCAATGCGCTCCATCTCTAGTTTGATGTTGAGCTGGATTTCTTTCATGTCGGCCAGCAGCTTCTCATTATCGCTGGTCGGAGTCATCGTCAGCAGTGCCTCGACTTGTTTCTTCAACTCGTCTATCTGCTTTTGTAGTTGATCTCTTTCAGCTTGTGCTATTCCCGTGGCTGTCTCGCCCCTCTGCATTGCTTCCTTGAATGGTGTTTTTGTGATGATGGCGATTTTTAAGACGTCTCTATGTCTCTGCAGGTACGGACAGCCCAGGTATCTTGCTCCATGTTTGCCCAGGCAGTTGGCGCACTTTCTTTTGTTGTTGGGTGCTCGGAAGTCCGTGTCCATCTTGGCCAGCGGACACTCCTTGAAAGCGTGGTGAGCGGCGCAGTATCGGCAGATTTCCGTCTTACTGTGACACGTAGCTCTGCTGTGGCCGTCCTTCTGACATCTGGAACATTGAGTGATTCTTGGGATGAATCTCTCTGGTTGCTGCATTCTCTTGTTGTATGATACTGTGGTCGGCATTTCGATGCCCTCCGATGTCACCACTCCCAAGGTTGTAGGTATCTTGGAGTAGGTGAGGAGCCGCTCCGCCTTCAAGAATCGAATGTGGAGATTCTCTTCTCGTAGCTGCTTCAGGATTTCTTCGTCTGTTAGCTCCACGGGTATCCGCTTGACGACCCATCGAACTGTTTTTGAGTCGGTGTTTCCGACTCTGGTATCTTTCTCCTCCTTCTCTGCTGTCTTGGTTCTTGATTCTGTTGGGCTGACAATCTTATCCCTCGTAGTAGTTTCAGTAATAGCTGAAATATCAGGCTCTTTGATGCAGCTAGCAGGTAGGCTCTCCACGTTGTTCTTCTTGTTGTCGGCTCCCACGCTGCACTTCTTGGCCACAGCGTCTTTCTTGTTGTTGGACTTTCCACGTGACATTTTCCATCGTATCAGGCTTCTTGACAGGATAATGCGACTTGACTTGTTAGCGCTCGCAGTGCGAATGACACGATGACTCTCGACATTACCCACTGAATCAATGTAAACTACATTTATAGCTAGGCATGTATCGCTATCATGCGCAATGGCAATTACGTTCGTGTTTTCATATCACCTAAATGATGTATAACAACCGGTGAGTCGCAAGAGTTAGTAACGGAAATGTTAGATTATCTACACAAAATCGCATATAAAGAATAGTAACATGTGCGCGCTTGTTTCGCAGCCGTAAACACACAGTTGTCACAACAGTCCAAGTTAAGAGAAAGACTTGAAACATTACTTATGATATTACCTGGTTGTTGGATTTCACTCCAGCAGATATGACATTAACTAAATAATACCATACTTGATAAATACTTCATTGACCAGGATACTAAGGACTTCAAATACATTGTTAAACGCAATAATTCCTGCCTGTGTGTCGCGACAGAAAGTGAAAATCTGTGCTGTGTTGAATTTCTGGCTGACAATAATACAATATCTTGCAGCTTTTAAAGTGGCTGAGATTAAATGTTGTTTATGTTATGAATACCTAACAGATCTAAGTAAAATAAAAGAGACAACCCTACCCCCGCATACTGTTCTCTACGCCAAGTTAAAAAAAAAAAAAACTGCAACGTTTCAGAGGCAGAATATACATTTTGTCAACAAGTCTGGAATAATAAGCACGTGGCTACAATAACAGAATTCTTTGAATGGTACAATATTAAAGATGTAGTCCCCTTTATAATTACACTGGAATGTCAATTAGCCTTTTACGACGACTTAGTGATGTGCAAACAGTCGACTGCTGTTCCTGGAATTACATTACACTATTTATTCAACACTAAAGATACTTATGGTTGCTTCGATCTGTGCTCGAAAAAAGAACATGAAGTACACAACATGATAAGGGAACATATTATTGGTGGACCGTCTATTATATTCCATCGATATCATAAAGCAAATTAGACGTTCATTAGGAGCGATAAGTTAATCAATTGCCTATGTGGACTTTACGCTAATGCTTTGTATCTTTGGACCTTACTGGGAAAAAAGCCAACATATTTCCCCATTTTAAGAAATAGAGAGGATAGGTTTAGATCAAACAAACTTCACAAGTACATTCGTCAGTATCGGGAGTGCCGAACGTTGGTTCAGAACTGACAGATACTACATCTGAAAACTCAACTTAACATTTGTGAGATGCAGCTTAGTGACCGGAATAAAAGAGTAGATGGATGGAATAAGAAAACTAGCACAGATTGTAATTTCCATCATTTCTTGTTTCACTGTCATCCAGACTGTCCCCTGAATAGAGAAACGAGATAAACCCTATCAGTATAATGACCATGGTAGAATTATTCAAGAACACTTGTGAAATTCACGACAGCATTGTTAACGAGGTCAGGATGACAGTAAACGTTATTTGTGGTTGCCAATGGCAGACATTTGTAAAAAAAAATATCAATCCGAAAATCAAGCGTTTCATTGGGGAGAAATTGCTGACTTTAATAGTAATACACACCTGGGGTTCCTTGACTGATAAACAATAAACATATTCTCGAGGCTGTAGTTGGGGAACATATTTTGTTTAATTAAATGTGACATTAATATACCAGATGCAATGAAAGAGTATTTTACTGGGATGCCACCAATGTTCATAATCACTGAAGAGTCGAAAGGTGATGTAGGCGCTTTTATTTAATATACTCTATTTTTAAAAAAAGCTACTGACTACCCCGCTATCTACCTTGATAGGAATTTACATTGGGAAGAATATGTTATTGGCCAAACCACTTTTAAAATAGTATCTAACACATGCATACCGACCTGTTAGTTTTTTTGTTTTTTTTTAAAGTTTGGAGAGATAGTTCTATCGCCCGACGAAAGGGTCATATAAATCCCACCGAGATTATTGCAACGAAAGCCATGAAACTTCTAGGTAATGTGGCTTACGAAAAGACACTAACTAATATATCAAAACACACAGATGTCTCGTACTGTCAGGGGAAAGATACGAGCAAATTAATCAATAACCCCTGCTTTAGAAACATAACCCCTGTTACCGACGATCTATTTGAACTGGAAATGTTTAAAACAAAACTGCCTGGTGATCTCCCTGTTCATACAGGCTTCTTTGTGCACCAATATGCCAAGTTACGGTTGTTTCCCTTCTAATAAAATTGGGTGGAACTGCGGTAAAGCTGTGAAAATGTAAACAATATAAAATGACATAAAGTAGTGCAGCTTTACATAACAGATTTACGACACATACAGGACGATGCGGCAATTAGCCTTCATCAGCAAACAAACACATTCACAACCACAACATACAGTCAAGGAGATCTCCTGTGACTACATCAAAAGGTGACGACAGGACGAGAAGAACAAAAGGATGAAAAAATGAAAGCAATGAAGAGAAAGTGAGAATTGGAAAAAAATGTTAATTGGAAAAAAATGTTTATACTTACCTCATAATTCCGATCACACACAGATCGGAATTGTGAGGTAAGTATGAAATTTTTTTCCCAATTCTCATTGTTATGGGTAGAAAAAAAAAAACACGGCTCAGATATCATTACTATTACTTTCGAGCAACACAGAGTTCCACAATCATGTCTGCATTAAATAGACAGGTCTGTCAGGATCTTAAACCTGGCTCGTTGGACCTAACATATGTGAGACAAGTACAAGTACAAAATGATTGGACTTGACACACAATGACACTAAGTTCAATGGATTTATTTACAATTCACATGCAATACAATCTAGTTTGGCATGTGATGATCATTACTATACATATACAATACATCAGTACACTTACAGACAAAACCCACAGCTTCACGGTCTATCTCACAAGATATACAAGCACTCGACTTTCGGGCACAGAACTATACGAAGCCTTTCTCAACCCACACGTCCTGTCATGTCCGAGTTCCCAAGCTGTCTGCCGGTTTCCCCGCACAGTGCTTGCCCTGTGGATTGGCTTCACGAGGACTGCGTGCGTCTTGCTTTGTCCTTGCCTGACCGCTGACTATCACGTCAGCTAGCAACCTACGGGCAGGTAACTGGTACTCGCCTGGCGGGCGTAACGATGTTACTGCATCCCGGTTGGCAACTATTCGCCTGGCGGGCGTAACGATGTTACTGCATCTCGGTTGGAGACATTAGAGATTCTGACACGCTCCCCCCCCCCCGGGCTTATTCATGAAAGATTTTATATTTCATGTATACTCTACATAGATAAAGGGTTAATCTTTTAACCATGTCAGAATCGACCTTTCTGTTGTCATGTACATTGGCATAGAAATACATACGAAATGCAAGTTGTATGTTAAGTCATGTGGTGTTCACTCTTTACCACTTTCCAAGTTTCATCCTCTCGATGGATGATCACCTAAGTTGCAATATTGACCCAATCAGATCGGTAGCACCAGCATCCAATGCAACTACCTCGCAACCTCTTTAAAAAACGAAATAATATGCTTTTTGCAACAAAAAACATCAGGTAAGACTGTAATACGTCTTTTTATAAGCCGCATTCAACGCTCGAGCTCCGACCTCATTTGGCCGGGAGCTCTTCCGTTGATCTACAACGTCGGTAACCCTATACCATGCCCAGCTGATGACTTCTTGGAGTGGACAATCTGGCAACACAATGGCTATTTTTATACAACACATATTCGAATACATTTCAATTTACCGCACTTAGTATAATACTGTAACAACAATTAAATGAAAGGGATATAATTTCAAAAGATCTCAAATCTAATCTATTACAATTATTATTCTATTTCTCAGCGTCATAGCTTGATGCTTTTCCATACTAACGAAAAAATGTCGATAGTGTGAATAAGTTACTCAAGATATGATTCTAAGATTACACTAGTCGAAAAATACTAATACACAATTCGTGTATTCGAAATTGGTGTTTCATAATTTTTTTAGAAGCGTCATAAATTTTTAAGGTTTTTGTTTATCGTCTGCTACTTTTGGTCTAAAGTTACAAACTCTCCGGAAGTACACACGAACAGCTGATGTCGTTAAAATTTCTATCACACACTTGTTCCGCTCTGGTGTAGCAATTCGGAATGTGAAATTGTTCTGATAGTTAATGTGTTCGTTGTTACGCTGGAAAACTTCTGGATTGCGATTGACTGCAGTGGTGTAAATGTCACAGTTCAGTTCATTCTTTCGTTCGTAGCAATTTGGAATGTAGAATTGTTCTGATAGTTAATGTTTTCGTTGTTTCGCTGGAAAACTTCTGGTTTGCAATTGACTGCAGTGGTGTAGATGTCAAAGTTCAGTTCACTCTTTCGTTCACGGATTAAAATATCACTGGATATGTTCTAATCGCAGATACCACTGATACCTTGAATAGTTCGCTTGAGGTAAGTTATGAGCGCATGTGGCACTGTTCTTGTTTCATAATATATACAATTAATATTGTTCGCTTTCTAACACACACTACGCAATTATTCAAGACGATTACTACACTAATAATAAAATAAGAAAAAATATTTGCAGTGGGAATGAACCATATCACATCGTATATTAGATGTACACAGCTTTCCTGAAAAAAACTTCACTGATGACTGTGTTGGTCTGAGTGTTTTCTAACACACTGCACTCAGACATTAGGGCTTACTGGGTCGTTCGGACAACGGGACAAAAGATCAGCAATCGTGTTGGTTCTGCCAGCGATATGTCGCACTTCAAAGCTGTAATCTTGCAGCAAAGGTGACCATCGCGCTATCATCTGGTTTGTCGGCACTCCTGAAGTAATAAATTTTAATGGACTATTGTCGGACTCTACAATAAAATGCCGTCCCAGGAGGAATCTGGACAATTTAGTTATACCCACCACTAGAGCAAGGGCTTCTAATTGTGGTGTCGACCAAGCGCGTTCTCTTGGTTTCAATTTTCTAGAGACGTAGTATACAGGGTGTAGAATGTTGTCATGTTCCTGTAACAGAACTGCCCCAATCGCCACGGAGCTCGCATCTGTGCGTAATCTGAAAGGAATATGTAAATTTGGCAATTTGAGAATGGGATTCTTTAAACTATTCTCAGAAAAATACGATAACACTTTCTGGAATGCAAATTTTAGGCATTCATTGTTTACAATCTTTTCAGGCTGGTTTTTCGTTAGTAGGTTAGTAAATTTTTCTGTCAGTTCATCAAAATCTGGTATGAACTGTCTATAATAATTTAATAGTCCTAACACACTTCTGACTTGTTTCTTGGTAGTCGGAAGTGAGGGTTTCAGTATTTTAGACACGATGTTATCGTCTGTTGTGACAAAGCCATTAGATATTTTATACCCTAAAAAGGAGATTTCTTGATAGGTTATGTCAACTTTTGTAGGCTTCACAGTCAGTCCGTGCTGTCTGATCCGTTCAAATGTCTGCTGTAATGTCTTTATGTGGTCTGTCATCGTCTTTGTGTGAACACAAATGTCGTCCATGTAACAGATAATGTTTGTTATGTCAACAAGTAAGAGTCGTGTCATGCGTACGAATGTCGCTGGGGCATTGACTAGCCCAAATGGCAATTTGCACCATTCGTCCAGTCCCCAAGGTGTGGCAAAGGCTGTTAGATGTCTGCTCAGCTCGTGTACCGTTATCTGCCAATAACCTTTAGTCATATCTAACTTCGTAAAGTACCTAGAGTCTGTCAGTTCTGTCAGTAGATCTTCGCAGTTGGTCATTGGTTCCAGATCTAAGAGTGTTATTTTATTTAATTTTCGATAATCTACACAGAGTCTTATCGTGTTGTCCTTTTTGCGTACCATGACCATTGGAGACGAAAAATGTGATTGGGATCGTCTAATGATGTTGTTTTTCTCTAAGCTAATGATCTCTTGCTGTAAGTTTTCTTTGTAATGCAATGGAATGGTGTAAGGTCTGCATTTTATTGGTGTGTTTGAAGTGAGCGTGATGTGATGTTGTACTAATTCTGTTTGTCCTGGGTTGTTGGAGAAGATGGTGTTGTACTGTTGTATGAGATGTTTGCAGCTGTCTGTTTCTGCTTGAGTTAAATTTGGATTTATTTTGATTTCCTTCAAGCAGTTTGTCGTGTCTAATGCAGGTGTTGGAATTTCGTCACTATCTTCGTCATATTCATGGTCTATTATAACTGTACAGGCAGTTGTATCGTCTTGTTCGTTGTCTCTGTTGTAGTATGGTCTTAGCATATTGATGTGGAATATTTTATGTTTGTCTTTTATTTAAATCTCATAGTCTACTGTTGAAATCTGTCTTATTACTTTAAATGGTCCTTGCCAAGAGTCCGTCAATAAGTGTCGGTCACTAGGTAAGAGAAGAAGTACGTCCTGTCCAGGTGTCAACGTTATTGTCCTGTTACCTTTGTCTGCATATTGTCTATATGTAGCACCAGATAGTTTTAGTGCTTCTTTTGCAATAGTACAAGATTTGATGATTCTTTCACGCAATGATGTTACATATACGTATGATGATATGGGTTTAAGTAAAGGGGTGGCTTCAGTTAACATTGAATGGTAGATACTCAATGGGCCACGTGGTTTGGCACCATAGATAAGTTCAAATGGAGAGAACCCAGTACTAGAATGTGGGACTTCGATACGCAAAAAGTATAGCAGGCAAATATACGTCCCAGTTTTTTGGGATATTCTTGCGTGACTTTAGCAAGCATATGCTTCAAATCACCGTTAAACTTTTCTATGATTCCCGTTGAGTGAGGATGGTATGGTGAATTGAAACATTGTTTCACCCTAACATTTTGGTGAAAGCTTGAGTAGATGATGCAATGAATTGGCTTCCTCGATCTGATAGGATAGTGTCTGGAAACCCTATTCGTGAGAATATATGGAAGAAAACTTCCATAATATCATTGGCAGTTATGTTCTTTAAAGGAATCGCTTCAGACCAGCGGCTACATAAATCAATGATGGTAACGATAAATCTATTCCCTCTGGATGTTACTTGATTCAGAGGGCCCACTATGTCGACAGATATTTTCTTAAAAGGTCGACTGGCTAAGTCGGTAATTTGTAATTTGGCCTGTGGGTGTTTACCTTTCTTCACTAGTTTTTGGCAGATATCACAACTTCCACAATATTGCTTAATGTCATTGCAGAATCTTGGCCAATAAAACTGTGTTAGTAATCTTGATCTGGTCTTGGAGTATGCCATATGCCCTGCAAGAGGTATATCATGGGCAAGATGTAAGGCTTGCTTACGGTATTCAATTGGCAAAACAGTTTGCTCTGTGGTGCTGTTACCTCTGGTATAGTACCTGGTGAGGATGCAATTTTTCAGAGCAAAGTGCCATCTTGCATTTTTAGTTACCTTTGGCTTTTGGTCGATCAGATTAAAATATTTGGTTAATGAAGGATCAGCCTTTTGGGCTGTTACAAAATTCTCCTTCATGGTTTTAGGAGGTAGTATCACTGGGCTAAGCATTTCTATCGCCTCAGTTTGATTAATTTCATCTTGCACTCTAGCAGTAGATCTGGTTACTGCGTTCACACATTCAATGATATCAGATGGTGATGAAACATTTTGGTCAATGGTTCCATGAGATGTTAGTGCTCCATTAGCTACCATACATTCATTTGGTGATACCATACTTTCAATGATGACATGTGATGGTGATGATGTTATGTTATCATCAATGCAAACAGATGTAATATCATGAGGCATATCGTTCACCTCTTGTAAGTTCCCAATGATAATATCACACACAGGGTTAGTTAATGCAGCGCATTTTACTTTCCCAGTGAGGAATGGTGTCTGAATATATGCCCATGCTAATGGGTACTTTTCGATATTTCCAGAGAATGTTCTGCATGTTACGTGCCTGCCTGTATAGTCTGTAAGCATTATGAACTTTCTCTTTAACCCTATAAGAGAACTTCCGGTGTCACGAAGGACTGTAGCAGGCTTGCCATTCACATATCCCTGGTGGATGTTTATTCTGCCTTTGGAATCTATTACCAAATTAGCTTCCTCATTGGCAATAGGAATGGAGTGGCCGCATGTTAAAATGCCATCTTCATAAAAGGTATTACAAATAGTACATTTATGTGAATTAAACATGTCAAAAGCCTGTGCTGAGTTCACAGGGTGATTTTCTGAATGTTCTTCATCTGATGATGAACTGTCAAATAAGGCGGCATTTGCTTTCTTGGTCATTTGCCTTCCTTTACACTCATGACGCCAGTGGCCGTACGCTTTACAGAGGAAGCATTTTCGTGCCTTTTTAAAGGTTTTACGTTCCTTATCCTGACTATTTATGAAGTTCTGTAAGTATGTAATGTATGCCGGATTTTTGTCACACATTTCACCTTGGTGGTGTGAAATGTTACAAAATCTACAATGATTGTATTTCTCCAAAGTAGGCTTATATGTTCTTTGCCTATTGTAGGGTTCTGATCGAGGTTTTTCATAGTTAGCAGCTGCTACGAAGTTTGTATCAGTAGCCTCACTCGCAAAACAATGTTTATTGGCTGCATAGTAAGCCAAACCACGTCTCTCAATCTGTTCTACACTCGTACATTCATTCTCTAGCAAAAGTTTGAAAATGATGATGGAAGGGATGTGATGATTTTATCCCTGATGATGAGGTCTAACTTATGAAAGTCTTTATTTACTTTGGCTGCTGAAAGCCATTTTGTAAATACGTCTCGGACTACGGAGACATAATCAGAGAACGTTTGAGTAGGTTTTGGACTCAATTTGCTGAACTGTTCTCTGTAACCTGCCTCATCTAGCATAAAATGTGCCATAATTTTTAACTTTAGATAGTGGTAATCTTTTCTGAGGTCTTTGGGGATAGTCTCTATGACTTTCAGAGGTTCCCCTGACAAACTCCTCATATAAATAATGTTCCATTCAGAAACTGGGACCTGATAGTGGTCCATTAAGGTTTCAAAATTCTGGGTGAACGCTGCAATGCGGTCACCTGAGGTATAATTTCTCACAATACCTTGATACTTTTTATACTGGTTTTCTTTTTCCAGTCTTTCAGATTTCTTAGACTCTTTGTCTAGGGCAGTATCGGCTTCAAGCTGTTTAATTTTGAGTTGTAATTCGAGCTCCTCTCGTTTACTTTGAGCTGAGATTTCTGCCTTCCTCAGTTCAGTATTTAACTCTGCCTGTTTTAATGCTGTTTCTGCCTCTGCCTGCTTTAATGCTGCTTCTGCTTGCTTGGCAGCTCTTTCAGCCGCTCTTTCCTCGCGTTCGTGGTATTCAGAATATTTTGTTTCACTCCACTTTGTTAACTCGTCACCAGTTAACTTTAGCTTTAAACCCATCTCGATGAAGTCGTCTAACGAAGACATGATGGAATGTTTAAATGAAAATGAGTTATCAGACACACACTTTGTTACAAGGTGTTAGTAACGTGACAAATTTACAATCTTGTTGAACTTACAATTTATGCCCAAATTTGCATCCGAAAGTATATACAAAAAATATACTCAAGTGTACTGGATGCGGTGGAGAACGGTTCACACCAGGGCAAGGAACTGTAGGGTCGCTACTTCAAGGACAAATGACCTCTACGGGCAACGGTTTCAGATGGCACAGAAAACCTGCTTTCTTTTTGGAGGAAATAAGTTAGAATCTACCTTTATGTGAGGTGTATGCTTGTCACTAAGTTTTGATTAGGTTTGTATGGCGTTGAGTGTAATTGTAGGTCGTAATGTCGTCAGTCAACAATTTTTTTTTTTCAAATCACAAGTCACTTTCTTTCCCAAACCTTCTGCTTTCCACAACTAACTTCATAAATACAATCTAGATATATTTTAACAATCTACAACTATGATGGTACATCACTTACATCACGATGACATTCCGTAAGGACATAGACATCATGTTTACAAGATGGCGACAAGGTCAAAATGGCGACAAGTTCACAATGGCGACAAGTTACACAATCACCGATGTTTTACACGTTTACGAGTTCAAACAATCTAGGAGGATGAGCCTTCCACGTTCAAACAATCTAAGAGGACGAGCCTTCCACGTTCACACATGTCAGGATCTTAAACCTGGCTCGTTGGACCTAACATATGTGAGACAAGTACAAGTACAAAATGATTGGACTTGACACACAATGACACTAAGTTCAATGGATTTATTTACAATTCACATGCAATACAATCTAGTTTGGCATGTGATGATCATTACTATACATATACAATACATCAGTACACTTACAGACAAAACCCACAGCTTCACAGTCTATCTCACAAGATATACAAGCACTCGACTTTCGGGCACAGAACTATACGAAGCCTTTCTCAACCCACACGTCCTGTCATGTCCGAGTTCCCAAGCTGTCTGCCGGTTTCCCCGCACAGTGCTTGCCCTGTGGATTGGCTTCACGAGGACTGCGTGCGTCTTGCTTTGTCCTTGCCTGACCGCTGACTATCACGTCAGCCAGCAACCTGCGGGCAGGTAACTGGTACTCGCCTGGCGGGCGTAACGATGTTACTGCATCCCGGTTGGCAACTATTCGCCTGGCGGGCGTAACGATGTTACTGCATCTCGGTTGGAGACATTAGAGATTCTGACAAGGTCCAACCTATTAATGTATCAGTAAACCCTCTTTCCATTAAATTTTTTGTTTGTTTAAAATCTCTTTGAATGTTCAGTTTATTGTATTCTTACATATCTTTTTGGTTAGGACATTGATGGGGATATTCTCGTGGATGTGCTGCTAAGAGGTTGAATTACCATTTCGGAAGTATACATTGACAAAATCACAAAACTCAATCGTCGTTACTGCGGGGTTAGACCGTTAAGCCTCACAAGAATCGAGAGCAACTGCTTCTATAAACTTTTTTGTCTATTTATGTAATCTATTTTGTGGTATCATATGCCAGGCTTTCCTGCACTAAACACGGCCAATTAACCTTCGCTGTGAATATCCAGGCACTTCTTTTGCCTCTTAATTCACACCCATCCATGTAAACGAGCTGCGTGGTCTCGAGGTATGGTGTCCGTCTCGAGTGCTGGGGGTCCCGGGTTCAAGCCCCAGTGAGGACCGGGATTTTTTCACGTGGACTTCTAGTAATAAAATTTCCCCTGGTTTCTGGGTAGTGAGATCGGACGCCCGTGTGTATTGTTGCGCACGTAAATATCCCTTGGCAGCTGAAAATCGAAAAAGAGTAGTCTAACGGCGCTGCCCGGGCAAAATTTGGGAGTTAGAAATCTACCCAAAGTATTTAAGGATTCTTGCCGGTGCTACGGAGTTCGTGCACTGAGCTGAATATCTCCAAACTCAGGTTCGAGGTAGGAGAACAACGGAACACTTATGGGTTACACCCGTGTGCCGTGATGTTGATTCATCGACTAAGCGACTAAACAAACTAAACGAGCTAAGGGTGGAGAGACTGATGAGTGTAGCTGTGCAATTGGGGAAATGATATTGATAACTAAGTAAACATTTGCTGCAAGAGCGTCCAACATATGGTATGGAGAACGGAGAACATTACTTTGGCCTACACAAGTTCTATTTAAGAACATACAGAGAGAATTCAAAAAAGTCAAGATGAATGCTGCTTTATTTTTAATTAATTAATGTTTGACATCCGAATGCACATGAAGGAAACTACGATGTCTCACAGGAAATATATAATGTGTTATTGTTTCGGTAATGAAATGCTGTTGACCATTTGCGAGTATCTCCGAGTTTTGTAGTTGTTGGAATCATGGCGGCGTGTTTATGCTGACTACTGGACTAAAACACTGTCTCAATTTTGGTAAAGTTGAATATTTTACTGCATCATTTATGTATCGTTTAATGGTGTTGAATATCATCATACTATCTCATTGGGGGAGAGGGGGTGGGGGTGTAATCGGTTGCCAAGCAGCTTGCCTCATGTTCCGAAAGTTGTGGGTTCGATTCTGGGCTTGGTCACGAGCCCTACTAATCCATCATTTTAATTTTGAGTATTTACAAATGAGGCCGCGACAGTAGATAAGATGGGCCTTGAAATTCAAAATCTAATGGTACCTGTATGTCACTTATAAGTGAAGATATTCACATGTTTGTGAAGGTGACGCGAGTTGCGATTTCTCATGCTATTCACCCGTAAGTGGAACTCTCCAGTGTGTCCGATTACCTTCACTAGCGGTTGTGCGTGCGAGAAGGTCTCAAACGGTCATATGAAAACTGACTTCAAAAATATGTTGCGTCATGTTAAAATGATTACAAAATAGTACAAGAATACAAATAAATTATTAATAATCTTTAACTCTTTCACTCATTCATTCATTCATTCATTCAGTAGCATGTCCTTTGCCGAACCTCGCTCCCATAACAACCTTCCGGAAAACCTCTCTATCACATGCAAGATGTCCCGCGTCTGATACACCCATCTGGTACATGATACACGCATCTGATACATCCACCACTACCAAACAAAAATTGAGTCCTGACCAAACAGAAATTCATGGCAGAAAATTTGAAGTAGGCGTGTGTCACAATAATGATTTTAAAATGGTTACAATTGTAGCAGATCTATTGTATCAAATTAAAGAGGATTGCGCAAGGAACATGACAGTGTTAATAATTAATTGATACGTTACAAATATTATGACAATAATGAGAGGTTTAATAACAACTGAAATTAAAGAGGTAAAAAGTATTTTAAAAATTGCACTTTTAAGGTGTTTTCTATACTCCTCTACTGCTAATCATGTTTAATTTACTGAATCTTATGTGCCATATCGATTGTTGTTCTCCGGGCTGACTAAAACTAATTCTTTCACAAAACAATTTTTTTTGTGTTGGTGTGAAATGAACAGTTTGACTTAAACGTGAACACTTATATAGTCGGTATTCATGTTTATGTTCGACTAATCCGAAAATTTGAGTTAACCGAATTTGACTTATCAGGACTTTTATACAATGATAAAGAAGGATAATGGCCGGGACTAAGCCAGTAACGTTGACTTTAGCAAACTTCTACTTATCCGAGTTTGACTTAAGTGGACTCGGCTGTATTTAATTTCTGTGTTCTGTTATGGTATCGGGTTTGCTACTGAAGACTGCTAATCGATAAAATACTGTCAAATTGACTGTGCGCTTAAGAATTGCTATGGAAATCAAGATAAACTGGCCATTTTGAAAGAACCTCTAAAACAATCATTGTTTAATATACAGGCTAAATGCTTTGGTATCATCATCATTATCATCATCAAGTGCCCTGCCAGCTGGCGTAGGCGTTCATGGCTCTCCACAGATCTTGGTCTTTGGTTTTCTGGATCAACTCTGCTGCTGATATTCCTCTCAATCCATTCAGCATCATTTCTCTTGGTCTGCCTCTGCCTCTCTTCCCTTCGATCTTTCCAGTTGTCACAATGTTCTCCAATGCCTCTCTTCTCATCACATGACTGAAGAAAGCTGTTTATATTTTTCTTATTGTTGTATATAATGTTCTAGTTTCATTAGCCTGTCTCAGGTAGTTGTTGTTAGTTACTCTTGCAGTCCAAGGAATATGCAACATTTGTCTCAGGAACCACATGTCTATTGCTTCTAATTTCTTCTTAATTTCATTTACATTCCAAGATTCACTGCCATACAGCAAAAACTGGTTCTACATAGCATTTCAGCACTCTCTTACACTCAGTATAGTGACCTATTGCACAAGATACTCTTCATTTTCTGAAATGCGGCCTTTGCCTACCCTATTCTGCTCTTAATCTCTGTTGTACATATTCCATCTGATGTTATAAATGCCCCTAGGTATCTGAAATTATCCAATTGGTTAAGAATTTTCCCTTCTATTTCTATTTCACATTTTGGTGTCACCATTTTCTTTGATATCACCATTGTTACTGTTTTCTTGATATTCAAGGAGAGTCTTTTCCTTGCACTGTCTGTTACTACAATGTCCAGCAATCTTTGTAGGTCTGTTGAATTGTCTGCCACCAATATTGTGTCATTTGCATAGCGTATATTATTATTTATATTATAACCTCAAACTAGTATTCCTGGCGTCTCTTTGATCTCTTTCATTATTACTTCGCTATATAGGGAAAAGAGATCTGGTGACAAGACACAGCCCTGTCACACTCCTAGCTTTATCTGTTCTAAACTACCCTCTTTATTTCCTATTTTAATTGCTGCTACTTTGTATCCAGCTTTGGTATATATGTAAATAAATAGACCCTTTACAAGTTTAGTAGAACATTTTAATGGTATTGCTTGGCATTTTGTTTCCTTCATAATTTAAACCAAAACAAATTAACGACATTTTTCAAGACAATTTTTGTGGTCTTTTGACTGCTACAAAAAAATTAAATCTTAATTTCAAAGATTGCTCTTCTCATAAAGTAAGCAATACAATGAAGAATAACTGCAGTTTTGAAAAAAGTTATACCTAAGCATAAAAACTTGCAAAATGAGAAAATGGGGAAAAACTAATTATTTTCATGTTTTTAAAAAAAATACTAATAAAGCTATTTTAATGCTTTAACAAGTTCTTTTACAGAGAAAAACAGTTTACAATAGTACATGACAATTAGAACAATCCTGCTACGTATGCAGGACCTCCCATAGGGCATGCAGCTCCTCTTGTCTCTTCAGTTTGGCCACTCGTACACTGTCACGTCTCTTAGTTTGCTTGACATTCTTGTACTTCTGACTCTCTTCTGCATCCTAGATGCTTCTAGTCTCTGTTTATGCAGGCCTGTAGAAAATAAAAAAAAACTGGGCAGCAGCAGCTCAAAGTTAAACTCTCTTGCTGCAGTTACTATTGCAAACTGAATGCGCTTGCATGAGGCAAAGTTGTCTTTATTACAGCAAGCCCATATCAAACTGTGTAAACACTCATTTGAACTCAATTTTGAGTTTGTCCTGACACACTTCTACTCAATAGTTTAGTGTCAGACAGCCTGTCATAAATTGGCAAAAGAATTTTCTCAAGCTTGTCACGGTTGAGCCATGTGTGTAACATCCTGTCATGTAGAGTGATGCCTGTCTGCTGTGTATGAGCCTGTCGAACTTTCTTTACGGTTTGAGAGAAAACAGTGTCCGCCTGATCTCCTAACTTTGAATATAGTTTATTTGCTTTGTGTGAAATGTTTTGTGATGAAGACCTTGCAGGTTCATGTTTTCACAAAAATTATTGAATGCTGTTGCACCCATCTCACAAACTAATGCAGAATATACAGACTGGCTGTTGATGGTAAAAGATCTATCCCCATCATTACTTCTTGTAGATAGGTATCTTCCACACACTACTTCTTCACAACCTCTGCATGCACAGCTAATCCTTTGGCTTTCTTGGTATCAGTTTTAAAATTAAAACTAGTATTTTTACATACTGGACAACATACATTGGCACCTTTCCGTCTTGACAGACGATAGTTTGGTACATTGTGCTTCAAAAAGGCTTAATAACTGTCATATGGCAATAACTACGATCCATGGCGGTGGCGAGTGTGGCTGGTAAGGCCAATTCTTGCTGCAAATGTTTGCCCACAGTAGGTGCATGTGAAAACATAGTCATTTCCACCATTTTGCACCATCTTACGTCTCTCACGCTCTGTGTGTGCTTTATCTGCAATCATTTTCTCCTTTGTCTTTATTCCATTTCTGATAGTTGCCCTCCATGCTACACGTTCAGCGGCGACATGCTCCCATTGTGCATTATCAATGCCTGTATCAATCATGTCCCGCTTGCACACATCTTTGTATCGTAGTAGAGGCCGACCCTGAGATCTCCTACCCGTCTGTAATTCACCAAAAAAGATGTCCTTTGGTATTCTACCATCATCCATCCTCCTAACGTGTCCTATCCATCTAAGTCTACGAAGACTGAGCATGGAATACACCGTCACACAACCTGATCTTTCCAATACTTCAGTATTTGTGATTTTGTCTTGCCACGTAATACCAAGTATTCTTCAGAGACACCGCATATGAAAGCTGTTTAAACGTTTCTCTTGGCGTGAGTAAGTTGTCCAGGTTTCACTGCCATAAAGAAGAGTACTAAGGACACAGGCTTGGTAGACGAGGACTTTTGTTTTGGCAGTAAGCTTCCTGTTCTCCCAGACTCTTTTTGCTAACATGTTCATTGTTGTTGCTGCCTTGCCAATCCTGATGTTGATTTCCTGATCGAGGGATAATTTGCTATTTACCTCTGATCCTAGATATGTAAAATGGTCTACTATCTCCAGTTCGGCGTCGTCAATAAAGATTGATGGTACACCATGTGCACCTTGTGACATAATCTGTGTCTTCTTTTTGTTAATTGTTAAACCAAATTCAGAACAAGCATTGGAGAATGCAGATAGTAGATGTTGTAATTCTTCCTCAGAGTGGGTCGTAATCGCAGCATCATCCGCAAAAAGCAACTCTCTGATTAGTACCCTGCTAATTTTGGTCTTGGCCTTCAATCTCTGAGCATTATAGAGGCCACCATCTGAGCGTGAGTGAATGTATATACCACCATCCTGATAACGAAAGGCATATTTCAGTAGAAGTGAAAAGTATATCCCAAAGAGGGTGGGGGCTAGTACACAACCTTGCTTAACTCCTCTCTTGATTTCAAACTCTTCTGAAGTTGAGCCATCAAACTTGATTATACCCTTCATGCCTGTGTGGAACGATTCCACAATGGACAGAAGAGTTGGTGGACAGCCAATCTTCTTTAGTGCTTTGAACAGACCCTCACGACTGACCAAATTGAATGCCTTTGTGAGGTCGATGAAGGCAATAAACAGTGGCTGATTTTGTTCCCGGCATTTTTCTTGCATCTGTCGCAATGAGAATATCATATCAATGGTAGACCGGTTCTGACGGAAGCCGCACTGCGATTCGGGGTAGACTTGATCTCCCAGGACTTGAAGTCTGCGCAGGACAATTCTGGCAAATACTTTCCCGACAATACACAGAAGTGAGATACCCCTATAGTTGTTGCAGTCGCTCCGATCTCCCTTGTTCTTGTACAGCGTTATGATGTTTGAATCTTTGAAATCCTGTGGGACTTGTCCTTCTCGCCAGCATAGCTCTATTAGCTGGTGGATCTGTAGAGCGAGGGTGTCTTGCCCACTCCTGATCACCTCTATTGGAATCCCATCCTTACCTGGAGCCTTGCCAGATGCAAGCTCATTTATAGCACACTTAACTTCTGCTATAGTGGGAAGTGTGTCCAGGTGGTCAAGAGTTGGCAAGGCCTCTATGGCGTTGAGGGCATCATCCGCCAGCTTGGTCTCACTTGAGTAAAGCTCTAACTAGTGCTCGACCCATCTATCCATCTGCTGTTTCTTATCAGTGATGATTTCTCCAGTCAAGGTTTTCAGCGGTGCACTTCTTTTGATCATTGGACCACAGGCTTTCTTTATCCCTTCATACATGCTTCTGATGTTTCCCTTATCACTTGCGATTTGAATGGACTCACATAACTTGATCCAATAGTCATTTGCACACTGCCTGGCAGCCTTTTGTACATCCTTCCTCGCTTGCTTCAGCTCACTCAGAGTGTTACGCGTTGGTCTTTCCTTGTTTCTTAAGAGAGCTATCTTCTTTTTATCAATCAAGGGCTGCAGTATCTGGCTGTTTGCCACAAACCAGTCCTGCCTCTTATGATCCACGGTGCCGTAAAGCCCTACCGCTGTTTTATAAATAGTTTCCTTAAGTTTACTCCATTTATCATTTACTATACAATTTTCTGATGTATCATTGAAAGCGTCCTCAAGTTGCTGTTGAAATTCAAAGCACTTTCCAGGATCGTGAGTGTTAATAATATTAATCCTGGGGCTAGACTTGTGTTTAGCTGTGTAGATTCTCTTTGGTCTCAGTCTAACCCTTGCAACAACCAAAGAATGATCTGTATCACAGTAAGCACTGTGGTAACTTCGAGTTAATGATGTGTGATAATGAAGTCCAGCTGATGCCAATGGCCGGATCTTGGATGTTTCCATGTGACCTTATGCATCTCTTTTGTTTTAACCCTTTACAGGGCAGATGCTTGTCCGTTTTGTAGCCCTGAACGGGCAAGATTTTTTCAGGTTCTGTAAAATTTCGGGTCGCGTTAGTAAAAACATCACAAATAAGGTGTTAGTCAACCGATTTTAGTTAAATAAACAACACAATGAAGGGAAAAGCATGCAGAATATGTTACTCACATGATTGTTGCCGGTAATCCATATATGAACACAAATATTTACGAAATACGGCATGTTGTTTGTGATTTTCCGTCATCTATACGGCAATTTACAAACACATTTTCAGAATCATAATCACTTTCTTTAAAGTCCGACTCACGACTGCTAATGCAAAGTAACGCTTTGCACTGATATCTAGCTCCGATTAATAATCAACTTCGTGCCCTTTAATGTCATTTAAATTGAACAGAGCGAAATCTCGGCTATCACTTGAAGAATCGCCGAAATCCATTTTGAAAAACAGCGTAAAAATCCCGAAAACTATCAAAAAAAGTCCGTTAAAGTCTGTTCAAAGTCATTGTAGCGCGTTTACAAATGGCGGCCACGTTGTCAAGCTATCGGCGAAAGTGAAAGTAGTCATCGGAAGTGTCGGAAAACCGAGAGATCGCATTTTTAAAATGACTAGTCGTCAAAGACGCTATTGGGCGCTACGCCCGTTTAACGCATCGAACGCTATCAGGCGCTATGCCCGTTAAAGGGTTAAAAAAGGAGTTTGTAATACATAGGTCATTTCTAGTGCAATGCTCCAGCAGCCTTTGTCCATTATCATTCATGCGACCGATGTTGTATTTTCCAAGGCAACATAACGTTTTGATGATCTCATCCATTTCTGAACAATCAACACTACTGCTCTGTGTTCCTGTTTTTGGTATACATTGTCGTCAACAGAAACATACTTCCTGCTAGAGGAGGTTATATATTCATAAGTATCTCTTTTAAATTGGTTTCTGGTTTTGTTTGTCTTGCAATAAAAGAGTCACTTCCACAACTTTTAAAAGAACATGATGCTACTGAATCATTCAGACTCACTGTCAAAAAACTTGCAGATGGCATGTGCTGTTTCGTTTATCTGGGTCAGATTCAGAATTTTCTGTAATGTCTACGATGTTCTGGTAAGCTTTTTGGTGCTTACGAGCACTTGCCAGTTATTGACTGCGTGATTTCTCACGTTGAACAGATGATTGGTTGTTAAATTTTGTGGAACAAGGCATTTTTCAATTCACATGTCGATCAGTTGCCAAGCAAAAACACAACAAAATGGCCATCATGAAAACCCACGTGGTCAGTTTCTGCCAGTGGGGACCGTGCATTGCTTACGGTCATGCGAGGTGTTCCATATATGGAAGTTTCTGGAAGATTATTGATTCGAAAGAAACAGTTGTACATAGAAGAGTTCCCAATTACACAAACCCAAAGTTTAATGAACAATTAGGGGAGATTGTGACCTTTAAAATGATGTATCACACTTGTGGATTGCGCCTCGCCAAGATATCGTTTGAAAACCATCAATTTCGTAGGCAATTTGACACCTAGGGTGGGCTAAGTAAAATTTGAATATTGCATTAAAATAACAGTTTAAAAAAAAAAAAACAGGTGCCAAATCTGATAGAAGACATGCTAAGGTGTTTAAAAACAAACTATTAAACAAACAGCCGAATTAACAAAAATCAATATTTTTTCAGCCGCACATCGCCTTAATATCTTGATATGTTGACCCATCTATGACTGCATTGCCATCTAAATAAATGTAGAATTCTGCCTCTTGAAGTGAAGATTCACCAAGTTAGATTAGGTTATCCTTTCTTGATTTATTCTCATTATCTTTGTCTTGTAAAACATTTGTTAAACATCTTCTAAAACATTTGTAAATGTAAAATGACAGTAAATGACAGTTATCTTTGTCTTTCCCTGTGAATTTTTAGATTTAATTGTTGTGACCTCCTTCCGCTACTCTTCAATCTGGCTCTAGAGAAAGTTGTAAGGAAGATAAAGGAGGAATGTGATATTGGAGGAACATCCAAGCTGCTTGGTTATGCAGATGATATAGATATTATAGGGCAAAGTGAACAAAAGACATTGGAAATATTGACTCACTTAAAGGAAAAAGCCCAACAGATGGGGCTGGTTATCAACCAAGATAAGACAGAATATATGGTAATTTCAAGAGACGGAATGGCTAAAAACTCTGGCCACATACAAATAGATAATATGACCATTAAAAGAACGGAAACATACAAATACCTGGGTACAATCTTCAACTGCTCCAACATCATAAGGGAAGAAATACAAACTAGAATCAAACTACAACATCTACTAAAATCAAAGGCGCTATCTCGTAACACCAAGATCACAATATACAAAACACTGATCAGACCAGTTGTGCTGTATGGCTCTGAAACCTGGAGTACAACTAAAGGAGACAAAGCCTTGTTACAAACCTTTGAGAACAAAATTTTAAGACGCATCTTTGGACCCATTAGGGATACACAAAGTGGAAAGTGGAAAAGAAGAAGTAACAAAGACATTTATGATCTGTTTAAGTCCCCGCTAATCACTGGTATCATGAAGGCTAATAGACTACAATGGCTGGGGCATATAGAAAGAATGGAAGATAATAGGGAAACAAAACTCGCTTACACTCAGGAAATAAATGACCTAGACCCCGAGGTAGACCAAGAAGACGGTAGAGAGATAATACATGTACAGACCTACAAGCACTTGGAATCAACGACTGGCAAGAGAAGGTCCACCAGAGAGACGAATGGAGACGGATTGTATTTGCAGCAAAGAACCTCAACGGCTCGGAAAGCTGAAGAAGAAGAAGAAGACCTCCTTCCGATGTGTTTAGCTAAATCCTGCATCTCATTTCAATGTGTGAGACAAGAAGGCAGTGTCATCAGTGACGTCCAGATCATCGAGCTTCAATGCACAAGCAGGCAATATTGGGACAAATTGTACCTAATTTTCAAATGTAGGTGTGTTCATAACGTAAAATTCTTGCTCCTAAGGAACTGGTTAGAGGGAACATTAATAACAAGATGCTCTTGCTTTTCTCTCCATTTGAAGACTCATTATTGGATGTATAATGTATGGAAGGGGGGAATATATACAACAAACATTGGCTGCCGCTATAAGTGTTGTATCAACTTTAATGTGTGTATGATGTGTGACACAAGTAATAATTATTTTCCATAAAGCTGTCATGTATTATGTTATATTTGTCATGATAAACTGATATTATTACACTGTGACAGATTTCCAAACTCAAATTCTTAAACAGGACTTGAGGAATAGCGTATAAGAAATCATGTCTTGAAGTAATCATAAGCCATTTCGTATAATTAATAATCTTGAAAATCAAAATATCAATTTATTTTATATAGTTTATTTTTGCATGCAAATATAACTTACCAATTCTTTCAGACTGACTGTAGCCATAAAATGGAGAGTAAACTACCCACACGTGTCAAGATAGAACAACCTGAGGTCTGTGTAGCTCAAGGTAAGATTGAGTGCAATATAACGTAACAGTTAGTTGAATATTCTTTACAGGATGTTAAATCAACCCCAGCATTAATTTCTGCTTGTGATTTACTATATAATTCTACATTTAGGAGTTTGCCATTTCTTTCTGAACGGTCAAAGCATTATACCATCAACATCAACACAATAGCAGAATGTAAATCTACTCAGACACTGGGACAAATAAGGTCATAGGTGTGACCAAGTATCCACCGGGATCAGTGCACAAATCTGCTGTGGAGCACAGCAGGGCACTCTCTTGTCCTGATAATTGGAAATTGTTGTCAAAGGCAGAGGTAAAAGATCCCTGTGTAAATATTGAAAACAAGGGAAACCATTACATCATCTTCCCAAGACAAGTTTAAAATAGGAACATGGAATGTCAGGATATAGTTGAGATAGGAAAGTTACATAATGTAGTAAAATAAATGAAAAATATAAAGATTAATATCCTAGGCATGAATGAGATGAGGTGGAGGAAATTAAATAATAACAGACACAAACACAATAATTTGTTCATTAGGTAATACATACTGAAAAAGAGTAGATCTAATGTTTGAGAGGAAACAGCTGAATCAATTAATGTCTATCTGATTAAATCAGATAGTTATTATTGTCAAATTCAAAGTCAAATCAAGAGATATAAATGTTATTTAAGTGTAGGTACCAAAAACAAGCAGTAGTCAAGTGGTGTTACAAACATTTTATGGCAAAGCAGAAATTGTGATGGGTGGAAAATTTAAACATGATTCAGGAGCCAGTCCTTTTTCTCAGGAGGCAGCATATACTTTTTTAACACGGCTAAGAAAAATATGTATCAATCTCAGATAAAGTTACACATTTTGAAATGAGACATTAAATGTCCTTTATTGAAGGCCCAGTCAAAGATATCACGGTGATAACACTTAAGTTATTCACACATTTCTAAGATTTACAGTAGCCGGCATTTGTTGCATCTTCCAATGGCACAATAGAAAGAAATGCCTTCTTCACTTTCCTTTCTCTGATAAAATGAATATATAGTATCAGCCCCTCATCATCATATTTGTCTGCATCTCCATCATGTAAGATACTGACATTAGTTTTCCTTTATTTCAATATCAAATCTTCATCAAGATATGAGGCAATGTAAAAAATACATTCTCTACACTGTTTTTATTTCCTTAAAACTTCTTTAATTCAACCCTATTAAGCTTGGTTAACAATGCAAACAAACCTTCAACGTCAGTGTAGTGTCCATTGGCAATACAGTAAAATGCCATGAAATATACATTCATATATTGCACAACCCACTACTGGCAACGCTGATCGTATTCTGATATGAACCTAAGGCCTATCCACGTCAATGTGGAAGCACTAGGCTCAATATTTAAATCTCAAATCCTGAAACAACCAAATAAATCAATTTGATTATTGCTCACTGGACTTTAGGTGGCCTGGTGTGCCTTGCCAGTGAGAAGACCTGATCGTTCGGGTCCACATCGATTGATGGACATCAGTCACAGCGATCGGGCAAATCTTGAGCTACTGCCTATGATGGGTGACGTTGTAATATTCTGTTGTGATAATTTGGCTGTGTCCAGCGTGTGCCATGTGGTCTAGTGGTTACACACCCGCTTCACACGCCAGTGATCCAGGGTTTGTTTCCGGGTCCGGTCAAGGATATGCACTGCTGATGAGTTCAAACGAGAGCGAAACTCGAGTCTAGTGCTTCCACATTGTGGATAGGCCTTAGGTTCATATCAGAATACGATCAGCATTGCCAGTAGTGGGTTGTGCTCAATATTTAAACCACTAATTGTCTCTATTTATCGCTACACTGTTCAAATTGTTCATGATTTCACAGAAATTATAAAACTACTAAATCCATTTAATATCCACGAAATCCATGAAACTCTTCATGTGGTCTACAACCTCATGAAAGAAAAAAAAAAAAAGTCTACAGGATCAGAATATTCAAGTTGTGGGAAATCTTGTTGGTATCTCTAATATTGTTCACGAGGGTCAACCAACTTCTAGCTTAAGAATAAAGTATATGCAACTCACACAGACTACTTTGGTGATGACTACTGTAATTGTTCTTGTTGTTGCATGATATAAGATAGGAAAGTCATAGATGACTTTGACACTCCTGTTGACATTATTCAGCATTCCAAATTCTACCCCAGTGTCAGCCAAAGACCACCATTCTCTGTAGAAAACATATGCCAAACACATAGCTATACTTACAGAAAATAAAGGGAATATATAGACTGGTTAACTTCAGGTCGAAGCCAATTTACAAACACGACCGCTCCCAATTCAGTTCTTGCATCGTCTCTACTGTTGTCGTTTTGTTGTTAGCTTTTGTTACTGCACCAAACTATGTTACATAGTATCCCCTTGGTGTATTCTCGTGCCCCTTTTTGTCTTCTACTTTACTTTCCCTAATTATACATTTGCAACTCTTTTTTGTGTGTGTTTCCCTATTAACTCTCTCCTGTCCTCTATTCTGTTACATATATCATACATCAGCTTATATCATCATGAACTTAGAGATCATACATCAACTAGATCAAATATTAGCTTTTATCATCTTGAACATAGATCATGCATCAACCTAGATCATAAATTAGCTTATAGCATACATGAAATTTTATCATCATGAACTTGGATCATACATCAGCCTAGATCATCCATCAGCTTTTATCATCATGAACTTAGATCATACATCAGTGTAGATCATACATGAGCACATTAATCATTATTCTTCTCCATCTTTCATTCACTTAAAATTGATTGTCTATAGCTTTAATGTGTGCCTGTTTGATTACACATCTGTTCACAATCAATACTTGGTAAATTCATGAATATATTATTTACTTTGGTGTGTTTCAGAAATACACCCTTGGTCTCAAAAGAGCCCTTACCACTCCATACAAGAGCATCCACAAAAGTGGACATATGACAGCATAGACATGAAGGTTGTGAAAGAAGAGCTATCAGATGTTCTGTGTGAGGACAGGAGTCACAGATTCAGTAAAATGGTAGACATAGCTGGGAGTGGCATCATTCAAGAAATGACAGAACACAGCAGCTCAGAGTCAAGAATGATTGAGAATAGTTCTAAGGCATCAGTAAAACATGAACATTTTTGTCAGATGTCAGATAGTGTGTCTTCTGTGATTGATACAAACAATAAACTATCTCTGGCTATTGAGAACTGTCAGCAGGAAAATAAGGAAACGCAAGAAAAACATACACAGAGCTTTGCAAAGTCTCTTAATGACATCTTTGATTATGTCAGTTATAGCTCTCAAAGAACTCACACAGGAGACTTATCTGATGTTTCTTGTCAAAATATTTGTGTATACAGATATAAGAGAACACATACTGTTGGGATGCCAAATAAATGTAATGAATTGGATAGTCTCTTGATTCAAGATGATCATCTAGAGTGCCAAAAGAACATGAATCATAAGAGAACACATACAGGAGAGAAACCTTACAAGTGTGATGATTGTGGTGCTTCATTTACTCAAGCTGGCGATCTGAAACGACATAAGATAACACATACAGGAGAAAAACCTTACAAGTGTGATGATTGTGGTGCTTCTTTTACTGATGCTTACCACCTGAAGATTCACAAGAGAACACATACGGGAGAAAAACCTTACAAGTGTGATGATTGTGGTGCTTCTTTTACTCAAGCTGGCAGTCTGTGGACTCATAAGAGAACACATACAGGAGAGAAACCTTACAAGTGTGATGTTTGTGGTGCCTCTTTTACTAAAGCTGGCAATCTGAAGTCTCACAAGAGAACACATACAGGAGAAAAACCTTACAAGTGTGCTGAATGTGGTGCTTCTTTTTCTGAAGCTGGCAGTCTGTGGACTCATAAGAGAACACATACAGGAGAGAAACCTTACAAGTGTGATGTTTGTGGTGCCTCTTTTACTAAAGCTGGCAATCTGAAGTCTCACAAGAGAACACATACAGGAGAAAAACCTTACAAGTGTGCTGAATGTGGTGCTTCTTTTTCTGAAGCTGGCAATCTGAGGACACATAAGAGAACACATTCAGGAGAGAAACCCTACAAGTGTGATGATTGTGGTGCTTCTTTTACTCAAGCTGTCAGTCTGAAGAAACATAAGAGAACACATACAGGAGAAAAACCTTACAAGTGTGATGATTGTGGTGCTTCTTTTTCTGATGCTTGCCCCCTGAAGATTCACAAGAGAACACATACAGGAGAAAAACCTTACAAGTGTGATGATTGTGGTGCTCCTTTTACTCGAGCTGACCACCTGAAGACTCACAAGAGAACACATACTGGGGAGAAACCTTACAAGTGTCATGACTGTGATGCTGGTTTTACTCACACTAGCAGTTTGAAACACCATAAGAGAACACATACAGGAGAGATACCTTCATCAGTGAAGCAACTGCACATTTAGTCATTCCACAGTCCTAAAAAAAACCACATTTATGACCTTGCTAAATTGCACAAGCCTGTGGTACCACTGGCACTGATTTAATCTATGCTCAGCTCTATTCAACACAGGATAGTGAAATAGCTTGCAGTAACTGCTAAACCAGTGCAACAGTCATTCAACTCCTTAATATTAAAAGATTCATTTGAACTGGTCAAACTAATGGATACTATCGATCTTAAACTCAAGGCATGTGATGTCAAAGGCTATTGCCTCTATTTTCACTGACATTCCCATGGAAGAAACAGTGATCATCATCTATGATCGCATGCACAACCGTATCGAGAAAAAGTGACCCAACTGTTTAAGACACCAGATACGTGGGAGAAGAATGGCACATTCCAAGCCTACAACTAGAAGACACCCAATGTTCAAGAAGAGAAATAAAGCCACTACCAATACCGAGGTCGCCAAGAAGACGGTGTGAGAGAATATGCCTACTAGCTGTACCAAAGCGCCACCATCACAGCTCAAGGTGGAAAATTTCCAGAAGCCAGAAATGAAGCAACCTCTGGGAAAGGTGATGACAACCCACACAAACATGATCAAAGACTATCCAAAAGCAGACTGAGGAGAAAGACACCATAGTAAAAAAACTGACATACGGCAGACGATCAAATGCGTGATCAAATGCGTCCAAGCATAGCTTACAGGCCACCAGATACAGAAGCAGCTGCAGCAGGAGAATTTCCAAATTTGAGTCATAAAGATGGAGTGGCTTCTGACCTGTGCCAAGACACCCAACAACACTTGCGAAAGTGACGATAGACAGGAAACAACAACAGCCTGAATGCTTTATTCCTTGAATTACACAATGTTGTCGGTGCCAGAGAGCTGGTCTCTCTAGAACAACATGTCGCAGCAAGACAGACATCTGCCAGTACTGTGCCGAAGACCATGCCTTCAACGAATGTCCGCTGGCCAAACAGGACCATGACTTTCAGAAGCCTGATGATAATAGAAAGTGTGTGAACTGCCTTGGCAAACATGGAGCACGATACCTGGGCTGCACATACCTCCAAAGACACAGAGAGCCAACACTGACAAAAGGAATAGTGGGAAGAAAGACACAAAGGAAAACCCACCAGCCAAACTGACGTCACAAGCATAAGCCATAAATGTAACCATACCTCTCGGCCTTGCAACATTCAAATTAAAAAAAACTACTATTGCTGTGCATATATAATCATTTTATTTAAAATATACCACCAAATTGACAGAGTGACCATGAGGAGTCCTCTAGATCCCATTCTAGCAGACAGCTTTATGATACACTCAGAGAAACAAAGAGCCTCAAATATTAAGGACCTATTTCTATACAGCTGGTATGTGGATGATATATTATTCATCCCAGAGACCAGACACAGGCTGAATCATTCCACTCTAGCATGAACCAAGCCCACAAAAACATTTCTTTGTTGACCACAATCATAATGACACCTTATCATTAGAAATACTAATTCAACATTGACAGGATGGCATCATCCAAAGATCTGGTCTATTGAAAGGGAACATGGATAGGCCAATACTTGAATTTAAATAGCGTTGTACTTATTCAGTGTAAGCGTGGCCTGGTACAGACTCTGTTTAATTGAGCTAGAATGATTTGCTACAATGACACACTAAAAGAAGACTGGAAATGCTTAACCATGATTTACAATCACTTGTATATTCAGCTGACTTCATCAAATTTCATTATCAGCCTCCCGAACCTACTCCCACAGAATCATCGGTCCCCAGACCTCAAGTGATTTTTGCTTTTTTTTCAAATAACCTTTTGAGGGAACACTATTGAAACAAATATTTTATACAGCGTAAAGCAAACATTCTTTGTTGTTGAACCAGTGGTCAGATATAAAAATACCTCGATGCTACTCCCATCTGTGAAAGAACTGTTATTTCTGTAAACCAAATCTAACTGCATTTATCAATTTCAGTGTGAGTGTCAACCATCTTACAATTTAGTGAGTAACCAAACATATACCAGTAAGGGTGGAATACAGAGTTAATCAGTCTTCAGGAATCCCTGTCCAGTCGACAGGTCATTAAATGCCTAGCTTGATGAGTTTGAGATATTTGTTTAATAACTATCATAAAGTTAAAAACATTTATAACACCTTGTGTATTGTATTTGACGAACAATAAATGATTGCTCAAATACATCAATGCATTAGTAATCAGACAGTTCCAGACAGTTTTGTGCAAACTGTAAAACTTCATTTTAGATTTGCGAATACCATGGGGAAAACTGTTGCTCCACATTCAAACAATATCAGTGACAATGGTTTTAAGCATTTCAGCCCTAGTATAATTCATTTATTCACTTCATATGATATGTAACTGCAGTATACACCTGATGAGATGCAGCGAAATATACCAGGCAATAAACTGGACAACATATTGTTTGTGGCTTCTGTGTTTAAACTTTAGAAATATATTAATTTTGATTTCTGTTTTATTCAAACATAAGCTCTAAATTACTCCAAAATTATAACTGTGTGCTATCAACATATCTCCCATCGAATGTCAATTGGTCTAAAAATATAGGGCTAGCACCATATACCCAGTACAGCTCATGGTGTGAGAGCTGGTCCTTGACTTGACTTTCACGGATGTGATGTTTATGTTTGTTGTTAGTTGGTTAGTTAGTCGTAGTTCCAACCTCACAGCAACTGGTCGTCCCCATTATGCTTCGTTCCTGTGCCAGTGAATATCGCACAAAATGCTCCCCACTGCCCAATGTGAAAAGTGGAAAAGACAGGAGTCTCGACAAACAACAGCCCGCACAGATACACTGTGCATAATGCCGCCGCCAGAATGTCAACACACCAGTCCCCCACAAAACACCCAATTCATCTCTGATGGAATCGGCAGTCATTTTCCCATCTGGATGTTTCCTAGATGTTCACCCACACAGTCCACAAAAATACAGTTCATCGTCGATGGCAGTGGCAGTCAACCAGAAGCCCAGCAGCAACGCATTTCTGCATAAGGCAAAAAACGGTCAACTCTGGGACATACCATCGCTCCGAACACACAGTCATGTTCCAAAAAACCTCGGGCAGATTCAAAAGCATTTCACACGAAACTCACAGCTCACAGTGTCGCGCCACGCACTCACTCAGTAGCAGGGCGACGGAACCATCAAGCCTCCTTAGTCGCCTCTTACGACATGCATGGTAGGCTGCAGTGTTGCTATTCTTTGCTTCCCTTATGGGCCCCGGCAACACACGGGTTGTTGTGTTCCTCTTTACTCAACACTTGTTAGTCTCAAATGATGGGGTATCACAATGAACAAGCTGTCACAGTGATCTTGACAGGAACAGCCACAAAGCATGTGCCAAAATATCTCTGGTAGATAACTCAATGAAGGTGATGGTGGCCAACTATGTTTGCTTGGCCGGTCTTCCCTGCCCTAACAGCCAGTGTAAACCATCTCTGTATTGTGTATATACTATATACTATGTATATACAATTGTGTAGTTGTGCCCATAATCTCAACCTGTACATTTACAAATAATGATGACAATCACAATTGATTAGAAGCCCACACAAAATAATATTGCCACACTAGTCTATCACATGCACGTTGTCAATTGTTACAGCCATAGTCTGACAGGGAACAACTGATGCCGACTGAAGTGTCCAGGGGTTTCACGAATAAGTGTAACATTTGTTTGCTTTGTGTTTGTGTTCTTTTCTGATGCAAAATCATACTTTACTTTCTCATATGTCAAATTCACTGATTTAACTTGTTTAGACAACTTTGTTTAACTGGTGATGGAACATCCCGAGTTTTGTGCGCTTGTGTAATAAACTAGAAATTGTTATTCTTTGTAACAGACATTAATGTAATACACCAGTATGAATAATAGTACAATTATTGATGTTTGCAAAGTAATCAAATCCAGTTTGTTCATTATGCTTCTTCTTTTGTTTACTGTTGATTATGCTAAAGTTGAGTGGCTTTGTGTCCAATGGCTGACTAAACAAATCTTTAGCTCACTTACTGGGGTGGAGATAATAGTAAGGGACTTTCTCATTTGAAGTGGTAATTACAGACTACATAACATGTAGTGTTATTGATTTGTTGCAGCATAATATTCTTTGAATATTTAAGTTTAATCTGTTGGGGTTTTGAAAGCACTGTTCTCTTGGAGTGTGACTGGCACCCCTGTTGTAGCAGATATCTCTTGGTAAACTTGTATTTGATCAGCTTTATATTACAGCTGTTCTCTTACCATAAAATAAGGTGTTTGTAGTGGTGGTTGGTAGCCATGGCAGTGAAGTGACTAGCATGCTGGCCTGGGGATCATGTATTTGACAACACATAAGTGCATTTGATTTTTACATTGACCTGGCCTCCAAAGTCAACCATCCTAAAACAGGCAGCAGGAAATGTCTGGGGAAGTAAAGGCAGCCCACTTGATATTGACCACATCACCCATCGTGTGCAGATTGGTCTATAAATTGTGGGGCTATTGTCATAAATTCATCACACCTCATGGCATCTTAAAAGGTCGTTTACTTTAGTGACTTACTTGTAGTGGCTTTTCTCTCCAAACTTTTATGACGTTTCATGTGACCAAAATATATCAACTTTCTTTGTTTTATCATCTTTAATAGCCAACCCCTTCAATATTCAGTCCTTGAAGTATGGATGCATTTGTTCTTTTCTTTACCCAAGAAATTCTTAGAACCCATCTATAACATTTATATTCAAAGGCATTTATGCACTGTTCAGCTTGTTTAGTAAGTGTGCAGGTCTCACAGGCATATGTTGCAATGGGAAAGATGCATGCTCTTAAAAATATATTTTTTGTAGTTCTGTCTGTCCCACTCCATAATTTATTCAGTTGTTTTAGTCTTTGAAGAACAATTGATAGTTGTCGTTTAATTTTAGATATGCATTATGCATTTAAATTCATAGACCATAAATTTAGGAAGGGAAAATCCCAGCTGCACCTCCCAGTGTCTTCATGGTGTAGTAAACGCAGCCCTGTGGACAAATATTCTCAGTGATAATTGGACAAGCCGTTTGACTCAGGCTCCGAAGGTTTAGGGTTCGATTCCGAGCCGCGTCCTTTGGTTCATGAGTTAAATTTTTCTGAGACTCCTGTGGGTTGTCGCTAGAGCTACGAGTTAGTGCTTTGTGCGATGCTTTCCGCACTGCGGAAAGAGACCGAGCCATATGGGATAAAGCCCGGTGCAATGAAGTTGACCCTGTCGACTTTTAAGCAACTTTTTGGACAACTCTGCATCCGAGCAGAGCAGGGCACTCACTTGTCTTGATAGTCGGAGATGACTGTCAAAGGTAGAGATAAAAGACACATGTGGAAGGCAAGGGGAAAACCCCACATTATCTTCCCAAGATTTCATGCATAGTCACATATCAAAGGCAGTGAAGGACGTTAATGGCTGTCTTAGGACATCCTCGTCCTGTAGGGACAGTCACGAGCCACAGGTGACACCATAACTCTCCTTGAATGAAAAGAAAATGTAACAATGGTGATATCAAAGATAAATGTGGAATGGAAACAGAAGGTAACATTCTTAACCAAGTGGATAGTTTTAAATACATAGTGGCATTTATAACATTAGACGGAAGGTGCACAACAGAGATTACGAGCAGAATAGGGCAAGCAAAATCTGCATTTCAGAAAATAAAATGTATCTTATGCAATAAGTCACTATCATTCAATGTAAGAAAGAGAGCGCTAAAGTGCTTTGTAGAACCTGTTTTGCTGTATGACAGTGAATCTTAAATCACGATATTTGGCGCTAATAGAAAGCAGATAGTACCGTCTACTGTTATACGATGCTCAGTCATATCTGACTAAGACCCGACATCTGGCACTAAACAGAAAGCAGGTAGTACCGTCTACTGCCATACAGTAGCTCAGTCATATCTGATTAAGACCTGATATTCGGCACTACAAGAAAGCAGGTAGTAACATCTACTGTCCTATGGTAACTCAGTCATAACTAAGCCAATCGCTTTTAGATTTCGGAGAGACTATTCGCAATGGAATTGTGAATAGAAAAAAATTATATTCGCAATGGATTTGCAAATAGAGAAAAATTATATTCGCAATCGAAGTAGATCACGTGATTATTCCTCTGCGTGTGTCCATATTACAATATTTTGTTGATCTATAAACGTGTCCTCAGTAGCATAGTGGTTAGTGTCTCTGCCTGGCACACAGGAGCTCGAGGTTCGATTCCCCGCCAGGGAGGCAACATTTTTTTTTCATTTTCAAGAATTAGGTAACACCAATGCTAGTCTGATGATTTCACTTTAGGCATATATTTTCTACGGATTTTGTGTATTAGGTGTTGTTTATCTTGCTGCACAAGAACCTGCACACTTGCCTTTCTGTTCTTATCTGTCCTCTACTTTTGTTGTCTTGGGAAAGGCGCTTAGCCATCCGAACACGAGTTCTTCTCTCTCTCTCTCTCTCTCTCTCTCTCTCTCTCTCTCTCTCTCTCTCTCTCTCTCTCTCTCTCTCTCTCTCTCTCTCTCTCTCTCTCTCTCTCTCTCTCTCTCTCTCTCTATCTCCCACCTCTCTCTTTCTTGTCTTTACCACGCTTTAATGTCTTTCAATACATCTTTCTCATATCTTTGTCTCTCACACTATCTTCGTTATCTATCTCTCTTCTGTCTCTTTTCCACCTGCTTCATAAATACCGGGTTTTCCTGCACTTTATATGCGTAGCATTTCCTTATCCTTGTTTATTTATTAATTCATGAGGCCAGTCAGTCTAAAACCTGGTGTTTGAATTGCCTAATCATGTCTCTCTGAGGCGAAGCATATTACTGTCAGCTTGGACCAGAACAGAGTCACTCAGAGAGGATGCAATGGAGGCCATAGAAAGTGTCTAATTAATAGAATCATCACTGCTGTGATATTATCAGGACATAAATAGTAGGACGGGTAACGTAAAGAAACATGGATGCCTGGTAACAGTAAGTGTACAGAAACGAAAGTTAACAATTCTTGAACTAGCCTGGGGACAGAATTATTTGTAGGGATCGTTATTTGTATTGGGGATACTGCCAAGCCGTAAGTCTGCCTACATTCTGCTTTGCCATGTACTTATAAAATTGAACTTAACAGCAGGTATTTGCTCATATTAACGGAGTGAAGATAACAGTCAAAATGAATCAACAGGCAAACTTCTAAAGATGGAGCAAACGTCTGAGTTCCGAGAACGAACACTACTGTGTATCAGGCAGTTAACATAGTTATAATAACATCAGTGCAGTTAGACTGCCTGTTATTGCCAGGACGGCATCTAACATAAACACACACTAAATGAATTATTCAAACCTGTTCTAAGTTCACCCTGCCGTCACTCTTTCCTACTTCTCCTTCCTTCGTTCATCCCGGCCGTCTTTACTGTCATATTCATCCGATTCTGTCTAGGTTCTGCCCGTCGCTCTTGGATCCATGGCGTTCCTAATATACACTTCTAGCCGTTGTTAACTTGATAGCCAGTGCTAGATTTCTAACCCTTCGATAGCCACACCAATGTTTTCCAGAATTCCAACGCACGACCTTTTCTCTTGATAACCCCACAGCGTATGTTTTTGTTGTCAAGATTGCGTTGATGTGACGTTTTTCGTTGTCAACTTGTATCCCTTAGTTTTTCCTTGCACTTTTGACTCTAGACTTCTTCCCATTCTTTCTATGGCGTAATCCGGGCACCTGCTCTATGGCATTATGTCCCCCCCCTTCTTTTAAATAATGAAATCATTTATCAACCTCGCGATTACTAAACCCCACCTAATAGCAGTGCTGACATCATGAGACATATATAATGCTGAGTACGACATTATGGTCCCCTATTAATTACCCATACAAAATGAAAAAAAATATATGACGGGCACGCCCTCCAGTCCACAATCCCATGGTGGACGTCGTGTAGCCAGTCTATGGGAAGGCTGGACTAACTAATTATACAATTAGTCCCTTACATGTCCATTTGGACAAGTGTCCTCACTCTAGGTCAGTATCCGGAGTTGGGGACATGGGTAAACAACAGGTACCAAGTAGTCAATACCAGTTAATGCTCTATAAATGTCGCTGGCTTATATATCCAGAGGTGTGTTTATCGCATATACTAGGCATATATAGGTGAGGTGTTGTTCCGCCTTCATTGTAGATATAGTGCAATCATATGAACTCTGAGATTTCTCTATGATTGACCGCATTTAACTTGTGTGTAAAGTAATGGCCCTTCTTCTCTATCTGTGGCGCTATCATACTGTAGCATACCCTTCCAATGAACATATCAGAATATTTTGACAGCAATAAATATAATACTCTAATAACAAACACTTAATAACTAATTAACCATTATATTGAACAAATGTAATTATTCAAATATACTAAATTTAACTATTGCGAATATTCTCATTACCTATATGTGTGCATGATAGATAATAATAAATAATAGTAATAAATGTTCATATCACTGATAATATCACTATATATCACTGTCTGATCAATGTTACTAAATATTTTCCATATAATTACACCTAATCACACGTCATAAATATCCATATATATATATATATATATATATATATATATATATATATATATATATATATATATATATATATATATATATATATATATATCACCTCAATCTAATTACACCTAATCATATACTTAATCCTCGAATAATCAACTCCTGATCGTTCGTAATGAAATTGGACCATCATCCAAGTATTCGAAGTATGCATGCGAAAAGTAATAGTTCCATTAATCCGCATCACATGTCACTTCATCATGTCTCTGCCAACAATGAGAAACAAAACATATGTAAATACTTGACTAACCTATGTAGCATAATTTGTTGGTTGCTATGCAAATTGTTATCTAATCGGGTGCATTTGTAACATAACCTATCGCTCTAACCAATCTATGAACGAGTACAGATAACCATTAAGAAACAAACAAAAAACCAACTGTGTGTAAAGACCTATCGATTTACAACCGACTAAGAAGATCTGCCAAGTTATTATATCGAACTGATAATCTTGCCAGAGTAGTGAGATCTTTAAAGATATGTAATGACAGTAGACCAGAGTTATAACAAGAATATTCTACCCAGAAAATATCCATAGAATTTTATCAACGCTTTCTATTATTGATGAAGTTAATACAATTGTCTGAAAAATAGAGAACCGGAAAGATTTTTTTTTTTTAAGATAATGATTTGTAACAGTATAATTGGCTTCCTATCAGCGAAATTTGGAAGAACTTATTAATAAGACTCTAATGTGTCTGTATTTGATGATATAATTAATTAATACTTTTATTCATTCTTTCACTCATTCTTTTCTTTTTTATTCCTTTTTCTTTCTTACAGACTTATGGTGTCTCTTTTCTGTATGTATGCCAATGTCTGTATATCTTAACTTTGTTGACTTGAACAATGTTATAGTATTCACTCGTGTGTGCAGTGAGTGTCTCATATGTTTTAATAAGGTATGTTTGATAAATCTGCACCAGAAATAAGCCAAGTATATAGAGTAAATAAAGATCAGTGTATTTTGTCTATTGTAATATTTTTTCCGTTTATTGGCTTGTGTGCAAACTGTCTTGACTTGTGAGTTAATTTCTGCTATATGTATTTTTATTTGTGTACCCATGTTTGCATTAAGTTTCTTGACCTGTGTGTAAATATATGTAATGGTACTCATAAAATACATTTTCGTTTGTGAGTAATTGTTCGTGACAACGCATTCAACTTGGGATATGGTTGACCTAACCAAAGTCATGAATTGGGCAATAAACATGGTTACAATATCCCATCGCCACTGTTTAGGGGTTTTAGCATTAATCATATGACCTGCAATTGATGAGTCATGTGCCAGCTTCTGTGTTTCACTGCGATATTTGGTAGGTAATACTGTTTGTAATAAAAGTGTTGAACCTTTGTTGTACCGTCTGGACAAAATATTATTGTCTAAAATAAATTGCCAATTACCATGTTTAGCTTGTTTAGACGGTTCATGTATACTTTTAAAACAAGTTTGTAAAGTCGGATCTTGTTTTTGTTCATTAGCTAAGTCAGCTGTCTATCTGATAGTGTTCTGAGTATTGTCACTGTCAGTCTGAGAAGATTGTTCTTTTTGTCTTCGTTCTTGAGCTCTTGTGATCGCATTCGTGTGAGTGTGGTCAATCTCCCATTGTATTGCCTCTTCGTGAGTGTAATCATTTGCATTGGGTACATTCCAAATAAGTAACACGGCACAAGGATTAGGCAGTACTGCTGCATTTACTGTGCCTTCAAATTATGGAGATTGTGGCAATTTTACATCTCTCTATTAGGCCACCAAAAGTTCTGCAGGCAACAGTTTTGTCTGTGTAATCTTCTGTTTTTATTAACTTTTGGTCAACTCCAATAATTGAAGCCCCTGAATCACGAATGCAGGTAGTAGGTTCACCATTCACCCATGCTTGATGAACTTTAAGTGTGCCATCCTGAATATTCACAGCATTAGCTTCATGAATGGTTTCTAGACATTCGTCAATATGGATGTCTTTCTCTGTCTTTTCTGTTTTGTCACTATAATGTATGATAGCTGCATGTGTTTCTTCTATGTCATCCGAATCACTACTGGAGAACACATGCAGTACTTGCTTCTTTCCAAGTATTTCTCATTTCGCATGACTTACTGGTATGCCCGACAAGAAAAACATTTAACACTCCTCTTGTAGGAGTCATACTTACTTCTTTTCTTTGCCGTGATGTCTCTTAGATATGCCACATATCCAGGATGTTGATCACACATTTCCAGAGACCCGTGTGACAATTTGCAACGTTGACATCTAGTGAAGTGTCCATTTCTTGGTCTGTCAGCATCTCTATTCGAGTTCTGATATGACCTCTATTTCTATTTGAAAATTTCTTAAACTTACCATTACTTTTTTTATTCTGGATTCTGGCGCTCGCTCCTATCACAAGTTCTGGTTGTGCACAGTCAGCGAATATGTCACGATGGGTGTTATAGAACGATTCACCCCGTGACTCCATCTCACTAAATGACTTACATTTATTCTCTACCAGAAATACAGACATAGCTTCTGGTACCGCAGGTGGAAGTTTGTCTCTCAGTATCAAGTCACGTATATTATCAAAATCAGAACCAACGTCTGCTGCTCTTAACCATTTGTCAAAGCAAGAAGATGTTTCAGAAACAAAGTCAAGGAATGTTTGATTAGACTTACGAGTAAGAGTCTTAAATTTTGTATGCAAACCAGCTTCATCCAAACTAAAATGTGCAAGAACCCTATCTCGCATGTATTTATAGTTGGTTCGCAAATTCTCAGGTATTAACTCAATCACCTTTAAAGGTTCCAGCGCAAGATGTCGATGGAACAAAATTGGTAATTCCTGTTCAGGAATCTTATAGAATTTTGCTAAAACTTCGAAATTAGTAATCCAGGAATTTTCTGAATCACCTTGTTGGAAGTTACGAATCAGACCTTGGTACTTCTTAACTTGATCATTATGCTTTGCTTGTATTCTTTCACGTTCTATCTCAGCTCCACGATCCATTTCCAATGTCTTGACTTTCAAATTCCCTTCAAGTACTTTGTCCTTCAAAAGTGCTTCGGCAGCAAGTTTCTCTTTCTCAAATGCTATTTGCTTTTCCTTCATTTCTGTCTCTGCGGCTAATTGCCTTTCTTTCATCTATTTTTCTAATGCTAGTTTCTCTTTTTCAGCCGCTATTCTCTCCCTTTCCAAAGCTAATTCATTTTCTTTTGCAGCCATTTTCTTTCATTCTAAATCTAATTCCTTATGTTTTAATTCTTTCTGATATGCATGCTCTTTATCTTTGCTTTCTTTCTCTGCAGCTAACCTTTCTTCTATTTCTTCTCTTTCACGTGCTGCTTGAAGTTCTTTCGCTTCTTTCTCTGCTGCTAAATTCTCAGCTTTTTCTTCTCGTTGCTGGGCCTGGAATTCCTTCAATTCCTGTTTCGCCCATGCCCTAAGCTCTGAGCCAGTCAAACCAGACTTCTCACCCATGTTCATGAAGTTTTCAAGTGTCGACATGTTGTCCTAACTGCGCTATAACTTATCTAGCTGAAATAAAATAGAGGAGCGCAAAGAAATCGACGATATACGAGTACATCGAAAATAGAGTAGACAATATATCAAAGTACAAACGTTGAACGAAATATAACTTCAAACTCAACAATAATGTAGAATTTAATAATAAAGGAAATTCAGCAATCTTAATGCAATAGAAATGTCCTAACCGTTACTCTATGTAAACAACAGAAAATAGTATGAAAAATATATGCAGTGTAAAGAATATAATAACACTAGATAGTTAACAATTACAAGAGCAGACGAGTGGCGTGTAACGTAAACACATATTCATACTCATAAAAGACAATAATACTGACTAGCGATTCATAGGTAAACAACATATAACACTACTACAACACACTACTAGTACTGACAACACATGAGACCGCCACAAATTAACTTCGTAACAAGCTGACGATTGTGAGTACGAACCTTATTCTTAAGTTAGGTAATGATCTTAACTACCCCCAAGAAGATTCCTCCAACCACCCGCTGTCAATTTAATAACAAATTGGTCATCGCTAAATAATTTGTATCTTATGAATGCATCCAATCAAACAACAATGAACATAACTATCAACGAACCATACTGGCCTTATGTCCTTATATTGGCGTGATCCGTAGATAATGAAATCGTTGAAGGGCGTATGGTATCTGGTAACAATAGATACCGGTGGTGGTTTTATATCGGTATGCTGTAGTACGTGAGACTGATCAATGCTGTCCGTGTATGTCTTGGTGTTACTTTCTAAATCTGAGGCAGTGATGTACTGACTATATAAAATCAGCATAAAATTGTGACACCCGTGGCAACGCGCCCGTCATATCGGAGGAATTCATACTAACGACGGCGGTGTCACTGTAAAAAGGTGTGGACCTTTCGCCGAACCTTGAACTGCCCAGTTTGTATGTTGGTGGAATGTACAAGGACTCATCATGCTGCTCTCTCGTGTAAGACGTTGTATGGGTACAGTTAATATTGTCCAATCCTGTATGAGATGACGTTTGACAGTGTGTTGACGTTCTGTAGATCGTATCAATCGGAGTATCGCTGCAGTAAACAAATTCCACGTAATCGTGATACTAACGTTCAGCTTAAGAGTGTTGATGCCGGAAGAAGTTATCGGTGAAGGCCAGTTCTCCACGTATTACTCTCTGAGATCATCTATCTGAGTATAACACTAGTATGAATACTGTCCTGTCCACAAATAGCTGAGTGCGTTATTCGGTAAAATGTACGTTTGCTCCGACACTTCTGGTATGCTCGACGACGATTACTCACAGGACATTGATCTGGTGAATGATACAGACTCTTCTTTGTCGTGCTGACCGCAACTATGTCGTCCTTGGTGTCCACTTGATCGTATAATGACGTAGAGTATGTTTAACTGTCGATCTTACCTCTCTTCAAGGTGTTTCGTGGTAAACATCACGTATTACTTGATTGTATGAATCCAAACAGATCTACACAAAATGTTTAACAACTGTCGTTTTATGTACGTGCGGGATGGTGCGCAATGGTGTAACGTTATTGATTTTCCCGAATCCGTGCCTCCATGTGTCAATATTGAAGTTATTTCTGAGGCTAGTGGCGGGAGCAGTTGTTAGTCGTCCAATTCAATAAGCCAGAGACGTGCCACCATGTGCCATATTGTAAGACTGCTTACATTCTGCTTTGCCATGTACTTATAAAATTGAACTTAACAGCAGGTATTCGCTCATATTAACGGAGTGAAGATAACAGTCAAAATAAATCAACAGGTGAACTTCTAAAGATGGAGCAAATGTCTGAGTTCCGAGAACGAACACTGCTTTAATCAGGTAGTTGACAAAGTTATAATAACATCAGTGCAGTTAGACTGCCTGTTATTGCCAGGACGGCATCTAACATAAACACACACTAAATGAATTATTCAAACCTGTTCTAAGTTCGCCCTGCCGTCACTCTTTCATACTTCTCCTTCCTTCGTTCATCCCGGCCGTCTTTGCTGTCATATTCATCCAATTCTGTCTAGGTTCTGCCCGTCGCTCTTGGATCCATGGCGTTCCTAATATATACTTCTAGCCGTTGTTAACTTGATAGCCAGTGCTAGATTTCCAACCCTTCGATAGTCACACCAATTCGTTCCAGAATTTCAAAGCACGACCTTTTCTCTTGATAACCCCACAGCGTATGTTTTTGTTGTCAAGATTGCGTTGGTGTGACGTTTTTCGTTGTCAACTTGTATCCCTTAGTTTTTCCTTGCACTTTTGACTCTAGACTTCTTCCCATCCTTTCTATGGCGTAATCCGGGCACCTGCTCTATGGCAGATACCTGTTCTAAAAAATTATTCTTGATATTTAAACAGGACTAACGTAATGTAAAAATAAAACGAGATGCCAAAAGAACGGACAGAAGTAAGAACAAGAGTGATTCATTAAACAATACGGAGAATTCGACAGAATTAAACGCAACAGTGAACATTCCAATTTAAATTAACCACCTTCCAAGACTTCTTAATGGCCCAAACTAAAATTGACTAGTGAGCAGATGCTGTGATATGTTTGTTACTTCCCGCAATTCGATTGCGAATATAATGTTTCTCTATTCGCAATTCCACTGCGAATATAATTTTTCTCTATTCGCAATTCCATTGTGAATATAATTTTTCTCTATTCGCAATTCCATTGTGAATATAATTTTTTTCTATTCGCAATTCCATTACGAATAGAGCCTCCCATAACTTTTACTCATGGCGGTGGCGAATGTGACTGATAAGGCCAATTCGCTCTGTAAATGTTCGTTCACAGTGAGTGCATATGAACACGTGGTCATTTCCACCATCATGCACCATTTTACGTCTCACCCGCTTGGTGTGTGACTTATATGCAATAATTTTTTCCTTTGTCTTTATTCCATTTCTGATGTTTCCCCTCCAAACAACACGTTCAGCGGCGACTTGCTTCCAATGTGCATTATCAATGCCTGTATCAATCATGTCCCGCTTACACAATCTTTGTATCGTAGTAGAGGCCGACCCTAATATCTCTTACCCATCTGTAATTCACCAAAAAAGATGTCCTTTGGTATTCTACCATCATCCATCCTCCTAAGCTGTCCTATCCATCTATGTCTACGTAGACTGAGCATGGAATAAACCGTCACACAACCTGATCTTTCCAATACTTCAGTTATTGTGATTTTGTCTTGCCACTTAATACCAAGAATTCTTCACAGACACCGCATATGAAAGTCGTTTAACCGTTTCTCTAGGTGTGAGTAAGTTTTCCAGGTTTCACTGCCATAAAGAAGAGTACTAAGGACACAGGATTGATAGACAAGGACTTTTGTTTTATCAGTAAGCTTCCTGTTCTCCCCGACTCTTTTTCTTAACCTGTCCATTGTTGTTGCTGCCTTACCAATCCGAATGTTGATCTCCTGATCTAGATATAATTTGCTATATACCACTGATCCTAGATATATAAAATGGTCTACCATCTCTAGTTCGGCGTCGTCAATAAAGATTGATGGCACCCCATGTGCACCTTGTGACATAATCGGTGTCTTCTTTTTGCTAATTGTTAAACCGAATTCAGAACAAGCATTGGAGAATGCAGATAGTAGACATTGTAATTCTTCCTCACAGTGGGTCGTAATTGCAGCATCATCTGCAAGAAGCAACTCTCTGATCAGTACCCTCCTAATTTTGGTCTTGGCCTTCAATCTCTGAGCATTGTAGAGGCCACCATCTGAGCGTGAGTGAATGTATATACCACCATCGTGATCATGAAAGGCATATTTCAGTAGAAGTAAGAGGGTGGGAGCTAGTACACAACCTTGCTTAACTCCACTCTTGATTTCAAACTCTTCTGAAGTAAAGCCATCAAACTTGATTTTACCCTTCATGCCTGTGTGGAACGATTCCACAATGGACAGAAGAGTTGGTGGGCAGCCAATCTTCTTTAGTGCCTTGAACAGACCTTCACGACTGACCAAATCAAATGCCTTTGTGACGTCGATGAAGGCAATAAACAGTGGTTGATTCTGTTCATGGCATTTTTCTTGCATTTGTCGCAATGAGAATATCATATCAATGGTAGACCGGTTCTGTCGAAAGCCACATTGTGATTCGGGGTAGACTTGATCTCCTAGGACTTGAAGTCTGCGCAGAACAATTCTGGCAAATACGTTTCCAACAATACACAGAAGTGAGATACCCCTATAGGTTTTGCAGTCGCTCCGATCGCCCTTGTTCTTGTACAGTGATATGATGCTTGCATCTTTGAAATCCTGTGGGACTTGTCCTTCTCGCCAGTATAGCTCTATTAGCTGGTGGATCTGTAGAGTGAGTGTGTCTTGCCCACTCCTGATAACCTCTATTGGAATCCCATCTTTACCTGGAGCCTTCCAGGACGCAAGTTCATTTATAGCACACTCAACTTCTGTGGGAAGTGTGTCCAGGTGGTCAAGAGTTGGTAGAGCCTCTATGGCGTTGAGGGCATCATCCGCTAGTTTGGTCTCACTTGAGTAAAGCTCCAAATAGTGCTCTACCCATCTGTCCATCTGCTGTTTCTTATCAGTTATGATTTCTCCAGTCAAGGTTTTCAATGGTGCACTTCTTTTTATCATTGGACCACCGGCTTTCTTTATTCCTTCATACATGCTTCTTATGTTTCCCGTATCACTTGCAATTTGAATGGACTCACATAACTTGATCAAAAAATCATTTGCACACTGCCTGACAGCCTTTTGTACATCCTTCCTAGCTTGCCTTAGCTCACTCAGAGTGTTATGCGTTGGTCTTTCCTTGTTTCTTAAGAGAGCTATCTTCATCTTATCAATCAAGGGCTTCAGAGTCTGGCTATTTGCCGCAAACCAGTCCTGCCTCTTATGATCCACAGTGCCGTAAACCCCTACGGCAGTTTTATAAAGAGTTTCTTTAAGTTGACCCAACTTTTCATTTACCGTACAATTATCTGGTGTATCAGTGAAAACATCTTCAAGTTGCTGTTGAAACTGAAAGCACTTTTCAGGATCGTGAGTGTTCATAATATTAATCCTGGGGCTAGACTTGTGTTTAGCTGTGTAGATTCTCTTTGGTCTCAGTCTAACTCTTGCAACAACCAAAGAATGAACCGTATCACAGTCAGCACTGTGGTAATTTCGAGTCAATGATATATGGTTCAGATGTTGTCTCGGTGTGATGATGAAATCCAGCTGATGCCAATGGCCGGATCTTGGATGTTTCCATGTGACCTTATGCAGCTATTTTGTTTTACAAAAGGAAGTTTGTAAAACATAGGTCATTTCTGGTGCAATGCTCCAGCAGCCTTTGCCCATTTTCATTCATGCGACCGATGTTGTATTTTCCAAGGCACACTGGCCATGATCTTGAGTCCTTTCCCACACGAGCATTACAATCACCGAGCATATAAATGTAGTCGGATTTTGGAACTGCCTTGATCACGGAGCCTAACTCCTCATAGAACGAATCCTTCACATCATCAGAGTAATCGAGTGTCGGTGCATATGCAGTAATAATAGTGGCAAAACCACAAGAAGTTGCCGAGCGCAGGGATAATAGTCTTTCATTTCCTCCTGCTGGAATTTCAATCATTCCCAGTAGCGAATTCTTCACTGAAAAGCCCACACCGTGTTGCTTTTTTTTCTGCCTGCCCTCTACCATTCCAAAAAAAGGTGTAATTGTTTTCCCTGAGTGACCCTTCCTCAGCGAGGCTAGTCTCCTGCATGCCAGCAATATCAATGTTAAGACGATTGAGTTCGGCATCAATCACAGCCGTTTTTCTCACATCGTCAATATTGGTCAAGTCAGTGGAAAATCCTGGACACATGGTTCTCACGTTCCAGGTTGCAAGCCGAAGCTTGAGGTTTCTCTTTTCTTTTTATTAGTACCTAGTGCATTGGTTGTACAGCCTGCGATACAGATTTTGTCCTAGCCCCAAGCACTCATTGAAGCAGGCAGGCTGTGGCGGATCAGCACCCAATTGGCCGGTGGCTGCCCAGTTTGAGGCTGGCTGTAGCTGATCAGTGACACCTGTAGGTGTCTCCCACCGTCAGAGGCAACGCGTGGCGCCCCATGTCTACGCCAATTGACAGGGACTTATAACCCGTAACAGTTGCCTATCGCTTTGATTCCGAGACCAGTTAAGACCAGGGATGGAGTTATTGCCTCTCCATAGCACAAAGCCTGGGCTAGAATATAGAGATCATGTGTTGCCCATGCAGCATGATCCCTCTCTCGGCATGCCTAGTTCACTCCAGAGTTAGTTAGTTAGTCCCGGTTCCAACTTCACGGCAACCCATATTGCTCCGTTCATGTGCCAGTGAATATCACACAAAATGCTCCTCACTGCCCTATGTGAACAATGGAATAGACAGAAGTGTCGGCAAGCCAACAGCCCGCACAATTACACTGTGCATAATGCCGCCACCAGAATGCCAACACTAAAGTCTGTCATAATCCCCCCATTAGTTCTACTGCGTCGTTGTCTATGACGCCTGGCGAATACGGCCAGAGGTTTACCGGTGAGCGACGCTAACCACACTGTGTCAGGAAGGGCCAGTCGATGAAGGCATGTGAGACATGATCTCCACGCAGTGACGCAGGCCCGCGTAGTGAGACTTACAGCGGTCAGACGGCTTGGGAGTGTTGACGGAGACAGACGTGATTGAATTAGGCTTGTATACTTGGGTGTATGAACGCAATAGAGAGAACGCCTGTGAGAAGATATGAATGTGCGCCTGTGAGTTGTGTAGTAGTGTATTGATATATTTATTGAATGTATTATTGCATCGTTATTTTCACTGTATGATACAGGTAATTGTTGCGCCAAGGCAGATGTGTGAATAAAGTGTTTGCATTGTAAGTGTAGTGCGTCACGTTAAGTCATTCTGTGACCGTGTTTTGTATCACACTTGGTGTGTACGAGCCAGTGTCCTTGCTGTAAGAAAGACTCTGACAAGTGTGAACGTGGGTGCTTTCGTCCGGTTTTTGAACAGTGGAAACGTGGATGCATCGTCCTCATTGGATTATTTGAACCATGAGTGTAAACATGAGTGTAGCGTCCATCTTGAATCAGTTGTAAATTAGAATTGAAAGTGTATGTAAGCGGAAAGTTTTGGTAAGAAAGTAACATGGAAAGCAAGTTGTTGCATGTTTTGAACGGACGACAGTACGACTAACAAACATACTTGACAGCACACAAACCTACAAAACTTAGTTGACAACGCATACACCACATAAACATACATGTCCTAATATCTTCTTATTCCAAAAGCAACAGGTGTTTTGTTGTGTCATCCGAAGTGACTAAGAAGTGAAGTCCATTTTTCCGAGTAGTAACGTTTAGGCAGCGATTATCTGGAACAGTTCTCCATCGTCCTCCAGAGCTCCAAAGATCACTTAAGTATTATTTTTTTTCACATATACTTTTGTGTGTAGGCTTAGGTACAGGTTGTATTCTATAAATCATGTACAAATTATTTACTAACACCTTAATTAACTTTGTGTGTGTACATTAATTGTATTGGATATTTCATCATGTCTACTTTGAATTATTTCATCGAATCTGGTTTGAAACTAAAGTTATCGGGTGATGAGTTAGCAAAATGGAGTGAGGCAAGATATGCAGAGCATATCCAACGTGAGGATAGAGCTGCTGAAAGAAAACTTAAAAGGCAGAAGCAGAAGCTGCTTTGAAACAGTCTGAGTTAGCTGCCAAAACTAAACAGGCAGAATTAGATGCTAAAAAGGCAGAAACAGAGGCCGAAATAAAGAAAGCTGAGATCTCTGCCCAGATCAAGAGAGAAGAACTTGAAATGCAACTGGAAATTAAACAGTTGGAAGCTGAAACAGTGAAAGATTCTCGAAAGTCAGAAAGACTAGACAAAGAGAATCAGTACAAAAAGTACCAAGGGAGCGTGAAAAATTATACCACTGGGGACTGCATTAAAGCATTTACCCAGAACTTTGAAACGATAATGGAGCATTAACAGATCCCAGAGACTGAATGGAACATAATATATATGAGAAGTCTTTCTGGGGAACCTCTGAAAGTGATAGAGACCATTCCCAAAGATCCTAGGAAAGATTACCAATATATTAAATCCAAAATCATGTCACATTTCCTGTTAGATGAAGCAGGCTACAGAGAACAGTTTAGCTAATTAGCTTCAAAACCAACGCAAACTTTCTCTGACTACATCATCAGCCAAAGTAAATACCTTTGATAAATTGAAAGATCTCATTTTAAGAGATAAGATCTTTTCATCTTTACCACAACCATTTTCTAAGTTTCTGAAAGAATGTGAGTGTGAGAGTGTGCAACATATTGAGAAACGAGGTTCGGCTTATTTTACAGCCAACAAACATTGTTTCAGTAGTGGATTGACTGACACTGAGTTTGTAGCAGCCGCTACCTATGACAGAACTAAGTCAGGTCCCTATGTTAATAAGAAACCCTTTAAACAATCTGCTGAGAAATATTATCAATGCAGATATTGTCATCTGTCACATAACGAAAATGATATGTGTGACAAACATCGTGGGTACCTTACATACTTGCAAAACTATATAGATAAGCAAGATAAGGAGCGAAAGAGCTATAAACGACTAACAAAATGCTTCCTTTGCAAAGCGTATGGCCACTGGCGTCATGCTTGTAAAGGCAAACAAATGACTAGAAAGGATAATGCAGCCATGCTTGATAGCTCTTCCTCAGATGAAGAAACGTGAAAATCATCCTGTAAATTCAGCACAGGCCATTGATGTATTTCATTTTAATAAATGTACCATCTGTGATCGTTTTCATGAAGATGGCCTACTACGGGCGGCCATGCAATACCTATTGCCAATGAAGAAGCTAATTTGGTAATAAACTCCAGAGGTAAACTTAACATCCACCACGGATTTGTAAATGGCAAAGCTGCCACCGTCTTACGTGATAGTGGATGTACTCTCATTGGTCTAAAGAGATACTTTATTTTACCATCAGATTATACTGGCAACCATGTTACATGCAGAACTTTCTCAGGTAATATCGAGAAATACCCACTTGCATGGGCATATATTGACACCTCATTTCTCACAGGAAAGGTTAAATACGCAGCATTATAAAACCCATGTTGTAACATTATTGTTGGGAACCTTCCTGAGGTAAATGACATGCCACATGACAGTGCAACATCATCTGTCCAATGTATAGTTGATAATACTGTATCATCGTCAACTGAACATACTGATGAAAATGTATTGTCACCTGTAATTGATTGTATGTTTGCCAACTCATTAACATCACCAAATGAATGTATTGATATGAATGTAACACCACCATGTCATATTGTTGATAGTGTAAATACAGTAACTAGATCTGCTGCCAAAGTGCAAGATCAAATTGATCAGACTGAGGCTTTAGAAATGCTAAGCCCAGTGATATTACCTCCTAAAACCATGAAGGAGAATTTCATAACAGCTCAAACGGCTGATTTATCGTTACACAAGTATTTTAATCTTATAGGCCAAAAGCCAAGACTTACTAAAATGCTACATGGCATTTAGCACTGAAAGGCGGTATCTTTACACGGTACTATACCAAAGGTACCAGCACCACAGAGCAAACGGTGTTACCAACCGAACACCGCAAGCAAGCATTACATCTAGCACATGATATACCCTTTGCAGGGCATATGGCTTATTCGAAAACTAGATCACGATTACTTAATCAGTTCTACTGGCCCAAATTCTGCAGTGATTCCAATCAATATTGCAGAACTTGTGACATCTGCCAGAAGCTGGTTAAAAAGGGTAAACACCCGCAAGCGGAGTTATAAATTACAGATCTAGCAAGTAGACCTTTTGAAAAGATATCTGTGGATATTGTAGGTCCTCTTAACCACGTAACATCGAGAGGGAATAAGTTCATAATAACAATAATTGACCTCTGCAGTAGATGGCCTGAGGCGATTCCACTTAAGAACATAACTGCCAAGGATGTTATGGAAGTATGCTTCCATATTTTTTCTAGAGTAGGGTTTCCTGATACCATTCTCTCAGATCGTGGAAGCCAGTTCATAGCTGCAGCCACTCAGGCCTTTACCAGAATGTTAGGGGTAAAGCAGTGCTTTAATAGCCCATACCACCCTCATTCGACAGGAATTATAGAAAAGATGAAGGGGATCTCAAGCATATGTTATCAAAAGTAACCCAGGAACACCCTGACGACTGAGATACTTATTTACCTGCCATACTATATACATATCGCGAAGTACCTCATTCCAGTACAGGTTTCTCACCATTTGAACTTGTATATGGCGCCAAACCACGCAGCCCATTATCTATGTACCATTCTATGTTAACTGAAAGTATAAATATTCATAAACCAGTATCATCATATGAACATGTCACATCATTGCGTGATAGGATAATGAAATCTTGTGTGTTAGCTAAAGAAGCACTGAAACAATCTGGTGCTATTTACAGACAGTATGCCAACAGAGGAAATAGGACAATAATATTGACAACTTGACAGGACGTACTACTTCTTTTGACAGACTCATGGCAAGGACCGTATAAGGTACTGAGACAAATCTCGACTGTTGACTACGAAATAGCAGTGAAAGACAAACATAAAATATTTCACATTAACATGCTAAAACCGTACTACAACAGAGACGAAGACCAGGACGAAACAGCAGCAAGCACAATGATAGTGAACCACACAGACGATGACGAGACCAACGAAATACCGACTCCATCACTTGACCCGACAAACAAGCTGCACGACATCAAAATAAACCCTAATCTGACTCAGACAGAGACCGACAGTTGCAGACAACTGTTACAGGACTACGGTAGCATGTTCTCTAACAATCCAGGACAAACAGACTTAGTTCATCATCATATTATTCTGACATCCAACACACCGATAAAATGCAGAACATACTCCATTCCCATATACTACAAAGACAAATTACATCAGGAAATCATTGACTTAGAGAAAAATCATATCAGAAGATCACAATCACATTTTTGTTCACCAATAGTCATTGTGAAGAAAAAGGACAACACAATACGACTCTGTGTTGACTATCGGAAACTAAACAGCATCACACAGTTGGATTTAGAACCGATGACCAAATGTGAAGACATACTGACTGAACTGACAGACTCTAGATACTTCACAAAACTGGAAATGTCCAAAGGATACTGGCAAATACCTGTACATAGTGACAGCATACATCTGACATTTGCGACACCCTGGGGTCTATACGAATGGTGCAAGCTTCCATTCGGACTAGTAAATGTCCCAGCGACCTTTGTACGGATGACAAGACTGCTTCTGACAGACATACCAAATATCATTTCATACATGGACGACATATGTGTACATACAGAGACTATGACAGACCATGTGACAACATTAGAGCAGACATTTGACCGCATCAGACAGCACGGACTGACAATTACACCATCGAAAGTTGACATCAGGAAATTTCTTTTTTGGGATACAAAATTTGTAATGGCTTTGTCACTACTGACGATAACATTGTGTCACGTATATTGAAATTGGCACTTCCAACCACTAAGAAAGAAGTGCGAAGTGTACTAGGTCTGTTGAATTACTACAGACAATTTATACCAAACTTTGCCACTTTGACAGAATGTTTCACTAACCTACTAACGAAAGACAAATCTAACAAAATTGTACACAACGTATGCCTAAGACCTGCATTTACAAAAGTATTGTTTTATTTTTCCAGTAATCCCATTTTGAAATTACCAAGTTTGGGTATTATTTTTCAGATTGCGAACAGACGCGAGCTCCGTAGCGATTGGGGCCGTACTGCTACAGGAACACAATCAAATTCTACATCCTGTATATTATGTAAGTCGTAAACTAAAGACCAGAGAACGTTCTTGGTCGACGCCGGAAATTGAGGCGTTGGCTCTTGTGTTTTCAGTTAGAAAACTGTCTAGGTTCCTTCTTGGAACACACTTCATAGTAGAGACAGACAATAGTCCGTTTAAAATCATTGCTACAGGAACGCCTACCAACCACAGAGTGGCGAGATGGGCATTGTTATTGCAAGATTTCAGTTTCGAAGTCAGGCATATCTCTGGCACCGATAATACGATTGCTGATCTTCTATCACGATGTCCTTGCGACACACCCATAAGCCCAATGGTGTCTGAGCGCACACAGCAGATAAATGAAAAATCTGCAGAGTAATACAACGCTCAGCAACACAGCGCACTATGAAATGTTTTTCAGTAACGCTGTACAGATTATGTGATAGGGACTACGTCCCATTGTAAATATATTGTGTATGTACTTTATAATTATAGTAATGCATGTGATGAATACTTGTGTGTATGTGTTAGAAAGGAAACATTATTTTAATTATATATAACATTGTTACGAACAGTGCTACAGGAGTGCTTCCATCCATCGATCAAATTCACCACAGAAATTTCTACCACCTCTGTCAATTTCCTTGACACCACCATTAAGTTAAACCCTACAGGCCTGACGACCTCCGTGTACTATAAACCTACTGATGCTCACGGTTTCCTCCTGTACAGCTCATCCCACCCCAAAAGCTGCAAAGATTCCATCCCATATTCCCAGCTACTCCACCTTCGTCGTATCTGTTAGGACGATAATGACTTCCTCGAGAGAGCCCACGAAATGCTGGACTTTTTCCGCAGACGGTCCTACCCAGAGGACATCTTATCGACAGCTTTCAGCCGCATACCCCAGGTCTCGCGGGAAATGTCCCTCGCCAAGCATACACGACCTCCGAACAATGAACCCAAGCTTATCCTTACCTTCCACCCACATGCCTATGCCATCAAGCACATTTTCCTGAGACACTGGTCCATCTTGGAATCCGATCCTACCACTCGTGATGTATTCTCCAATGGCCCCAGGGTAATTTTCCGCCGTAACCAGAGCCTCAGGGACCACCTTGTGCATAGTCGCCTCCCCACGGTTATTTCATCCGTGGGCACATTCGAATAACATCGTAGGAACTGTCTGACATGCCCATACGTTGTTCAGGCACCAGAGATTGCATTTCCCCGAGGTACCTTCACCTTGAAAGATTCTTTCACTTGCACATCCCGCAATCTGATTTATGTTATCATCTGCAAACGATGTGACATGAAATACATTGGCCAAACGGGCAGACGTCTTGCGGATCGTTTCAGGGAACACCTCAGGGACATCAATCAGGGCGCTGACAAACCTGTCCCCAACCATTTCAATTCCTCCAACCATAATGGAACCGACGATGCATGTGTCACCGCATTAAAACCCTGCTTCTCCAATAGCTGTGTCAGACTTAAAATTTAATGCCAACTAATCAACAATCTGGGATGCATCCACCCAGCCGGAATTAATACGGTTGTGGACGCTACAGTATAACTGCGGCATCTTCCCCAATTGTTCACACTATTAATCACTATGCTGCCCCCCCCCTCCCCCATATCTAGACTTAATTGTCCTCACTTTCCTATATTTTCATAGCAGACTGTTCACATATTTTTGGCTACTCAAATCCTTTTTGGCAACCCATTTTTAATTCATCTGACCAAGTCACCTTTTCGGCCTCACATGGCGAAGTTATAGATCGTGTGTTAGTGTATTGTGGTCTTTCGTTTGCTGTATCTCGTTGTTAGCTGTGTTGTCATTGACAAAGATTCTGAGAATCGAAACGTCTGTGTGTCATATTGTATGCGTTCGTGTGTATTTTATCTTATTTTATTATTCATTTTTATATTTATTGAGTGCTTCTGATTTCGGATTTTTCACCTGTATTTCGCGACACGTGGATCTCCTTGTAAGGTATGTGCGATGATTGTTGATGTTTAGTTCGTTTTTTCTCGCAGGAGTTTAAAATACCTATTTGTTTCCATTTCATATTGTTATATCCTGCTGCAGCCGCTGCTTTTTCTCTCTACAGGAGGTCAAGACTTACTTCACTGGAAATGTGAGGATGTCCGTGGTACCTGCCACGCAGAAAGTTCAGACGTATTTTGACCAGTGTGCCGGCTGAGTTCCACAGAACAACACCGGGAAAGAAAGAGTTAATCCAGCTGCTGTCCTTGGAAACTATATTCTCCGTTCCTTTCGGTAATATCCAGACGGAAGAGCATTGTGTTATCGGCAACGTAACACACCAGCTGTGTATTTCCGGTGTTTATTAAATTTATTCGAAAAGTAGCAGTCTATAATGTCATCCTCACAAAGAATTGACGATGTATTTAAACTTTGTGAGCTGAAACATTACATATGCAAATTGTATGTAAGGATTTTGATAGGTGTAATCTGAGAATCATAACTTGATTCACTTGTTCACAATAGTGACATCTAGTTCGCTATTGTCAATAAGCATCAATCTATGACGCTTAGAAAGTAATTTTCTAATGTAATTTATTTTCTTTGACAGCATGTTGATATTATCCCCCATTGATTTTGTATTTGTTTCAAGGGAAACAATTGAAATTTGTAATAATGTGTAACATGTGTAAAAGCTATTTTCAGGTTGCCAGGTTGGTGACACATCAAGATGACGTCACCTGTGCATGGTATTAATTACCCAAGTTGTAGACCTTCATAAGACTCTCCAACCAAATGAGGTTGAGGTCAAATGTTGGAGTCATCTTATAGGAAGACGGCTCGCAGTCTGACATGTCGTTTTGCAATGTTTGTTTATCTGTCGAGAGGTAGTTGCGAGTTCGCTGAATAGCTACCGGACTGGCTGTGTCATATTACAACTAAAGGTAATAACCCATCGAGTGGATTTTACTTGATGAGTGCTGCTTCTTAGCAGCATTGATGAATGAGTGGATATAACTTACAATTATTTGCATATTTCAAATGTAAACCAAAGTGTCAGGTCAGACGACAAATAATGGGTCGATTCTGACAAGTTTAGTAAATAAACCCATATATGTATATAGAGTACATGAAAGGCTAAAGTCCTTTCATGAAATGGAGAGGGGGAGACTGTCATAATCTCCCTATTAGTTCTACCGCGTCGTCGTCTATGACGCCTTGCGAATACGGCCAGGGGTTTACTGGTGAGCGACGCTAACCACACTGTGTCAGGAAGGGCCAGTCGATGAAGGCATGTGAGACATGATCTCCACGCAGTGACGCAGGCCCGCGTAGTGAGACTCACAGCGGTCAGCCGGCAGACGGCTTGGGAGTGTTGACGGAGACAGACGTGATTGAATGAGGCTCGTATACTTGGGTGTATGAACGCAATAGAGAGAACGCCTGTGAGAAGATATGACTGTGAGTTGTGTAGTAGTGTATTGATATATTTATTGAATGTATTATTGCATCGTTATTGTCATTGTATGATACAGGTAATTGTTGCGACAAGGCAGATGTGTGAATAAAGTGTTTGCATTGTAAGTGTAGTGCGTCACGTTAAGTCATTCTGTGACCGTGTTTTGTATCACACTTGTTGGTGTGTACGAGCCAGTGTCCTTGCTGTAAGCAAGACTCTGACAAAGTCCTCCACGAAAAATACAGTTCATCGTCGATGGAAACGGAAGTCACCAGAAAGACTTCATTGACCCGGGTTTTATCCCATATGGCTCGGTCTCTTTCCGCAGGGCGACCCACCGAAAGCGCCGCACAAAGCACAAACTCCGTAGCTACAGCGCCGACTCCCAGGAGTCTCCTGAAAAAAGTACGCGTGAACCGAAAAGGCAAACCAGTCAATCCAGCAACAGCCGGCCGCCATCGTTCCAGAGGAAGGTAACACCTCTAAATTTTGAACAAGACAATCTGCAGAAGCTGCCGGATCAGCAAAGCAATGCTCTAACTGTCCGCCTGACTGTCGGAGCTTCGATCATAGAGCAGCCGCCAACCAAGGCTTAGGGCATGGTCTGCCCTGCCATGACATTCTGTCTTTAGGTTGCATTCCCTCGCACCAGGGTAAGGCTTGTACCCTCCCAATTGAGCTCTTCCGCCCGAAGCCGTTGGCACAATGTGAGGTTTCGGGTTTGGTAAGCGCCGCCCAACGTTCGGCGCTAACAGAAAGCAGTTAGTATCGTCTAATGTTATACGGTAGCTCAGTCATACCTAAGACCTGACACACAAACATTAATATTAATAATAATGTAGTCAAACATAGGTCACATGACTGGCCGTTTGCGAATAGGTCATGTGACCAGCCGGTAGCGAATAGGTCACGTGACCAGCTGTTTTGCGTATAATGCCCGTACATTACAATAACTACTAAACTAGCAAACATTTGCTTATAATAGTTATTAATAGTCACTTCGATAAAGTATTCCTTTATTCATACTTCTCTGTGTATAAAGTATTCCTGTATTCATACTTCACTATGTAAAAAGTATTCCTTTATACTTCACTATGTATAAAGTCTCCCTTGAGAGTACTTCTGAGTTTTTATACTAACTTCGGCAGTTGGTGGAATCATGGCATCTTGTTTATGCTGACTGTTGGACTAAAAGACAGTCTCTCAGTTTGGTAATACTGAATATTTATTACATCATTCATGTATCGTTTAATGGGGTTGAATATTGTCACACTATCTCACTTGGGGAGGGGGGGGGGTATCGGTGGCCAAGCAGCCCGCCTCACGTTCCGAAAGTTGTTGGTTCGATTCAGGGCTCGGTCATTCACGGTTGTACTTGTACTTTCCTTGGTCCTAGGGTTCATCCAGTATGCGATATGCCGTGCAATATCTTTTATTGCTTCTTGGTACACATGCATTTGTTTAGTTCTCTCCAGGAGTTCTACATTGGTGATTATGTCATAGTCATACCATTTTAGTACACCTATTTTGCCCAGCCAACAACTAATTAATGTGTTTTGTAGATTATATTTAAGTTAGTAATCATTGTATGTCCTTCCCTCTTCCATGTTTCTGATCCGTACAGCACAGTTTGTTTTCTTTTTTGTTTTCGCATATCCTTTACAGGACATTTGGTCCCAATGTTGTCTGCTTGTACATTGAAGCTCGATGATCTGGACTTCATTAATGACATTACCTTCTTGTCCCACACATTGAAATGATGTCTTGGCAAGTTTTACGTTCAGTAGTTTGCCATTGCTTTCTGAACGACCGGCTCACATACCTCCGTAAGTAACCAGTGCGACACGATCCGCTGCCAAATTTTGTGCAGCTATGTTTCATACGAAAATATACAGGATTATGAACAACGGCCTAAAGCCCTTCGCCAGGGAGACCGGCATACAGTACAGTAGTACTGTTTTAATGTTTTACTGGAACAATCTGTTGTTTAACTGATCCACTGCCAAACAAAAAGTGGGTTTGGATCAAACAGAAATTGATGGCAGAAAATGAGAAATAGGGGTGTGTCACAATAATGGTGTAAAAATTGTTAAAATGGTAGCAGATATATTGTATTATATATCAAATTAAAGATGATTGCACAAGGAAAATGTTGGTTTTGCTACTATTACTATAGGTTAGAAATATAATAATAATATTAGTAGACATTGTTTAAAAAAATTCAGACAGGGGTGACAATTACGTGAAATTTCCACTTATCAAGGCACTACTTCTCAATCGCTGATGTTATTCCAATGAAATTTACTGAATAATGATAAATACACCACTTGTCTTCATTAATACAACTAGAACTGCTCCATAACACTAATCAAACATATTTTGAAGTGCATCATTGTCACACAAATTGGAAAATGTCAGGAAAACATGAGGCAGGTTTTCTACTAAGAAACAATATGTACACTATTTTTTAATTAGTTATAATTATTATTCTTTTGAATTTAATTATTTAAATATTCTTCAGCTTATTTGTGTTAGGCACTAGTGTGGCCCATTAGTGCGAGCATAATTCAACATGATAACGAACTTTCATGGTTTTGTTTTCTATTATGAATTCCTGCTAAATAATTTATTTTAACTGAATAACCACATTAACCACATGCTATCAGCTTATAAGATTGATTGATTGATTGATTTAGGAACCAATATCACAACATTTGGGGCATTCCCATAAGCGCTCCGTCCCCATCCTCGGCAGCCAGCGAAGAGTTCCAACACCAATAGTGCCAGTAGCAATCTGTTTATATGTCTGTCTCGACACAAGACTCTGAGCGTCGAGTGTCAGCCAGATACCCTCGTCACTCCTCGCTGTCTCATTCTTGCTAAACCATGGTGGTCCATTTGCTCCTCTGAGGTGTACACGTGCTCCCACAAGGCCACAACCACATCTGCCTTGTCATGCATCAGTACTCCACCAAGGTTTGCAGAGCCAGCCAATCAGTCCGCCTGTTCATTCCCCAGCACACCGGCATGCCCCAGAGAAAAGATCCTCCGAAGAGAAGCAAGCAACTCTGCATGAAGCTTGCCTGTCCTCACCTTCCTCAGCATGCTTTCTGAGTCAGTTACAATCACGATGTGTGTGTGTATCGTATTCTCCATCCAACGGAAAGCTGCACTGACCGCCTCCACCTCCATTCTTAAGCTAGATGTTGTGGTATCATATGCCAGGCTCTCCTGCACCACACGTCAACCATTAGCTTTTGCTAAGAACCCCCAGGCACTTCTCCTATCTCTCAACACTGAACCATCTGTGTAGATAATCACATCACCAGAGCGAGCATTATCCTGAATTAGTTGCAGGATTTCCACTTCCATGGCCCCTGCTGGCCACTCCCTGCACTCCCAGCTTAGATTGAGAAATAACAAACATAATTAGGAAAACTATGAAGAGATTCATAGGAAAATTGACAAAAAAACAATGACAAACAAGAATACGCTAAGATAAATAAAGAAATAAAAGATAAATGTGGGAAGGCAAAAAAATTGAATTAAATTCCATTAAAGATACAAAAAATATGCACAGACAAATCAGTGAGCTTATAGGAAGAAAAATAAGAATAAATACAGGGTGTTTGAAATCAAAAACAGGAAAGATATTATTAGAGGAAGGTGCTATAATGAAGAGGTGGAATGAGTATATAAGAGAATTATATGACAGAGAAAGGGAAGAATTAACAGAAGATAGTAACTTAGAAGGTCCACCTATTCTGAAAGAAGTCACTGATACTATGAAACGTATGAAGAAAGGAAAAACAGCTGGGCCAGATGAAATCACAATAGAAGAATTAGAAGTATTGGGGGAATTTGGAGTAGATATATTAACCAAAATGTTGAATGATATTTACAACAGTGGATATTTACCCAGTGATATGCTGAAATCTGTATTTATAGCTATACCAAAAAGACCAGGAACAATTGATTGTGAAGATTTTCGTACAATTAACCTTATAAATCATATCACTAAGCTTCTACTCAGAATTATAATGAGAAGAACCAAACAGAAAATAAAAATGGAAATTAGTGAAGAACAGTATGGATTTGTGGAAGGAAAGGGCACAAATAATGCAATTTATACATTACGGATGCTAATAGAAAGGTCAATAGAGAAACAGAGAGACATATATTTGTGCTTCATAGATTATACTAAGGCATTTGATAAAGTTAAACATGATGAACTGATTAAAATGTTGGAAGATATCAACATTGATGGAAAAGATTTAAGAATAATAAAGAATGTTTACTGGAACCAAGTAGCAGCAGTTAAACTGGGAAATAAAGAGTGTAGTTACGAACAGATAAAGCTAGGAGTACGACAGGGGTGTGTCTTGTCACCAGATTTTTTCTCCCTGTATAGCGAAGTAATAATGAGAGAGATCAAAGAGATGCCAGGAATACTAGTTGGAGGTTATAATATAAATAATATACGCTATGCAGATGACACAGTATTGGTGGCGGATAATTCAACAGACCTACAACAATTATTAGACGCTGTAGTAACAGAGAGTGCAAGGAAAGGACTCTCCTTGAATATCAAGAAAACAGTAACAATGGTGATATCAAAGAAAATGGTGACACCAAAATGTGACATAGAAATAGAAGGAAAAATCCTTAGCCAAGTGGATAATTTTAGATACCTAGGGGCATTTATAACATCAGATGGAAGATGTACAACAGAGATTAGGAGCAGAATAGGGCAGGCAAAAGCCGCATTTCAGAAAATGAAGAGTATCTTATGCAATAAGTCACTATCACTGAATGTAAGAAAGAGAGTGCTGAAATGCTATGTAGAACCAGTTTTGCTGTATGGCAGTGAATCTTGGAATGTAAATGAACAAATTAAGAAGAAATTAGAAGCAACAGAGATGTGGTTCCTGAGACGAATGTTGCGAATTCCTTGGACTGCCAGAGTAACTAACCACGACTGCCTGAAACAAGCTAATGAAACTAGAACATTATATACAACAATAAGACAGAGACAAACATCTTTCTTCGGTCATATGATGAGAAGAAAGGCATTGGAGAACATCGTAACAACTGGAACGATCGAGGGGAAGAGAGGCAGAGGCAGACCAAGAGAAATGATGCTGGATGGATTGAGACGGTGGCATGGAGGAATATCAGCAGCAGAGTTGATCCAGAAAACCAAAGACCGAGATCTATGGAGAGCCATGAACGCCTACACCAGCTGGCACGGCACTTGATGATGATGATGATGATGCAAGGATTCAAAAGAAACATGGCTTAAGGAAATTGAAAACCAACACAATACCCGGAATACCAAATTAATGCACAAAAGAATTAATGACATCACTAACAAAAGAACACACACATCAATGGGTTGCCTAAAAACCAAAGATGGCAAAATCATAATACAAAAAGATCAGATTTTACATGCGTGGTCAGATTATGTGAAAGACCTTTATGATGATACAAGAGAAGAACAATATGATCATCGAAATAATAATGAAGGACCATCAATTTTGAAGATGGAAGTTCAGAATGCTCTTAACCATATGAAAACTGACAAGACCCCAGGTACAGATAACATCACAATAGAAATTATCAATGTCTTAGAAGAATATGGAATAGACCAAATCACCAGACTGCTGAACACAATATATGATGCTGGAGATATACCTCCTGAATTGTGTAATTCTATATTTATTGTAAACCCGAAGAAATCAGGAGCCTTGGAATGTGATCAACATCAAACAATTAGTATAATAAGCCACATCAGGAAGATTTTGCTGAGAATTATCATGCAAAGAGTTAGGAAGAAAATGCAACCTGAAATAGGAGAAGAACAATGTGGGTTTGTAGAAGGCAAGGGTACAGTAAATGCTGTCTATATACTGAGAACAGTAATTGAACGTTCTATAGAAGTAAACAAAGATCTATATCTTTGCTTTATTGACTACACAAAGGCTTTTGATAAAGTGAGACATGTCGACATGATAAGGATGCTTGAAGATCTATAAACTGATGGAAAAGAGCTTAGACTTGTAAAACACATATATTGGAAACAACAAGCTGCCATCAGAATTGATAATGAAGTAGTTCAATATTAGCCTATTAAAAGAGGTGTGAGACAGAGATGTGTGATGTCTCCAGATATTTTTTCCATGTACAGTTAAAATCTTTTCAGAAATATAGAAAATATGGAAGGAATCAACATTGGGGGAAGATACATCAACAACATTAGATATGCAGATGATACAGACTTGATTGCAGACAATGAACAGGACCTGTGACATTTAGTAGATGTGGATGTTGCACACAATGAGCAACTAGGGTTAGAATTGAATAGTAAGAAGACACAGATTATGGTCGTCGCTGGGAAGAATGAAATACCACAATGTGATATACGAGTAAATGGGCATATTCTTAAGCAAGTTAACTGGTACAGTTATCTCGGAACAGTTATAACATCTGATGGGAGTTGCCTTGAAGAGATTAGAACAAGAATTGTCATTGCAAAGGTAGCCTGACTAGTAAAACAATATCAGTTGAAATGAGAAAAAGGGTGTTCAAGTGCTACATAGAACCTGTACTTTTGTATGGATGTGAGGACAATGAGTAGTCAAGCCAAAAAACATCTCATGGCTGTGGAAATTTGGTTTCTGAGGAAAATGCACAGAATACCATGGACAGACACAAAAAAAAACGAAACAAGAAACAAACGAAGATCGTAAACTGATTAGGTTTAGACAGTCAAAATATTTTGGGCATGTTATGAGAAGAAATGACTTGGAGAACATGGTGACAACTGGCAAGATTGAAGGCAAGAGACGAAGGGGAAGACCGAGAAGTAAATACCTGGATGGCTTGGCCACGTGGCATGGTCAAGACAGGAACACAGAGCTGATCCGCGACTCCGGTGATTGAGTGAGATGGCAAAACATGACCACCCACGCTTATTGGCATGGCACATGATGGATGGATCAGATTAGAATCATTCACAAAGTCCTTTAAATCAGAATAACTATAATCTAACATTGTTTAAAACAATTATCTAATGTAAATATGCAAGGCTGAAAACCAAGGGAATTGCTATTTCTAAAATCAGAAAAGTGGCCACAATTTAACTAAGAAATTCTGCACAAAGTTTAGCTACTTTCCTCCTCTCGTGGGCTGTTTTTAAATGACAGACCTTCTTTCAGTGTAAAATGTCATTACAAGGCATTAAAATTAAGGAAGATAAGCAAAATGAAACAAATAACGAAGTGTCAAGAATCTGTCACTAAAGCGGCATATGGCAGTCAGGCTCAATCCCTTCTGTCACTAAAGTGGCGTATGGCAGTTAATCAGTTAATTAATTTGACTTCCGCAAATATCCAATTGCTTTGAAAGTCCTCTTGCCTTTTGCATTCTTATTTTAATATCTTTATATGTTGACCAATCTGTGACTACACTACTAGCTAAATAAGTGTATAATTCTGCCCCTTGAAGTGAAGTTTCATCATGCTTGATTTATTCTCACTATCTTTGTCTTTCCGTATGAAATTTTAGATTTAATTGTTGTGACTTCCTGTCGGATATGTTTAGCTAAATCCTGCATCTCATTTCAATGTGTGGGACAAGAAGGCAACATCATTAATGAAGTCCAAATCATCAAGCTTCAATACACAAGCAGACAATATTGGGACTAAATGTACCTAATGTCAAATGCAGGCATGCTCACAACTTTCATGTTAGAAGCTCTCAAAGTAATATTCTTACTCCTAAGCAACAGTTTAGAGGAAATATTGTTGACAAGAAGTTCTTACTTTTCTCTCCATTTGAAGACTCATTATGGATGTATGGAAGGGGGAAATGTATACAACAAAGAATGGCTGCCGCCATAAGTATTGCATCGACTTTAATGTGTGACACAAGTAATAATTATTTTCCATAAAGAACTATGTTATATTTGTTATGATAAACTAATAATATTACACTGCGATAGAATCCCAAACTAAAATTCTTAAACAGGACTTGAGGAATAACATATCTGAAATGATGCCTTGAAGTAATCATAAGACACTTTGTATCGTTAATCATCTTGAAAAACAAAATATCAAATTTATTTATATAGTTTATGTTTGCATACAAATGTAACTTACCAATCCTTTCAGATTGACTGTAGACATAAGATGGAGAGTAAACTACCATCAAGTGTCAAGATAGAACAACCTGAAGTCTGTGTAGCTCAAGGTAAGATTAAGTGCAATATAACGTAACAACAGTTAGTTGAATATTCTTTACAGGATGTTGCAATCAACCCCAAACATTCATTGGCTCTTTGTGATTTACTATATAATTCTACACTTAGGAGTTTGCCATTTCTTTCTGAACTGTCAAAGCATTATACCATCAAAATCATTACAGTAGCATAATGTAAATCTACTCAGACACTGGGAAAACTAAGGTCATAGGTGTGACCAAGTATCTACCGGGATCAGTGCACAAATCTGCAGCTGAGAAGAACAAGGCACTCTCTTGTCCTGACAATCAGAAATTGCTGTCAAAGGCAGAGGTAAAAGACCCCCGAGTGAATATGGAAGACAAAGGGAAGCTACCACATTACCTTCCCAAGACAAGTTTAAAATAGGAACATGGAATGTCAGGAAATAGTTGAGATAGGAAAGTTACATAATGTAATAAAAGAAATGAAAAATATAAAGATTAATATCCTAGGCTTGAGTAAGATGAGGTGGAGGAGATCTGTGTAAATAACAACAGACAAACATGCAATAATTTGTTCATATGGTCATAGGTACGGAAAAGGAGTAGGACTAATGTTTGATAAGGACACAGATAAATCAATTAATGGTTATTTGATTACATCAGATAGTTATTATTGTCAAATTCAAAGTAAAACCAAGAGATATAAATATTCAAGTGTAGGTACCAAAAACAAGCAGTAGTGGAGTTACAAACATTTTATGACAAAGCAGAAATTGTGACAGTGGTTGACAATTTAAAAATGATTCAGGAGCGTCCTTAATGTCAGGAACAGGCATATACTTTTTTAACAACAAGCTAAGAAAAATATGAATCAATCTCAGATAAAGTTACGTATTTTGAAATGACCTATTAAATGTCTTTTGTTGAAGGCCTTTTCTAAGATATCACTTAAGTTATTCACACATCTCTAGAGCTTTAACTAGCCAGCACTTGTTGCATCTTCCAATGGCACTTTCTCTGATAAAATGAATATATCGTATCAGCCCTTAATCATCAGATCTGTCTGCATCTCAATCATTTAAGATACTGACATGGTTTTCCTTTATTTCATAAGTTGTAAGTCAGGTCTTAGTCAGATATGACTGAGCTACCGTATGACAGTAGACGATACTACCTGCTTTCTGTAAGCGCTAAATGTTGGGCGGCGCTTACCAAACCTGACACCCCACATTGTGCCAACGGCTTCGGGCGGAATAGCGCAATTGGGAGGGTACTAGCCTTATCCTGGTGCGAGGAAATGCAACCCAAAGACAAAATAAGTCATGGCAGGGCAGACCAGGCCCTAAGCCTTGGTTGGCAGCTGGTCTAGGATCAAAGCTCCGACAGGCGGACAGTTAGAGCATTGCTTTGCTGATCCGGCAGCTTCTGCAGCTTGTCTTGTTCCAGATGTATAGGTGTTAACTTTCCTCTGGAGTGAACTAGGCAGGACGAGAGAGAGAGATCATGCTGCATGGGCAACACATGGTTTCTTTATTTTAGCCCAGGCTTTGTGCTATGGAGAGGCAATAACTCCATCCCTGGTCTTAACAGGTCTCGGAATCAAAGCGAGAGGCAACTGTTACGGGTTATAAGTCCTTGTCAGTTGGCGTAGACATGGGGTGCCACGCGTTGCCTCTGATGGTGGGAGACACCTACAGGTGTCACTGATCAGCTACCGCCCGCCTCAAGCTGGGCAGCCCCCGGCCAATTGGGTGCTGATCCGCCACAGCCTGCCTGCTTCAATGGGTGCTTGGGGCTAGGACAAAATCTGAATCGCAGGCTGTAAAACCAATGCACCAGGTACTAATAAAAAGAATAATAGAAACCTCAAGCTACGGCTTGCAACCTGGAACGTGAGAACCATGTGTCCAGGATTGTCCACTGACTTGACAAATATTGACGATGTGAGAAAAACGGCTATGATTGATGCTGAACTCAATCGTCTTAACATTGATATTGCTGGCCTGCAGGAGACTCGCCTCGCTGAGGAAGGGTCACTCAGGGAAAACAATTACACCTTTTTTCGGAAGGGAAGAGGGCAGGCAGAAAAAAGGCAACACGGTGTGGGCTTTGCAGTGAAGAATTCGCTACTGGGAATGATTGATATCCCAGCTGGAGGTAATGAAAGATTATTATCACTGCGCTTGGCAACCTCCTGTGGATTTGCCACCATTCTCACTGCATATGCACCGACACTCACTTCCTCTGATGATGTGAAGGATACGTTCTATGAGCAGCTAGACTCTGCGATCAAGGCAGTTCCAAAATCCGACTACATTTATATGCTCGGTGATTTCAATGCTTGTGTGGGCAAGGACTCGAGTTCATGGCCAGTGTGCCTTGGAAAATACAACATCGATCACATGAATGATAATGGGCAAAGGCTGCTGGAGCATTGCACTAGAAATGACCTATGTATTACAAACTCCTTTTTTAAAACAAAAGAAATGCATAAGGTCACATGGAAACATCCAAGATCCGGCCATTGGCATCAGCTGGACTTCATTATCACACGGAGACAACATCTGAACCATACATCATTAACTCGAAGTTACCACAGTGCTGACTGTGATACAGATCATTCTTTGGTTGTTGCAAGGGTTAGACTGAGACCAAAGAGAATCTACACAGCTAAACACAAGTCTAGCCCCAGGATTAATATTATTAACACTCACGATCCTGGAAAGTGCGTTGAATTTCAACAGCAACTTGAAGACGCTTTCAATGATACATCAGAAAATTGTATAGTAAATGATAAATGGAATAAACTTAAGGAAACTATTTATAAAACAGCGGTAGGGGTTTACGGCACTGAGGATCATAAGAGGCAGGACTGGTTTGCGGCAAACAGCCAGATACTGCAGCCCTTGATTGATAAAAAGAGGATAGCTCTCTTAAGAAACAAGGAAAGACCAACGCGTAACACTCTGAGTGAGCTTAAGCATGTACAAAAAGGATGTACAAAAGGCTGCCAGGCAGTGTGCGAATGACTATTGGATCAAATTATATGAGTCCATTCAAATCGCAAGTGATAAGGGAAACATCAGAAGCATGTATGAAGGGATAAAGAAAGACTGTGGTCCAATGATCAAAAGAAGTGCACCGCTGAAAACCTTGACTGGAGAAATCATAACTGATAAGAAACAGCAGATGGATAGATGGGTCGAGCACTATTTAGAGCTTTACTCAAGTGAGACCAAGCTAGCGGATGATGCCCTCAACGCCATAGAGGCCCTGCCAACTCTTGACCACCTGGACACACTTCCCACTATAACAGAAGTTAAGTGTGCTATAAATGAGCTTGCATCTGGCAAGGCTCCAGGTAAGGATGGGATTCCAATAGAGGTAATCAGGAGTGGGCAAGACACCCTCGCTCTACAGATCCACCAGCTAATAGAGCTATGCTGGCGAGATGGACAAGTCCCACAGGATTTCAAAGATTCAAACATCATAACACTGTACAAGAACAAGGGAGATCGGAGCGACTGCAACGACTATAGGGGTATCTCACTTCTGTGTATTGTTGGGAAAGTATTTGCCAGAATTGTCATGCGCAGACTTCAAGTCCTGGGAGATCAAGTCTACCCCGAATCACAGTGCGGCTTCCGTCAGAACCGGTCTACCATTGATATGATATTCTCATTGCGACAGATGCAAGAAAAATGCCGGGAACAAAATCAGCCACTGTTTATTGCCTTCATCGACCTCACAAAGGCATTCGATTTGGTCAGTCGTGAGGGTCTGTTCAAAGCACTAAAGAAGATTGGCTGCCCATTAACTCTTCTGTCCATTGTGGAATCGTTCCACACAGGCATGAAGGGTAAAATCAAGTTTGATGGCTTAACTTCAGAAGAGTTTGAAATCAAGAGTGGAGTTAAGCAAGGTTGTGTACTAGCCCCTACCCTCTTTGGGATATACTTTTCACTTCTACTGAAATATGCCTTTCGTGATCAGGATGACGGTATATACATTCACTAACGCTCAGATGGTGGCTTCTATAATGCTCAGAGATTGAAGGCCAAGACCAAAATTAGCAGGGTACTAATCAGAGAGTTGCTTTTTGCGGATGATGCTGTGATTACGACCCACTCTGAGGAAGAATTATAACATCTACTATCTGCATTCTCCAATGCTTGTTCTGAATTTGGTTTAACAATTAACAAAAAGAAGACACAGATTATGTCACAAGGTGCACATGGTGTACCATCAGTCTTTATTGACGACGCCGAACTGGAGATAGTAGACCATTTTACATATCTAGGATCAGAGGTAAATAGCAAATTATCCCTCAATCAGGAAATCATCAGGATTGGCAAGGCAGTAAAAACAATGAACATGTTAGCAAAAAGAGTCTGGGAGAACAGGAAGCTTACTGCCAAAACTAAAGTCCTTGTCTACCAAGCCTGTGTCCTTAGTACTCTTCTTTATGGCAGTGAAACCTGGACAACTTACTCACGCCAAGAGAAACGTTTAAACAGCTTTCATATGCGGTGTCTGCGAAGAATACTTGGTATTAAGTGGCAAGACAAAATCACAAATACTGAAGTATTGGAAAGATCAGGTTGTGTGACGGTGTATTCCATGCTCAGTCTTCGTAGACTTAGATGGATAGGACACGTTAGGAGGATGGATGATGGTAGAATACCAAAGGACATCTTTTTTGGTGAATTACAGACGGGTAGGAGATCTCAGGGTCGGCCTCTACTACGATACAAAGATGTGTGTAAGCGGGACATGATTGATACAGGCATTGATAATGCACAATGGGAGCACGTCGCCGCTGAACGTGTTGCATGGAGGGCAACTATCAGAAATGGAATAAAGACAAAGGAGAAAATGATTGCAGATAAAGCACACACAGAGCGTGAGAGACGTAAGATGGTGCAAAATGGTGGAAATGACCATGTTTTCACATGCACCTACTGTGGGCAAACATTTGCAGCAATAATTGGCCTTACCAGCCACACTCGCCACCGCCATGGATCGTAGTTATTGCCATATGACAGTTATTAAGCCTTTTTGAAGCACAATGTACCAAACTATCGTCTGTCAAGACGGAAAGGTGCCAAAGGTGCCAATGAGTATCCGCCCCTAATCATCAGATCTGTCTGCATCTCAATCATTTAAGATACTGACATGGTTTTCCTTTATTTCATAATCAAAGCTTCATGAAGCTATGAGGCACTGTAAAAATATTTTTTTAATCACTTACATTAAGCTTGGTTAACAATGCAATGAAACCTTCAAAGTCTGTGTAGGGTCTGTAATTGTTGGCAATACAGTACAAAGCCATGAAATGTACATTCATATGTTGCAGCATATTAGCATCCATGTTTTTTTCCCCCCCTCCCACTTTGCTAAAGGAGCACATTCAGGATTCGTCTTTGTACTTTCACCCTTCTGACACTTGAAGTGCATATAGGATGTGTGATGCTTTGTAAGTTTCCAATTTAAATAGTCCCAAACATCCAAACATAACTTTCAAATTTTGGTCAGCAGTGTTGATGGGAAACTTACTGCCCAGTTGGTAATTCTTTCTTCATAGAGCAGCAGTGGTATAATTTCTAGCCATGATTGCAAAAATTTTAATTTGCACGACTGAGGGAATTTAGAAACACTATTTAGTACAACAGCATCAGTTACCAGCACTGGTGCTACATCAAAGAAGATCTGATACGAGAGCAAGAGTACGTAGATAAGAAAATGGATTGATGACATGAAAGACTTTGTACAATCACATGGAATGACACAATCCTGTGCCACTCATCTGGTGCTGGAACATTAACTATTCCTTCTTACGATGCTTGACGACAAACATAGAAGATGATGATCATGATCTTCAGTGATAGGTTTTTCATTGTCGCCTCAAACACAGTAATTAAGTTTATGTGGATCATTTTCATCTTGAAAATTACAAACGGCACATGGATTGGCTATCTTCATGCATTTGTTCACTCTCTGTCACTATGTGGTACATTTTCAGGCAAAGTTGACCCACTTCATATCCTGGTGCGAGGAAATGCAACCTAAAGACTAAATGTTGTGGCAGGGCAGACCAGGCTCTAAACCTTGGTTGGCAGCTGGTCTAGGATCGAAGCTCTGACAGGCGGACAGTTAGAGCATTGCTTTGCTTATCCGGCAGCTTCTGCAGCTTGTCTTGTTCCAGATGTATAGGTGTTAACTTTCCTCTGGAGTATACATCACCAATGCAATGAACTACATAACTTTGTTGTGGCTTGAGATATGATATCGAGAATACAGGTGAGAATTTGTCGTCAATCAGCTGATTCAGTGTTCTGTGCAATTGCCAGACTTTGCTCCACCATGTCCCTCCTCATCACTGAACAAGAATGGGTTCTCTGGTGCTCGGTTTGAGAGCTGATTCTTTCAATGACAAATCTGATTTGAGAAGTTCTTCTTCTGCTGCGTTCATCCAGAGAATTTTTTCAGACGTGATTGCATTGTGCCTGTTTACAACAGAGCTGCATTTTTGCACCATTAGGCCGACACATCCGACTTCTACGGGTATTTGTTGACCAGGTTAACCTTTAATTGATAGGCTATAGCTGCATTGTGTGCCTGTTTGATTACACACATGTTCATAATCATTACTTGGTATATTCATGAGTATATTAATTATTTACTTCTGTGTGTTTCAGAAATACTCTCTTGGTCTCCAAAGAGTTCTTACCACTCCATGCAAGAGAATTCACAAAAGTGGACATATGACAGCATAGACATGAAGCTTGTGAAACAAGAACTATCAGATGTTCTGTGTGAGGACAGGAGTCACAGCTTCAGGAAAATGGTAGACATAGCTGGGGGTAGCATCATTCAAGAAATGGAAGAACACAGCAACTCAGAATCAAGAATGGTTGAGAACAGTTGTAAGTCATCAGTAAAACATGAAAATTGTTGTCAAATGTCAGAAAGTGTGTCTTCTGTGAGTGATACTAAAGATAAACTATCTCTGGCTATTGAGAATTGTCAGCAGCAAAATAAGGAAATGCAAGAAAAACATATACAGAGCTTTGCAATGTCTCTTGGTGACATTTTCAATTATGTCAGTTATAGCTCTCAAAGAACTCACACAGTAGACTTGTCTGATGTTTCTTGTCCAAATATTTGTGTATGCAGATATAAGAGAACACATAATGAAGGTATGCCAGATGAATGGGATGGTGTTTTGATTCAAGATGACCATCTAGAGTGTCAAAAGTACATGAATCACGAGAGCATACATACAGGAGAGAAACCTTACAAGTGTGATATTTGTGGTGCTTCTTTTGCTGAAACTAGCAAACTGAAGCAAAATAAGAGAACACATACAGGAGAAAAACCTTACAAGTGTGATGATTGTGGTGCTTCTTTTTCTGAAACTGGCAGTCTGGGGAAACATAAGAGAACACATACAGGAGAAAAACCTTACAAGTGTGATGATTGTGGTGCTTCTTTTTCTGAAGCTGGCAGTCTGAGGAAACATAAGAGAACACATACAGGAGAAAAACCTTACAAGTGTGATGATTGTGGTGCTTCTTTTTCTGAAGCTGGCAGTCTGAGGAAACATAAGAGAACACATACAGGAGAGAAACCTTACAAGTGTGATGATTGTGGTGCTTCTTTTTCTGAAGCTGGCAGTCTGAGAAAACATAAGAGAACACATACAGGAGAAAAACCTTACAAGTGTGATGATTGTGGTGCTTCTTTTTCTGAAGCTGGCAGTCTGAGGAAACATAAGAGAACACATACAGGAGAAAAACCTTACAAGTGTGATGATTGTGGTGCTTCTTTTTCTGAAGCTGGCAGTCTGAGGAAACATAAGAGAACACATACAGGAGAAAAACCTTACAAGTGTGATGATTGTGGTGCTTCTTTTTCTGAAGCTAGCAGTCTGAGGAATCATAAGAGAACACATACAGGAGAAAAACCTTACAAGTGCAATGATTGTGGTGCTTCTTTTACTCAAGCTGGCAATCTGAAGGACCATGCGAGAATACATACAGGAGAAACACCTTACAATTGTGATGATTGTGGTGCTTCTTTTACCCGAGCTGACAATCTGAAGACCCACAAGAGAACACATACAGGAGATAAACCTTACAAGTGTGATTGTGGTGCTTCTTTTACTACAACTAGCAACCTGAAATCACATAAGAGAACACATTCAGGAGAGAAACCTTACAAATGTGATGATTGTGGTGCTTCTTTTACTCAAGCTGGTAACCTGAAGAAACATGAGAGAACACATTCAGGAAAGAAACCTTACAAGTATGATGATTGTGGTGCTTCTTTTACTCAAGCTGGCAGTCTGAAGGATCATAAGAGAATACATACAGGAGAGAGACCTTACTAGTGTGATGATTGTGGTGCTTCTTTTACTAAAGCTGGCTGTCTGAAAAAACATAAGAGAATACATACAGGAGAGAGACCTTACAAGTGTGATTATTGTGGTGCTTCTTTTACTCAAGCTTGCAGTCTGAAAAAACATAAGAGAATAAATACAGGAGAGAGACCTTACAAGTGTGATGATTGTGGTGCTTCTTTTACTCAGACTTGTAATATGAAGAAACATATGAGACTGCATCATCATCATGTGCTCTGCCAACTACCATAGGATTTCATGTATCGCCTCAGATCTCGGTCCCTATTCAGGATCAACTCTGCTAATATTTCTCACCATGTCACCATATAGTCCATCCAGCATCATCTCTCTCAGTCTGCCCATGTCTCTTATCCCACTGAGCTTTTCAGTCATCAAGCTTTCCCATGCTTCTCTTCTCATCACAGTATTAAAGAATGTTATTTTCTCTTTCTGATAGTTCTATATAATGTTCTACTTTCATTAGTTTCGTTCAAGCAATCATTGTTAAGTTACTCTGGCAATCCAAGCCATTTACAACAACCATCTTGCTACTTCCAATAAATTGAAAGACACGTTATCCAATCCAACTGGATTTTACTTAGATCCTAAAGCCAGCAACCCTGAGAAATTGGACGCAAGACTGAGGAAAGACATTCAGTCACTTTTAGATAGTAAATTCATCAGGTGACTGCACAGTTAGTCATTCCAGGGACTCATAAACTCTCAACTTTATGGCCTTCCTAAATTGCACAAGCCTGGTTTACCACAGAGATTTATGTAATCTATGCTCAACTCTGTCCAACACAGGATGGTGCTTGCAGAACTGGCTTAACCAGTGTGACTGTCTTTCAACCCTTTAATATTAAAAGACTAATTTGAACTGGTTAAACTACTGGATACTATCGATCTTAAACTAAAGCACATGGTGTCAGTGGATATTGCCTCTATTTTCACTGAGGTTCCCATGGAAGAAACAGTGATCATAAATTGTGATCACATTCGGAGCCATATCGAGAACAAGTGACCCAACTGTTCAAGACACCAGATACGGCGGAGAAGAATGGGAAGTTCCAAGCCTAAAACTAGAAGACACCCAGTTAGTTACTTAGTTAGTCGACAGATCATCCTCATTGCACATCTAACCATTCAGTCCATAAGTGCTCGGATCCCCTCAGCAAATCCCACAGCTTTAGCGGCTAACGACACCAGTTCTGTGTTGGTTTATCAATCTTCTTTGGCTTCCTGCGTAGTGTTCTTGTTTAACTACACCTCTTTTAATTTGCTGTTCTCACAGTCTAGCCATGGTTGTAGATTCACGGTCATCATGTAGAGCATTCAGAATGTCAGCCTGGTCCATGGCGCGTCCACCCTCCACATTAGCCTCACCTGTGAGCTTGTCAGCCCGCTCATTTCCTTGTACTCCTGAATGCCCTGGCACAAAGATAAAACTAATCTTTGCCAGCCGAGACCGCTCCAGAGGCAGCAACCAGCCTCTTCAGATGCACCCCATCTCTATCCTCTTGAGCATGCTCATTGAGTCGCTAAGGAAACATGTCCCATTGAATGTCTGTGTCTCGAGCCATGTTATTGCTTTACTTGTTGCCATGACTTCCATAGTCAGGCTGCTTGTGGTCCCAACAAAAGAACCGGAGTCCTCCTTCGCAATTCTCCTTCCGGGCTGAGACCGACCCATCTGTGTAAGTGACAGCATCACCGTCTACCGAATTCTCGAAAATCAACGCTTGTACTTCTGCCTCCACTGCAGCCGGATTTTCTTGTCAGCATTTTCTGTCTAGTTGGATGCAAACTGAAAAGGACGTACAGAAATCTGTTGGCACTTGTACACACTCCTCACCAGGTTCTAAGTCCTCAAATGAACACACCTGTTGTAGAATGTCTTCGGCTAGACTCATCCATGACCTTCCACTTTTTAACCTGCTGCCCTTTGCCTTTCTAATTTCACTATGCAGTGGATGTTGTGTGTTTGCGTTAACTCTGAGGTAGGAACGTGCTCTGCAAATTTGTATTCTGTTTTCAATGGTTGGAAAATCAAGAAGGTAGCGCATCGCCCTGCATGCTGTATCTCTTGTACATCCAAGAATAATGCGCATAGCTTCATTCTGTATCCTTTCCATCCTTTCTATCTGCTTACGGCTGAGAGTCAGGATCGCGATCGCATACTCTAAAACAGACATGACCAGCCCTTCGTATAGAAGCCATAGATGGCGCTGCTCACAGTTTGCTGCCGCATTCACCTGCATCGCAGCCAAGCCCCGCTTGGCCTTTGTTATCACCTTGTCTACATGCTCATTATAAGCAAGGCTTCGATCAAAATGTATTCCCAGGTAGTTTATTGCCTGCATTCTTTCCACCGTCTCTGAACACAGCTTTACAGTTGGTGTTGGTGTGTTGACAATATGATTTTTCAATGAGACCCAAGTCACTGTTGCCTTTGTTGGGTTGACCATTGCGCCAGCTTCAACACACCAAGTACTTAAGCGACTGAGTTCGGTTTGTAGTTCCACAGCAACGTGATCTCTATCCTTGCCCTGACGATACACTAAAACATCGTCAGCATATGACAATGTCCTCCCCGGTCTAGTGATCTGCTCCTGGTGATCCTCACAGTGTAGGCGTTGAACAGCACCAGAGATAATGGTGATATATTGTTGTCGGTTCCGAAGTCCAAATGCCACATCTAAAAACTACTTTCCATTGGAAGAGTGCTGCAGCGATCCAATTAAGGAGGAAAGGACTTATCTTGAGTTCAAGAAGTCACCCAATGTTCAAGAAGAGAAGCGAAGACACTACTGACACCAAGGCCACCAGATTGGGCAAAGAACCTGCCTACTAGCTGCACCAAAGCGCCACCATCACAGCCAAAAGAAGGAAAACTGCCAGAAGCCACAAATGAAGTGACCACTGGGAAAGGTGATGACAACCCACTACAAACAAGAACAAGACTACCCTTAATTAGACTAAGTAGAAAGACATCATAGTCGAAAAAAACTGACATGCAGCAGACAATCAAATGGGTGATCAAACGCATCCAAGTGGAGCTTACAGATGGCCAGATACAGAAGCAGCTGCAGCAGGAGAATCTCCACATTCATGTCATAAAGGTGGAGTGGCATCTGGTCTGTGCCAAGATACCAACAACACTTGGTGTGGTGACAACATAGGGAAGTAAAATGCCTTAAGTGATGATGGTCAGGAAACAACAATAGCCTGAACGTTTTATTCCTAGAATTACACAATGCTCTTGGTGTCAGAGGGCTGGTCACTCTAGAATGACATGTCACAGCAAGACAGACATCTGCCGATGCTGTGCCAAAGATCATGCCAAAGAGGACACAAACTTTCAGAAGCCTAATGATAATATAAAGTGTGTGAACTGCCTTGGCAAACATAGAACAAGATACCTGGGCTGCCTGTACCTCCAAAGACACAGAGACATAAAACTCACAACAACAACAAACACACCATTCAAGGAAGCATGGGGGACATGTGAGATAGCCACAGACATTTCACAAGATGATAAAAAGCAGCTTCAAGGCCAGATAGCTGATCTGAAGAAACAAATCAACAAACTCCTGACACAGAAACCAGCTAATGAAAACCAAGTACAATACATCGGCAACAACGCAAGACTTCTGGAAGAAATTTTAAAAAGCCAGGGCAGCATAAAGCAAGAGGTGAAACTCTTAGCTAAGATAAAGAAAGGAACAGCAGACATACTACAAGCGATTCGAACAGAAAGAGAACAAGTAAGAATCAACAGGGAGCTAATCCAAAAACAAGCCAACAGCCATGCCAAAGACAACTGAGAAACCTCAAGCTGAGGCCACATCACAACACCTCGGAGAACCTCAAGCTGAAACCAGCAACCCATTCGCAATGAACATTACATTCATGGGGATACCAGTGTTTAACCGGAGAGATGACAAAATCCTAGACAGCTTATAGGAGAGAGCCAATAAATTTATCAGAGACCACAATGAGATATTCGGATGGAACAAACTACCTAAAGAAAAGGCAGTTAATCTAATGGCAGTACTGCTCATGTTTCAGGCATGGAAAAGGTGCAGAAAAAAGAAACAAAGCAAACAAACTAAAGAATGAGTTCTTTTAAGGACTGCAACCACTCAATACAGACAAGCTAGGAGCCAACACTGACAAACGAAAAAGTGGGTAGAAACAAACACAAAGGAAAACCCTCCAGCCAAACCCCCAGCTGACATCACAGACATAAACTCTACTGCATCAAAAAGTCAGCTGAAACTGAGATGACAGAAACTAAACTCCTACCATGAACCACCACAATTATAACCAAAGCTGTCAGCCTACCAACATCCAAATTCAAGAAATTACTACTGCTGTGCATATCTAATATTAACTTCATTTTTCTTTTTAAAAATTGTACCACCGAATTGACAGTGTCCATGAGGAGTCATCTAGGTCCCATTCTAGCAGATGTCTTTATGGTGCTCTCAGGAAAACAAAGAGCCTAAATAATTAAGGACCTAGTTCTATACCACTGGTATGTGGATGATATATTATTCATCCCAGAGACCAGGCAACAGGCTGAATCACTCCACTCCATCATGAACCAAGTCCAAAAGAACATTTCTTTGTCTGTTGACCATGATCATAATGACACCTTATTATTCTTTGAAATACTATTTTGACATTGACAGGATTGCACCATCCAAAGATCTGTCTATTGAAAGGGAATATTGAAGGACCAATACCTGAATTTAAACAGCTTTGCAACTATTCAGCATGAGCTTGGCCTGGTACAGACCCTGTTTAATCAAGCTAGAATGATTTGCTTTGATGACACATAAAAAGAAGTCTCAAAACTCTTAACCATAATCTTCAATCTACTGTATATTCAATTGACTTCATCAAGCAACATTACTAGCCACCCAAACCTACTCCCAAATGTAGCAATTAGCAAATCAAGTAATTAAACATATACCAGTACTGGTGGAAAACACATTTAATCGGTCTACAGGAATCTCTGTGCAGTCAACAGGTCATAAAATGCTTAACTCGCAGATTTTGAGACCTTTTTTTTAATAGCCATCATAAAGTTAAAAAAGAAAAGACATCTTGTATATTGTATTTGATGAGCAATAAATGATTGCTCAAATACATCAAGGCATTAGTAATTAGATGGCTCCAGTCAGTATTGTGCAAACATGAAATGTTTATTTTAGATTTGCGAATATCATGGGGAAATCTTATCTCTTATTTCAAACATCAGTGACTATGTTTTAAGTAATTTAGTCCTAGTATAATTGATTTATTTGCTTCATATGATATTTAACTCTGCAGTATGCACCTGATGAGATGCAGCAAAATATGCCAGGCAATAAATTGGACAACATATTGTTTGTGGCTTCTGTGTTTAAACTGTATAAATATATTAATTTTTATTTCAACACAAGTAGGAAATCAAGGCAATGGATGCAGTGTAAGCAACCATGGTTTGGGAGTGTGAAACGAAAGAGGATACAGACTTGTAGAATGAGCAAAAGAACAAGAAATGGTTGTAGGAAACACCTAATTTTTAACTGTATCCTAGAAGATTATGGGCATGGAGGAGTCAAGACAGTAGGATTAAAAACCAGATAGAATACATCCTGATTAGCAGAATGTTTCAAAATGTGTTAACAGTTGTAAAAGCAGTCCCCAATGCAGACTGTTTGCCATGAGTCTGCCCAGTGGGAAAAGTAACAGACAACAGTTCAGAAACTAGTTAGTATTAGTGAGGTATATTCACAGGGACTGGGAAGAAAGAACTGGCAGGAATAGGGGCCTAAAGTTAAGAGCCAATCAGATAGGGAGCTCAGGTCATGTGATGGATCGGGCGAGCGGGGAAGCCGGCGGAGACATTTGATTCCGCTGAGAGCCACCAGCACGATCACTTCGCAAGTAAACAGACAGCCAGAGTTGGAAGTCAAGGAGAACAAAGAGAATATCCATCATGACAGTTTTTTAAGAGTTTGTCAAGACAACTTATGCAGCCGCCAATAATCTATAATGACTTGCAGAAATGCCATCGCAACCAGGCGACTGGGCACAAGACAGTAAATGAGCGAATCTACCTGCACCGTTTGGGTGAGTCCACAGGCCTGTGTTGACCTCCAGTTGAGTTGAACCGCCAGACTGTAAGTAGGGCAGTACTAAACATTAGTGTGCAGGAAGTCTAGTGCTAAACAGTCATGATAAAAGGTTATGGAGTTGTAGGCAGATCAGTTGCTGGTGGGAATGTGTATACGGCATTAATGTGCCGACGTAGCCAATGCTGATGCTGCTGTTGCTTAATAAACATTGTTGTTCACTCCATACCTGCGACGCAACTTTTTTGGTTGATTTCTTGTGTGCACACATATAGAACTGTCAGTGTGGCTTGTACATACCCCTAATAGCACCCTGGCACTTTTATAGTTTTCACAGATTAATTACAGGCACAATGAGGGTAAAGTTAAAGAAAGTCAAGTATACAACATGAAACACTAAATATGATTTGTGCAAATTGAAAACTGACAAAGAACTGCAAGATAATTTTAACATAAAAGTACAGAATTATTGTCGGATCTGGAGATCCTATTTCAGGATGTGGACGATCAATGGGAAATGTTAGAATTCAATCAGTTGTGCTGCAGAAACAACTATTCCAAAATTAAAGAAAGTGGGGCGTAAGATAGGATGACTGAAGAAATTTTACAACTAATGGAAACAAGAAGACAGAACAAACATAATCCTGCCAAATATGAAGAAATTCACAGAAAAGTCATAATATTATGTAAGGAGGCAAAATAAGCATGGCTCGAGAAAAACTGCATAGAAATTGATATACAGCCATCCATCTATCATATGCCATGCTGGTAAACGTGGGCGGTTATCTTTTGCCATCTCACTCGATCACTAGAGTCGTGGATCAGCTCCGTGTTCCTGTCTTGACCATGCCATGAGCCAAGCCATCCAGGTATTTACTTCTCGGTCTTCCCCTTGGTCTGTTCCTTTTGATCTTGCCAGTTGTCACCAAGTTCTCCAATTCGTTTCAAATTCAACACAAAAGTAAAAATACCAAACTAATGCACAAAAGAATTCAGGGGCTTACTAATAAAATAACACATACATCAGCAGGTTGCCTAAAGACAAAAGATGGAAAAATCATAATGGAGAACAGTATAATATTCAAAATAATAATGTAGGACTATCAATTTTGAAGATGGTTCAGAATGCTCTTAACCATATGAAATCTGGCAAGACCCCTGGTTCAGACAGCATCACAACAGAAATGATTAATGCTTTAGAAGAATATGGAATAGATAAAGTTACCAGACTCCTGAATACCATTTATGATACTGGAAATATACCTCATCAATTATGTAACTCTGTATTTATTGCAATCCCAAAGAAATCAGGAGCCTTGGAATGTGATCAACATCGAACAATTAGTATAATTAGGCACATCATACAGATTTTGCTAAGAATTACCATGCAAAGAGTTAGGAAGAAAATACAACCTGAAATAGGAGAAGAACAATGTGGGTTGTTAGAAGGCAAGGGTTCAGTAAATGCTGTGTATATTCTGAGAACAGTAATTGAACTATCCATAGAAGTAAACAAAGATCTACACCTTTGCTTTATTGACTACACAAAGGCTTTCAATAAAGTGAGACATGTCGATATGTTAAGGATGCTTGAAGATCTACAATTGATGGAAAAACCATTAGACTTGTTAAAAAAAAACATATATTGGAAACAAGCTGCCATAAGAATTGATAATGAAGTAGGTCAATATCAGCCTATTAAAAGAGGTGTGAGACAGGGATGTGTAATATCTCCAGATCTTGTTTCCCTGTACAGTGAAAATATTTTCAGAAATGTTGAAGATATGGAAGGAATCAACATGTGGGGAACGATGCATCAATAACATTAGATATGCAGATGATACAGTCTTGATTGCAGACAATGAACAAGACCTGCACAATTTAGTAGATGCGGTTGTTACACACAGTGAACAACTAGGGTTAGAATTGAATTGTAAGAAGACACAGATTATGGTCGTCACTGGGAAGAAGGAAATACCACAATGTAATATAGAAGTAAATGGGCATATTCTTAAACAAGTGAATTGGTACAGTTATCTTAGAACATTCATAACATCTGATGGGAGATGCCTTGAAGAAATTAGAACAAGAATCGCCATGGCGAAGGTAGTCTTTTGCAAGATGAAAATCATACTGAATAATAAAACAATATCAATTGAAACGAGAAAAAGAGTGTTGAAGTGCTACATAAAACCTATACTTTTATATGGATGTGAAGCGTGGACAATAAGCAGTCAAGCTGAAAAACATCTAATGGCTGTAGAAATGTGGTTTCTGAGGAATATGCAAAGAATACCATGGACAGGCCGAAAGACCAATTAACAAGTCCTTCAAGAAACAAATGAAGATCGTAAACTGATTAGAGACATTAGACGTAGACAGTCAAATTTTTTGGGCATGTTATGAGAAGAAATGAATTGGAGAACATGGTGACAACTGGCAAGATTGAAGGGAAGAGACCACGAGGAAGACCAAGAAGTAAATACCTGGATGGCTTGACCACGTGGCATGGTCGAGACAGAAACATGGAGCTGATCCACGACTCTGGTGATTGAGTGAAATGGCAAAACATGAATGCCCATGCTTATCGGCATGGCACCTGACGGATGGATGGAATTTTAATTTCTGTTTAATTCCAGCTTTGGCTCTAGAACACTCCAACATTATAACTGTGTGCCTTAACAAATCAACCATATCTCCCATTGAATGTCAATTGGTCTAAAAATACAGCCAGTACAGCTCATGGTGTGAGAGCTGGTCCTTGACTTGACTTCACGGATGTGATGTTTATGGTTGTTGTGTTCCTTTACTTTACTTCACAGATGTGATGTTTATGGTTGTTGTGTTCCTCTTTACTTTCACGGATGTGATGTTTATGGTTGTTGTGTTCCTCTTTACTTTCACGGATGTGATGTTTATGGTTGTTGTGTTCCTCTTTACTTTCACGGATGTGATGTTTATGGTTGTTGTGTTCCTCTTTACTTTCACGGATGTGATGTTTATGGTTGTTGTGTTCCTCTTTACTCAACACTTGTTAGTTTCTAATGATGGGGTATGACAGTCAACAGGCTATCACAGTGATCTTGACAGGAACAGCCACAAAGCCTGTGCTAAAATATCTCTGGTAGATAACTCAATGAAGGTAATGGTGCCAACTATGTTTGCTTAGCCGGTCTTCCCTGCCCTAACAGTCAGTGTAAACCATTTCTGTATAGTGTATATACTACATACTATGTATATACAAGTGCCCAATATTTCAGCCTGTACATTTACAATCAATGATGACAATCACAACTTATTAAAAACCCACACAAAATAATATTGCCACACTAGTCTATCGCATGCACTTTGGCAACTGTTACAGCCACAGTCTGACAGGGAAACAGTGATGCAGACTGAGCTGTCTGGGGGTTTCATGAATGAGTGCTCCTCCGAAGTCGGAGAGTGTCTGCCTGCACGGCGAGATACCACCAGTCTGCACACCAATAAGCCAGACATGGGACAACGGATGCTCACGCAAACCTCAGGTCCTGTATGATATTACACTGATGTTGGACAACAGGATGCCTTCATCCGACATACAGGACTTCACGGTGGAGTTCACAGCCAGCGAATACAAGCAAGCATGAATGAGTGTAACATTTGTTTGCTTTGTGTTTATGTTCTTTTCTGATGTAAAATAATAGTTTAGTTTATCATTTGTATAATTAACTGGGTTAACTTGTTTAGCTACCTTTGTTTAACTGGTGATGGAATATCTCGAGTTTTGTGCTCTTGTTTAATAAATTTGAAATTGTTATTCTTTGTAACAGACATTAATGAAATACAACTTTATGAATAATAGTGCAGTTATTGACATTTGCAAAGTAAACAAATAAAGTTTGCTGATTATGCTTCTTCTTTTGTTCACTGTTGATTATGTTAAAGCTGAGTGGCTCTGTGGTCAATGGCTCACTAAAAATGTCTTTGGTTCACTTACTGGGGTGGAGATAATAGTAAAGGACTTTCTTCTTTGAAGCTGTAATGACGGACTACATAACTGGTAGTGTTATTGATGTTTTGCAGGATAATATTCTTTGAATATTTAAGTTTCATCTGTTGGGATTTTCAAAAGACTGTTCTCTTGGAGTGTGTCTGGCAAGGCTGTTGTAACAGATGTCGCTTGGCAAACTTGTATTTGATCAGCTTTCTATTACAAATGTTCTCTTACAATAAAATAAGGTGTTTGTAGTGGTGGTTGGTAGCCATGGCAGTGAAGTGACTAGCATGCTTGCCTAATGGCCTGGGGATCATGTACTTGAATACACAAAAGTGCAGTTTCTTTTTTACATTGACCTGTCTTCAAAGTCAACCATCCTAAAACAGGCAGCAGGAAATGTCTTGGGAAGTAAAGGCAGCCCTCTTGATATTGACCACATCACCCATCGAGTGCTGATTGTGGGGCTGGTACCATAAACTCATTACCCCGGGAAGGTTAACCCGGTCAACAAATGCCCGCAGAAGTCGGATGTGTCGGCCTAACTGCGCAAGAACGCAGCTCTGCTGTAAACAGGCACAACGCAGTCACATCCGGAAAAAAAATCCGGATGAACGCAGAAGAAGAAGAAGAAGAAACCCATTACACCTGCTGACATCTTAAAAGGTCCTTCACTTTAGTGACTTACTTGCAGTAGCTTTTCTCTTTGTAAGTATTTTGATACAACTCTACTTTCTAGAAGCTCACAAACTTTTTCCAGCTGTTATATATCCTGGAATATGACCGCTGTTGTCTTGACCTATACTCTGGTTGTTAGTTAGTTAGTTAGTTAGTTAGTTAGTTAGTTAGTTAGTTAGTTAGTCGACAGATCATCCTCATTGCACATCGAACCATTCAGTCCATAAGTGCTCGGATCTCCTCCTCAGCAAATCCTGCAGTGTGTAGCGGCAAACGACACCAGTTCTGTGTTGGTTTATCAATCTTCTTTGGCTTCCTGTGTAGTGTTCTTGTTCGGCCACCCCTCTTTTAATTTGCTGTTCTCGCAGTCTAGCCATGGTTGTAGATTCACAGTCATCCTTGGTTCTCGCAAAAGTTTTCTCATAGAGCATTCAGAATGTCAGCCTGGTCCATGGCGTGTCCGCCCTCCACCGTAGCCTCACCTGCGAGCTTGTTAGCCCTCTCATTTCCTTGTACTCCCGCATGACCTGACACGAAGATGAAACTAATCTTTACACTCCAGAGGCAGAAACCATTCTCTTCGGATGCACCCCACCTCTATCCTCTTGAGCATGCTCATTGAGTCGCTAAGGAAACATGCCCTATTGAATGTCTGTGTCTCGAACCATGTTATTGCTAGGCAGTCTCAGTAAAAGCACCAGAGTCCTCCTTCACAATTCTCCCTCCGGTCCGAGCTGTAAAGGCCCACGATCTTCTCACATGTCGGACGACCAACCCATCTGTATAGATGACCGCGTCACCGTCCAGCGAATTCTCGAAAATCATCGCTTGTACTTCAGCCTCCACAGTAGTCGGATTTTCTTGTCTGCATTTTCTATCTAGTTGGATGCAAACTGAAAATGATGTGCAGAAATTTGTTGGCACTTGTACCCACTCCTTGCCAGGTTCTAAGTCCTCAAGTGAACACGCATGTTGAAGAATGTCTTCGGCTTGACCCATCCACGACCGTCCTCTTTTTAACCTGCTGCCCTTCACCTTCATAATTTCACTATGCAGTGGATGTTGTGTGTTTGCGTTAACTCTGAGGTAGGCGCATGCTCTGCAAACTTGTATTCTGTCTTCAATGGTTGGAAAATCAAGAAGGTAGCGCATCTCCCTGCATGCTGTATCTCTTGTACATCCAAGAATAATGCGCATAGCTTCATTCTGTATCCTTTCCATCCTTTCTATTTGCTTACGGCTGAGAGTTAGGATTGCCATCGCGTACTCAAAAATAGACATGACCAGCCCCTTGTGGCGCTGCTAACAGTTTGCTGCCGCCATCACCCGCATCGCAGCCAAACCCTGCTTGGCCTTTGTTATCACCTGGTCTATGTGCTCATTATAAGCAAGGCTTCGATCAAACTCAGGTAATTCATTGCCTGCGTTCTTTCCACCGTCTCTGAACACAGATTTACAGTTCGTGTTGGAGTGTTGACAATATGATTATTCAACGAGAACCAAGTCACTGTTGCCTTTGTTGGGTTGACCATTGCCCCAGCTTCAGCACACCAAGTACTTATGTGATTGAGTTCGGTTTGTAGTTCCACAGCAACCTGATCTCTATCCTTACCCTGACGATACACTAAAACATCATCGGCATATGACAATGTCCTACCAGGTCCAGTGATCTGCTCACTGGTGATTCTCACTGTGTAGGCGTTGAACAGTACCGGAGATAATGGTGATCCCTGTGGTAGGCCTGGATATATTATTTTCGGTTCCGACGTCCAATTGCCACATCTAAAAACTACTTTCCGTTGGAAGAGGGCTGCAGCGATCCAACTAAGGAGGAATGGACTTATTTTGAGTTCAAGAAGCTGAAGCATTAAAAAATCCAATGGTACTCTGCTGTACGCGTCCTCAAGATCAATCGCTGCAGCAAAGGTTTCAATGCCTGAGTGGAAACCTTCATAGACATCATGGGCAAAAACTGCTGCAATGGTCGAGGTTTCTCTTTTTGGACGGTAGGGTAGGTGGGAAAACACCTTGCCTCTCTAGCTGGCTTGATATTTTCCTGGCAATTAACTTCTCCAGCAGCTTGCCTATTGTATTCTGCATGGTTATAACTCGATATCCTTGAATTTTTGTGTGGTCTTTGCTAAGCTTCGGCAAGGGAATCAGATAGCTGTGTAACCACTCCTCCTTGATGCTAGCACTCCCTATACTGTTGTTGTACATGTCTGCTAGTTTCTCTAGCTCGTTGTCGATACACCTATTGATGTCGTCGTATCTTATGCCATCTGGCCCTGGAGCGCTGTTGTTTGATCGTCGAAGCACAGCCTTGATTTCTTTCACTGTCATTGTGTCTTCATCCGACGTGTTCTGGGCCTTGCACCGGCCAGAGGTGACCTCCTTGGCAAGATTTCGGCCTCCCATGTCTGTCTGGTTGCTCTGCTTTAGATTGCGTTCAAAGAGGGCTTTGCCCTTGTCCTCGTCAGTCCTCTGCCAGATATGCCCTCCATATATGCCCTTTCAGCCTTCAAGTTTTCGACTTGGCTATATAGGAGTGTTTATGGTGTAGCTTGTAGTTTCTCTTTCGTTCGTACTTTGGGCTGCTTGTTGTCAGCTTCCCGGCTTCTGATGGGTTGATTGCATTCGTTACTTTCTTGGTGAGGTTGTTCATGTCTGGACAGAGTCGCGCACTTGTTGAGGCCCGGAGTAATTGTGTATCCACCCCGTCATATAGTGCTGTTTCCTTCAGGGAGTTTTACCAGTTGTCGTCTCTCCTGGTGTTCTTCCTATTACCCCGTCGTGGGTTTCCTTCGGTTCTTCTTGGTGTTCGCCAGTCGGATCTTGGTGGCGAGTGATAACGTCCTTCCTCTGCTGCTCCTTCTTCTGTCTATGTTCTTGGATCTTCTGGTTTTGGTGTGGCTGTCTGGGTCTTGAGCAGTGTTAATACTTCATGTAGCATCTCTTCTGTTCTTTTTTTTTTAAAATCTTGTATTCTTAATAGCTGTTCTTTAGTCTCGGCCTTTATAGCAGCCATTCTAGCGACATCCTGCTCAATCTTCTGCTGAACTTGCTTCATTTCGTCCAGGATGCACTGAGTGGCTGTTATCTGTGTTTCTTGCGTCTTGTCTTTTTCTTCTTCCCTGCTTGATAGCCTTCCTTCTGTCACAGCCTTAATAGCAGCCATTCGAGCGACATCCTGCTCAATCTTCTGCTGAACTTGCTTCGTGTTTCGTCCAGGATGCGCTGAGCGGCTGTTATCTGTGTTTCTTGTGTCTTGTTTTTTTCTTATTCCATGCTGCTGAACTTTGATCGCAGGTCCTTCAGTTGGCCTTCAAGTTGCGCTTTGTCGCTTTTTGTGAGTCGATTGGTGACCTCGTACTGCCTCCTAGCCTCTTTATAGGGCAGGTTAGTTTTGATGGCGATCTTCATAGCTTCCTTGCAGTCTTGGTGGCAGGGGCTGCCGAGGTACCTGGCGCCGTGGTTGTCGAAGCAATTGGCGCATTTTATGTTAGTGTTAGGCCTCCTGAAGTCATTGTCTATCTTTGCATGCTGGCACTGACTGTATTGATGAGGTCAAGAGCAGTATCTGCAAACCTCAACCTCACTCTTGCAGGTGGCAAGGGTGTGCCAAAACTTCTGGCACTTAGAACACTGCAGCACTCTCGATATGTAGTGCTCTGGAACTTGGCCTCTCTGGACCCATCTGATGTATTGAGGGATCACTCGGTCCTCCGATGTTACAATGACGACTGTGGAGGGGATGTTGTTCTTTCCGATGATCCTCTCAGCACTGGTGATCTTGAGTTTCTTGTTCTCCCTTGTCAGCATGTCCCTGATCTGGTCGTTGGTGAGATGGGTCTTGACTCGTTTAATGACCCATCGTTTCATTATGCTGTGTCGGGTGGCTTGTATTGTGATGCCGTGGTGAAGCTTGATGTCGGCCTTCTCTCCTTGAGCGATTTTCTGCATAAGCGTTGTGGTCTTTGGGTTTTTGTTGACGGAGACCACTTCTCCATCAGGTGCCTTGCGTAGCTGGTAGATGCTGTTTCTTCCCAGCTCGTCTTCCAGCAGCTTGATTATCTTGTCAGTTGGTAGCACCGACAGTTTGGCTTCTCCCACACTTGTCTGTTTTAGCAGCAATTTGCCGGTGAAGTCCTCAGTTGTAGTTTCCTCCGATGTTGAGATTTTTGGTAAACTGGGCTGTTTCGTCTTGGTGCTGTTAAAAACTTCACGGCTGCTGCTGGCTTCAGTTAAAGTTGTAGTTTCTGACGTCGTTTGAGCTGCGGATGCGGCTTCATCTGGTGTAGAAGTGGTGACTTCATTTAATGTTTCCTCGGGTTCTGGCGTTGTGCAGCGGCTAGCAGACACGTTGTCTTCTTTCATCCTCTTGATAGTCTTAGCGACTTCCACGCTGCTAATTTTGAACGTCGGGTGTCTAGTGGAGTTTTTCTTGTCACGTGCCATTTTCTAACACACGGCCGGCTTCCGATAAGGCGACTTGCTCTCGATAGCGCGTCGAGTCGACTGATGTGTGGGGTGATGATATCTGAGCCTCTCAGTTTTAGAGTTATATAGTGCCCTGGCACTAATTCTGGCGAGTAGGGGTGTCGAGGCGCCCATGTGAGCGGAAGAGTAAAAATTGGGATTGGCAAAGATGTCAAGGACGTAGTGGCAATTAACAATTCGCGTTAAGCGCTCGAAACACAGCTGCGGAAGATTTCATTGTGTTGGTCCTTGAGTAGCCAGAGGTGCATGAGTAGCGGTCACTCAGAAAATGACTGCAAACAACCGATCGCAAAACTGCCAAGAAATCCCAAACAGCAAAAATAATGCTGGGGTTGACTGCGACGTCCAGCAAATGACATGGAACTACCTTGGGATGGGGTGGGGTTTGGAAATTAAATGAAACTGTGTTGGACATTGAGGCCGTGAGGGGAGAGTGTGCCCAACTGGAAGAAGGGACGATTTTCCAATGTCTTACGATCCCGTTAGTGGGATGCGCATGATTTGATGGCCGTGACGTGTATGTCGGCCACGCCACATTGGTCAGGACTGTTGAAGTGCATGGATACTGGTTCCTGGGAGCCACTGTTGATATAAGAAAGGTGTTGCCTAAATCTGTCAGCAAGACGTAAGCCTGTCCCACCGACATATCTCATGTCACAACGTGTGCAAGTTATCGCATAGATAACGTTGCGACTCGAGCATGAGAAACCCTCACGAATGTGTAGGGTAGTCGTAGAGAATGACAGACTCTGGGTTTGAAGTACATGTGGACAGGTCTTACAACGCGATCGAAGATAAGCCATCGTGCCAGAAAGAGACTTGTGAGGTTGGGGTAGACTGCTATGGACCAGCATAACCCCGAGGTTACGATCCCGCCTGTACGCCACCAGGGGTGCCTCTGAGAAGACATCACGGGTGGTCGGGTCCACCTGGAGAATGGATAGATGTCTCAGGAGGATATTATTGGCAGCAATATTATGGGGATAGTAAGTTAGAGAGAAGACAGGTCTATTATTTCGTGGTTTCGGCCTGGAGGAGAGAGCCTCAGTGCGACTGATAGACTGGCAGCGGTGAAGAGCTGTAGATAGAACATTCTCAGTATAGCCTCGAAGGCGAAAGAAATCCAGCATTTCGTGGGCTTTTTGATGGAAGTCATTATTATCTTGGCAAAGTCATCGGAGACGTAAAAGTTGGGAGAAGGGAATAGAAGCCTTACACGAAGGAGGTTGGAAGGAGGTATAGAGAAGGAATGCGTGTGAGTCAGTTGGTTTATAATAAACCGTCGTGCGTAGACCCACGGAACCTAAAGAGTCTGTGAGGTCTAAGAAGTTGACGGCCGACGAAGAAATGGTGGAGGTAAGTTTGATACTGGGATGAAAGTTGGAGAAGAAAGCAATGAAGTTCTAGGGGTCAGGCATGGGCATGCATGAAACACCAAAGCATACCTACTGTAGAGCTCCGGGAGCCTACCGGTGTATTGATTCCATACCTGGTGCTCCAGATAGCCCATAAAGAGGCAGGCATAACTAACACCCAGCTTAGTACCCATGGCTACCCCGCTAATCTTGTCGAAATATTCCCCATTGAACTCAAACGAGTTGAGGTTGAGGACTAACTCTGCAAGACACAGCAATGGTTCAGTGGCTATGGTAGGGTTGTGCCTTTCCTCCACGAAAAATTCCAAGGCTTTAAGGCCGTCAGTGTGGGGAATGAATGTATAGAGTGAAGTCACATCTAAAGTGAAGATGTGGTACTGAAAAGGGGTTGTGAAACTGATGGAATCGAAGATAGAGATAGCGTGGTTGTTGTCTTTGACATACGACTGGCAACCAACGGCTGAAACATGCTACCTAGGAACTCTGAAATCCGTTCAGTAGGACAAGAGCAGGCCGAGACAATAGGTCTGCCTGGGTTCCCTGGCTTGTGTGTCTTAGGCAGCATATAAAAGGCGAGTTTTCCCAAGCAGCTATCGTGGATGATCAGCGAGGTGGCAGATTTGGGCAACAGGCCTTGCTTGATGATGCTGTTCGTCACGCTTCTGACCTGGGTGATGTTGTTGACCGTCAAATCTTGTGCCCGTGGTCTGTAGAAGGTTGCATCCCCAAGTTGCTGGTTGCCTTCCTGTATGTACAAGTCCTTCCTCCAAACCACTAGTGCCCCTCCCTTGTCGGCAGGCTTGATAATATATCATCACGACGTTTCAACTGTGTGAGAGCCCGTTGCTCCTCCGCGGAAAGGTTTGAGTGCCATAGTGGCTTGAATTTTAATTGTTGTATGTCGAAAAGTGGTTTTTCGATATACAGATCAAGAACTTTAGATGCAACTGGATTGGGAACCCAAGTAGACCTGCATTTGGAGAGGTGAGAGAAGTGGTTGGTGGGATCCGAAGAGTCGTCCCTATGAGGTTGATTAATGAAATGATATTTCAGCCTGAGAGTGCAATGTAATTATGGATGTCCTGCAGTAACGCGTATCTGTCGCCAGAAGGGCGCAAAGGTATGGACCTGAGCCCTTTTTTTTGAGGACCTATTTCTCCGGTGCCGATAGGGGAAGGTCGGGAGGTATGCACACAACTAAGTTATCAGAGTCGGTAGTAGGATGAAGCGGGAGAGGAGATGAGGAGGGAGTAGGGATAGGGGCACGGAGTTTAGCTGACTTGGCGTTTATAGCCGTGAAAAGACACTTAATATATCATATATGATCACACTATATAAACGATTCCAAAAGGGCCCCGACCACATCTACTTTATCGTGTAGATTCAGCCAATTTGTCCGCTTGCTCATTTCCTAACGCAACAGCATGCTGGGGTGGAAGGTTGATTCAACGGATACGACCTATTTTAAAATCTTTAATTGACGCATTCCACTCTGCTATAAACATACCTGTCTCCACCCTGCTCAGTATGCTCTGTGAACCCGTTACAACCACGCCATGTGTGTGATGTTTAGCTATCAGCCAGCGGAGTACCGCAGTGGCTGCTTCTACCTCTATTCTCAGGCTAGATATTGAGGTATCATAGCCAGGCTCTCCTATAATAAATACTGTCCAGTAATCTTCGCTGTGAATCTCTAAGCACATCTTTTCACTCTTAACACATACCCATCCGTGTAAACGAGCTGGAGATATGAGAGACTGATGAGTGTGGTTGTGCAACTGGGAACTTGACGGATAAGTAAGCAATTGCTGCAATAGCTTCCAGCATTTGCAGAACCGAGAAATTTACGTTGGTCTACACAAGTTCCATTTAAGGACACACCTTGAGACTTCAAAATCTCACAAGATGAATGATGTTTTCTTTAAATAAATTCAAGTTTCACATCCGAATGTGCATGAAGCAGACGAAAATTTCTTCTTGTTTCACACTATATAAACGATCCCAAAGGGCCCCGAACACATCTATTTTATCGTGCACCTATGCCCCACCCAGAGCTGCAGATTCAGCCAATTTGCCAACTTGCTCGTTTCCTAACCCACCAGCATGCCGGGGTGGAAGGGTGTTGCAACGGATAGACCTATTTTAGAATCTTTAATTGACGCCCTCCACTCTGCTTGAAATATGCCTGTGAGCCCGTTGCAACCACGCCATGTGTGTGATGTTTATCTATCAGCCAGCGGAGCACCGCACTGACTGCTTCTACCTCTATTTTCAGGCTAGATTTTGAGGTATCATATGCCAGGCTCTCCTGTAATAAACACTGTCAAGTAACCTTCGCTGTGAATCTCTAAGCACATCTTTTCACTCGTAACACATTCCCATCCGTGTAAACGAGCTGGAGATATGAGAGACTGATGAGTGTGGCTGTGCAACTGGGAACATGGCGGCTAAGTAAACATTTGCTGCAATAGCGTCCAGCATATGCAAAATCGAGAAATTTACGTTGGTCTACACAAGTTCTGTTTAAGGACATGTCAGAAGTGGCGATGCTCCACCGCCTAGTTGAATGTATTATTCACTGGCGAGCAACCCCAAATAGTCAGAAATTGAATAGGGACAAAATCTATATGGCTGAACTACAGATTAAGCCCATGAATATCAAGAGTACAGCTACAAGTGGCTCGTAACAAAATGAAATTAGCTGTCCTTAATATTCACCAAGGAGTGAGAAGGAGAAGGTTAGATGAGTTAGATTTAAGTCTACAAATTTACTACTAGCCCAGTGCAGGTTTTTCTCCCCTGACTGTTCCCCTCCCTGGTGTCTAAGTAAGCTCCACCAATGTAGACACACAAACATGTATGTACGATTGGAAAAAATAACAGATAACTTAGTTTAAAAATAACTACAACATTTATTGACTATCATTGGTCATGGATTATTATTATGACGATGATGGTGAATTCATGGAAGTTTATACAATATAACAATTATGCAAGTGAAATGATGAAAAACATTACACAACTTTCATGTTACTTGTATTCTATCTGGATCTGTGTCCAGACCCCCAATTGAGATAAGCAATAAGTAAGTTTCTGTTTAAGTCCAGTAAACACCAACTCTCCAGTAGAATTCGATTGCCGGTCTTCTGACGCCTGCAAGTCCTGGCACTACCTGGTCGTCTCTAGTTCTTGGGATCTATACCTAGGTGCTCTTATTGAGAGCTTGGAAGAAATAGTCAAGAATGTATATTATCTAGTTCTACATCAGTACAATCCTAAGCAATACATGCATCCTATAACACCCATGTACAATGACCAGTCTGGTCGAGTCTCTCTTCCAGCTCTACTGAGTTCACTATCCTCCGTCTCTCTCTATATCTCTGTCCTACTGTCTAGCCTGAGAACAGAAGCCGAGTAGGCCTGTAATTTTTACATTTCTGCCATCCCTCATAACGTCCCGTCATAAGAATGCGATGTCCTAAGTTAATATCACTACTTCAGACCGCCATGTAGTTCCGCACATCCGCTCCATCCAAAATTGGTTTAGCAGATCACAGGGTCGGTAATGGTATCATAGTCCTTGATCTCCGGACTTACATGCCGTGTTCAGCCTCTGTAAAAGGGTTAAGCACCATATACCCTATACCAATTGTAGGAAATGTCTGTACCATTACACCGCTGCTTCAAACACAATCAATATGCCCTATGCCAATGCGCACTGCACATAAGAACGCAATACGAGTAGTATAACCCTCAATTACCATATGACGATTGTCACCGTCCTAGATCTCTAGGGGAATGAAACTCGGGCTCATACAGGCAACAAACTCCGTTCATATGCAATCTAACATCATTTATTATTATTATGTTACAGTAAGCTGGCGAAGAGAGTTTTCGCAAGCCAGCAATCTGTAAGTTGCATATCACAGGAGTTTACAATAAACATAATTATCACAACAACTCTATCAGCTATCTAACATATGCATAAGACCCCTAAATACACTTGGGTCTAAACTATCAAGTCCCCCTTAAGGTAAGCCCTGTTGCTTCCTCGATGTCCAGTCCGTGTCTGCCTTTCCACACGTGTCGCAATCCGACACGGGTGGTAACTCTCTCTGAGTTTCTCGTGGACCCCGCAATCGGCGGGCCCCATCAGTGTCCACGGGGCTGTGGACACACTGACCGGTCTTCGAGAAGGCTCTGGATTATTCGAGCCTTCGAGTGACTCGGTTATTTCCCTTTAGCTGGAGTTCTATCCCTTCGCTAGTCTCTCTTACTTTTGTGTTGGTACCGCCCCTATGTGAGGCTGTGACAGGAGTCCCCCTCCCCCTGCTTTGATGGGTTATTATATGGTAATTAGTTCTGTACTAATTCTGTCACAGGATCACATAAAGTCGGTGTTTGTAGTTTGGTGGATAGTAACTTGGCAACCTACACATCTGCATTACCAACTCATGTATTCTCCCATACACCACTTCAAGATGATTGCTGAAGAGGTCTCTCTCTTCTATGTTCTTAAACATGCTTATCTGACCGAAGTTCAGCGGGAGAGTGAGCGGGAGAGTAAATGATTGAGCGGGAGAGTGAATGAGTGAGCGTGAGAGTGAATGAGTGAGCGTGAGAGTGAATGAGTGAGCGTGAGAGTGAAAGAGTGAGCGCGAGAGTGAATGAGTGAGAGTGAATGAGTGAGCGTGAGAAGGAATGAGTGAGAGTGAATGAGTGAGCGTGAGAGTGAATCAGTTAGCGGGAGAGTGAATGATTGAGCGGGAGAGTGAATGAGTGAGCGTGAGAGTAAATGAGTGAGTGTGAGAGTGAATGAGTGAGCGGCAGAGTGAATGATTGAGCGGGACAGTGAATGAGTTAGTGTGAGAGTGAATGAGTGAGCGTGAGAGTGAATGAGTGAGCGTGAGAGTGAATGAGTGAGAGTGAATGAGTGAGCGGGAGAGTGAATGAGTGAGCGGGAGAGACAGAATGAGTGAGCGTGAGAGTGAATGAGTGAGCGGGAGAGTAAATGAGTGAGCGGGAGAGTGAATGAGTGAACGTGAGAGTGAATGAGTGAGCGTGAGAGTGAATGAGTGAGCGTGAGAGTGAATGAGTGAGCGGGAGAGTGAATGAGTGAGCGGGAGAGTGAATGAGTGAGCGTGAGAGCGAACGAGTGAGCGTGAGAGTGAATGAGTGAGCGGGAGAGTGAATTAGTGAGAGTGAGAGTGAATGAGAGAGAAAGAGAGAGAGTGTGTGTGTGTGTGTGTGATCGTACGCATGCGTGTGAGTGTGTGTATATGAAAGAATACAGAGAGAGAGAGAGAGAGAGAGAGAGAGAGAGAGAGAGAGAGCTGAGCAGATGCATGTCATGTAACACGCATGTTATGTAACACGCGAATCCATATGTTTGTGTATTCTCATCTGTCATATTATAAGTTAAATACCATTTGATTTTATCATGTATAATCTAAACTTATGTTCATTACTGTAGTTTGAGTGAGAGTGAGTGAGTGTGAATGAGAGACAGAATGAGTGAGCGTGAGAGTGAATGAGTGAGCGTGAGAGTGAATGAGTGAGCGTGAGAGTGAATGAGTGAGCGTGAGAGTGAATGAGTGAGCGGGAGAGTGAATGATTGAGCGTGAGAGTGAATGAGTGAGCGGGAGAGTGAATGAGTGAGAGTGAATGAGTGAGAGTGAATGAGTGAGCGGGAGAGTGAATGAGTGAGCGTGAGATTGAATGAGTGAGAGTGTCTGTGTGTGGGAGTGAATGAGTGTGAGTGAATGAGTGAGAGTGAATGAGTGAGCGTGAGAGTGAATGAGTGAGCGTGAGAGTGAATGAGTGAGCGGGAGAGTGAATGAGTGAGCGGGAGAGTGAATGAGTGAGCGGAAGAGTGAATGAGTGAGCGGGAGAGTGAATTAGTGAGAGTGAATGAGTGAGCGGGAGAGTGAATGATTGAGCGGGAGAGTGAATGAGTGAGCGTGGGAGTGAATGAGTGAGCGTGAGAGTGAATGAGTGAGCGTGAGAGTGAATGAGTGAGCGTGAGAGTGAATGAGTGAGAGTGAATGAGTGAGCGTGAGAAGGAATGAGTGAGCGTGAGAGTGAATGAGTGAGCGTGAGAGTGAATCAGTGAGCGGGAGAGTGAATGATTGAGCGTGAGAGTGAATGAGTGAGCGTGAGAGTGAATGAGTGAGCGGCAGAGTGAATGAGTGAGCGGAACAGTGAATGAGTGAGTGTGAGAGTGAATGAGTGAGAGTGAATGAGTGAGCGGGAGAGTGAATGATTGAACGGGAGAGTGAATGAGTGAGCGGGAGAGTAAATGAGTGAGCGGCAGAATGAATGAGTGAGCGGGACAGTGAATGAGTGAGAGTGAATGAGTGAGAGTGAATGATTGAACGGGAGAGTGAATGAGTGAGCGGGAGAGTGAATGAGTGAGCGGGAGAGACAGAATGAGTGAGCGTGAGAGTGAATGAGTGAGCGGGAGAGTGAATGAGTGAGCGGGAGAGTGAATGAGTGAGCGGGAGAGTGAATGAGTGAACGGGAGAGTGAATGAGTGAGCGGGAGAGTGAATGAGTGAGAGTGTGTGTGTGAGTGAATGAGTGAGAGTGAGAGTGAATGAGAGAGAGAGAGAGAGTGTGTGTGGTGTGTGTGTGGGGGGGGGGGACGCGCTGGCATCACTACTTTTACGTCACATACTTTTCATGTACACATTTTTCTCCATGTTTAGCCTTGTTTATGTTTACAACATTCATTTCACCATGTTTATTTTTCTTCCTATGTAAATTTATAATGCTCTTGATGAACGAAAGACGAGTGATTGGAAGGGCCGAATGTAAGACGGGCCTGCGCGCCCAATTTGTGACCCTAATAAAGTTGATTTGATTTGATTTGATTTGATTTGATTTGAAGTTCCGTGACGTTTCCAGTTGTTTTTACAACCGCGCCCTTCTCACGTATCCATATGATACCAAGATATAAAACTCTGTGTAAGAGAGTTTTAACAAGACAAATGTCTTGGCTATTTAAGTACACCTGCAAATCTTGTCTTGCGTGTGTATTTCGATACATTTTTACTTCCGTATGTTGTATGTTGCTGAATATGTAGTTATGCTGTTGTTTTATCACATCTGACTACGTGTGTTCCTGTTGGCTTGTTAGTGTATTGACTGATATGTTGCTGTTTCTAATAAAGTGACTGTATTTTAATTGTTAGTGTTCAGTTTTGAGTTTGTATAAAGTGTGTGCTCACTGTGTGGTTTAACTCCAAGCGTCACGAGTTGGGATATCCTTTGTCATGAATTACCCAATCTGTGTAATGCATGATCGGGGCATTACAAACAGTGGCGATTAAATGTAGTGTATTCAATACTAAACATGTATCAATAATTGAGACAGGTAATACATTTTTACATGAAAGACGCAGACAAATTAAAATAAATACGTTTTGCGTACAATTTGTCCGCTCAGTATATCGCTCTCTCATTTAATTCATTCACTCTGTCATTCATACATCTTTCATACAAAATAGTATTTTGTTAAAATACACAAATAAAGTTAAGGTAAGTCTTACTGCCCTTAGAAAAATGGATTAGGCGATATGTTCCCTTTAAGGTAACAAGTACTTTGTGTACGTGTAATCAAAAAATGGTTTATAACTTAAATAGAAAAAATTGTATAGGAAGAATATTTCACCTATTAGTGACAATACCTGTAATATTATGGTAGAAAATATATAAGTTACAGGTTGACATATTTTATATATATATATATATAATTAAATACAAGTGTAATACATATTAACTAATAGTAAATTAATTAACTAACTAACTAACTCCAACGACGATGTGTGTGTTGTCCTCCTGTTGTCCGTGTGTCGTGCCATCAATGTTAACAGTTAATATAGCTGTCCTTTGCATGTTGTAATCGACGTAGTTCTATTCCGGCTGTTTGCGACGTTTCTTAGCAATAGCGAGTATGCAGTGTTCTTAATCTTTACAAGATGACTGTCAGTTCACTGGTTGACATCACTTCATAGATATTATATATCGCTCGTATTGTTTTTCACGCCTTGGCCATTGGTAATATGGCTTAATACACTATAGGGTTCTCAAAGTTTCATGGTCGTGAGTGTTATCAGTAGATTATTCACTCGGTTCAAGTTTCATGTTCGTGAGTGTTATAAGTAGATTCTTCATTTGGGCGTTGATACTTCTGGATGAAAGTTCTATAGTGGGTGTAGAGGTACACTGTTCTATGGTAGGTGTAGCGGTACACTGTTCTATGCAACAGACTAAAATATCACAGCTTATTATATGGCGAATGATTAATGTGCCTAGTGCTAGTCTGCTGGTGCATTAGTTTGCCGTGACAATATGTCCGCAATAACATTGTCAGTACCTTTGATGTGGCGGATTTCAAAGTCGAAATCTTGAAGAAGAAGACACCATCTTGATAATCGGTGATTCTTTGGCACACCTTGCTTAAGTACCAGCAGTGGCGAATTATCGGTTAAAACAACAAAATGCGAACCTAAGAGGAACTTAGATAATCGACGCATACAAAAAAGTAGACTTAGTGCCTCCAACTCAACTGTGGAATAATGGATCTCAGCCTTTTTAAGCTTCCGGCTGACATAGAGTATTGGATGTCTTACGCCTTGATATTCCTACATCAGGCATCCTCCAATTGCGATAGCACTCGAATCTGTGGTTAGAATAAAAGGTATATCTATGTTTGGTAATCTTAATATGGGTGGGTTAGAAAAAATTGATTTCAATTTGCACATTACATCCTCTAAGCGGATACTCTTACAAAATTTGTCTGGATGATCTTTTGTCAACAGATTAGAAAAAACTGATGTGAGTTCGCCCAGTTTGGTATAAACTTGGCATAATAGTTTATGAGACCTAACAGGCTTCTAACCTGTTTCTTTGTAGTTGGAACTTCTAGGTTGAGAATTTTTGATACGATTCTATCATCTGTCAATAGTTTGCCTTCGGAAATCCTATGACCTAAGAAGTCTATTTCTTTATAGCCTATTTCAACCTTGGAAGGTTTGATAGTAAGTCCAAAGAGAAGGATTTGCTTAAAGACTTGTTGGAGTGTAAGTAAGTGAGAAGTCATGTCTGAAGAATGGATACATATATCATCAATATATGATTGCACGTCCTTGATGCCGTGCAATAGCAGTCTAGTTAACCTGACAAATGTGGCGGGAGCGTTTTTGAGACCAAATGGAGATATCTCCATTCGTACAGCCCAAGTGGTGTAGCGAATGCTGTTATATGCCTTGAAGAGGGAGATAGTGGTACTTGCCAGTAACCTTTAGCTAAATCAAGCTTAGAAAATAAGGATGATTGAGACATATTCAAAATGAGGTCTTCACAGCTGTTCATTGGCTCAGCATCTGTCGTGGTTATAGTATTTAATTTTCTGTAATCTATGCATAAACGAATAGTTTGGTCCTTCTTTTTCACCAGGACAATTGGCGAAGAGTACTGGGATACAGATTTTTGTATTATTATATTTTTTTCTAAGTCCAAAATTTCTTTGTCTAAATTTGCTCTATAATGTAAAGGAATTGAATATGGTCTACATTTGATAGGCGTTAGATCTGTCAACACAATTGAATGTGTTATTTTGTCAGTCTGTCCAGGTTTGTTTGAGAAGATAGTTTTATAGTCGTTAAGAAGAGACAAAATGTCTTGTCGCTGCTGTTGTGTCAAAATGTCAGAGATTTGTATGTCCTTCATCGTACTGTCGTCGTTCATAATTGGTACTGGAATTTCTATATTGTCTACGTCCGTCTGATTTATTACTGACGCTACTGTTTGTAAATTGTCTTCAATGTCATTGTCGTCGTCGTAGAGACTAATAGTTGTCAATGTGTCGTTAAATTGGTCGTCCATGTCATTATCCCATATTGTCGGTACTGTGAATATGTTTTCGTCGTCTTCGTTGTCACAAGAATGAGTCGTTAATGATGCTTCGTTTAGATCTTCGTTTGTCGAGGTGTCATTCCGTCGGGTAATTGTCGTTTCGTTTTCGTTGTCCTTTTTGTCAGTCTGGTTATTGTCATTTGTTATCTGCGTCTGCTTGTTCGTGTCACTGTCCTTTCTAGAATAGTACGGTTTTAACATATTTACATGGAATATTTTCAACTTTCCATTCAAAGAAATTTCGTAGTCAACTTCCGAAATCTTTCTTACAACTTTAAATGGTCCCTGCCAAGAGGTTGATAATAAATCTCTCTTGTCAGGTAGTAATAGTAAAATGTCTTGATTTGGTTGTAATACAATCGTTTTTGCCCCTTTGTTGGCGTACTGCCTGTACCTAAAACCTTTCTCCTGTAATGATGTTCTGGCCAGTATACAGGATCTAATGATTTTGTCTATTATAATTAGCTCCTTTAGTTTATCATGGTTGTTATTTGTTTTTGCTGACGTTATCCATTTTGTACAAATATCTTGGACTGTAGACACGTAGTCTATGAAAGTTTGGTTAGGCAATGGGGTTAATTTGGAGAACTGTAGTTGATAGCCTGCTGTATCTAGTGAAAAATGTTGTAGTATTCTTTATTTCAAATAGTCGTAATCTTTCCTCATGTCTTGTGGAACTGTCTCTATCACTTTTAAGGGCTCTAAAGCTAAATTTCTCATCAGAATAAATGACCAGTCGAGTTTTGCGACGTTATGATAAGTCATCAAGCACTCAAAGTTCTCTAAGTGTGCGCTGATTGAATCTCCTGAACAAAACGGCTTGACTAGGCCTTTATATTTGTTGTATTTTTGTTCATCTTCTTTACTTTTAATTTTGTTTACTGACATTTCTAAGTTGGAATCAATTTCCATTTGTTTCAGTTTTATCTGTGTTTCTGCACTTAATTGGGCTTGCTTGGTCGCAGCCTCGAGCTCCATTTGCATTTTCTTCTCTTGAGCTTGCAGTTGCATTTTCTTTTCTTCCGCTTCCATTTGCATCTTTCTTTCCTCAGCCTGCAGTTGCATTTTCTTTTCTTCAGCTTCCATTTGCATCTGCATCTTTTTCTCTTCTCTTTCTGCTTGCATCTTTTTCTCTTCTCTCTCTATTGCTCTGTCTTCTCGTGCAATATTTTCTGAATGTGTCTTTTGTGCCCATTCTGAAAGTTTTTCCTCAATATACCCTAACCTAATACCTAATTCGATGCACTGTTCTAATGTTGACATCTTGTATTTTAATTATTGTTCACTATATTGAAATTAAATCCCTTTGAAATTAGTTTTGTTGTACAAAAGTTGGTTATCCCCCTTAATGTTTACATTTAAATTTACACGAGCAGGTTTACTTGGTTATGAGACTAGCATATACATAAAAATCAATACAAAGAAAAATGTTACATCAATGAATCATGGGTGAGTATCGCTTAGGGACATAATGAGCATGAAATGAAACTCATCTTATTTTCCCTGATCTCTCGACTGTGTCTTGTTGTGCTTTCCTGTTTTCTCGCCACTGCTGGAGTACAGGTTACATACACACGATATTTCGCGGAACAATCTGATGTTGGAATAAAAAAAAATTAGTAACAGTCAATGTAATTGTTACAGTCATGTCAATGTCAAATTTTATGAACATCAGCATAAATTCAAATATCAAATATTTTTGTAGAGGGACTAAAATAGCTCATTCACAGATAATATGATGATAGCTGCAAAGTTTTTGACTTTGTCATGTATGATATATATATATATATTTTTTTTTTAACTTGGCAATACCAAGAGCTGTCTGAAAGTAAAGCTTGTGATTGCCAAATCCCGGACGAGCCCCCAAATAGCCTGTCACCGTCCTAGATCTCTAGGGGAATGAAACTCGGGCTCATACAGGCAACAAACTCCGTTCATATGCAATCTAACATCATTTATTATTATTATGTTACAGTAAGCTGGCGAAGAGAGTTTTCGCAAGCCAGCAATCTGTAAGTTGCATATCACAGGAGTTTACAATAAACATAATTATCACAACAACTCTATCAGCTATCTAACATATGCATAAGACCCCTAAATACACTTGGGTCTAAACTATCAAGTCCCCCTTAAGGTAAGCCCTGTTGCTTCCTCGATGTCCAGTCCGTGTCTGCGTTTCCACACGTGTCGCAATCCGACACGGGTGGTAACTCTCTCTGAGTTTCTCGTGGACCCCGCAATCGGCGGGCCCCATCAGTGTCCACGGGGCTGTGGACACACTGACCGGTCCTTCGAGAAGGCTCTGGATTATTCGAGCCTTCGAGTGACTCGGTTCTTTCCCTTTAGCTGGAGTTCTATCCCTTCGCTAGTCTCTCTTCCTTTTATGTTGGTACCGCCCCTATGTGAGGCTGTGACAACGATTTTCATATGACAAATTAATATCTCAAGCATCCAATACACATAAAGTATATTAATTCAAAATAGACATATGGTGGTACTCAACATAATAGCATAATGCAAAGTTAGTAACAATATTGTATACACACAAAAATGCGACACATAAACAATACTCAGAGCAGTCCCTACTTAGTCACTGCTGTGGTAAGAATTAAAATAAATAAAGTTAGTTGACTATATTCTATAAAACAAAATGCACACGATAAAAGGCGACTAGGCTAGTTTACATTTAAGTGACAAGCATCTGCTAAGACCCATGAAAGTCAAAATTATTCCTAGAACATAGCCAAGATCTGCTTAGCATAAGGTTACTTGTCAGAAGAATAAGCAATCTATGCAATATGATACACACACAGAAAATACGGAATATGAGTTCACATATCAGCAACAAGAGAAACTGATAGTCTCACTGAACTAGCCTACAACAATCACAAATAAGGCTCCCTAATCTAGAAGTTAGAAACTAATAATTCTAAAAACGTTTAGCAGCACCAGACTCAGACATATAAAGTTTAGACATGATTCGTTCCTACCTGTTTCAAACATTTGCCATATCTAAAGTGACCAGGTCTAACAGCCTATTGATACTAAGCCCCGCAGAAACTATTATCTCCTTGGCGCATTTCTGTTTGGTTCATTGTGTGTTTATTTCAATTCCCACAGTCCTGTGGCTTTAATTGCCAACATTCTCTCTGTGTGGCCAGTGCTGATAATTCACAGTTGACCGGTTTTCTTAGGTCCAGGTGTCCATTCATCCCAGGCCAGGTGAATGACTTCTTTCATACGGTCCATTTCATGCCTGCTCTGCAGTGTGGTTTAATTATCAGTTTGACACGTAACGTCTCCCACAGCTACTTGCCTCCAGCCAAGTGGTTCACAGTTCTTTTATAGTGCAGACTAAATTATCTCCCTGTGCCCATCTCACTTCTGCCTGAGATCGTCTGGTAACACGTGTGTCCAGGGCGTCTAATCCCCACTGAATCTGCCAGTCAGTGTGGTTTACAATTCTATGATAACACAGACTGCTAGCGTCATGTGTTCAGCGTGCACTTCGATTTCATGTTTGGATAGCAGCTGAGAAGTGTGATTTTATTCCTCTAGTTTTCTTCTTCTCTTCTGGAATACTTTCAAGTTGGAATGCATTCTGGTGCACTCGCGGCATTTCGTCATAGGACACACCTTGAGACTTCAAAAGCTCTCAAGATGAATTATGTTTTTCTGAAAAATAAATTCAAGTTTCACATCCGAATGTACACGAAGGAGATGAAACTTTCTCACACGAATAGTATAATGTAAGCTGACATTTAAATAGCAACCACATACTTGTGCCATTGTGAATGTGATGGTCTGACTGAGCGTGTGTGCACGTGTTCACGTAACACAGACATATTAATGTTTAGAGAGTGACATAATGTGACATAATCTGTGTCTTCTTTTTGCTAATTGTTAAACCAAATTCAGAGCAAGCATTGGAGAATACAAATAATAGACGTTGTAATTCTTCCTCAAAGTGGGTCGTAATTACAGCATCATCTGCAACAACAACAAAAAAACATCACTGATCAGTACCCTCCTAATTTTGGTCTTGACCTTCAATCTCTGAGCATTGTAGAGGCCGCCATCTGAGCGTGAGTGAATGTATAAACCACCATCCTGATTGTAGTATAACAAACGTCCTTACCCTTTCCTAGCATTGACGCTCTTAAAAATATCATAGGCCCTATGGATTACTGTTTAAATACCTTATTTTGGGGAAATAAAAACAACGATAGACTGACCGTGGCACCGCCAAATATATTTGGCATTAGTTTAAATTTTGGCCTTAGTTTGGTTCGCGTACATGGCCAGACTGTTGTTACTAGCCATTTTGGTCAGTGTAGACAAAGGAGACAGACACGTTAAACCTTTCCTTTTAGAGATGGGCGATTTTAGCCCTAAAAATATGTCATTCTCTGTAGCAATTGTATGTTAAATCTACATTATTAATACGTATTTATGTATTTTTATAAGGTACATATACCATTGTGTTTAATTAAGAATTGGTTAAAATTATAAATCAACAATTCTTGTAAACTAGAGTCTGATCGATTTTTAATACTGAGTGCCATGCGGTACCACGCTGTCAAATTTACATGCTTTCAATTTCATATTCCTATGTTAAAATCTCTTATAGGCATTGTGAACCTATGTCTCACCAGTAATGCTTATAATCTATAAATATTATGTGTACTGTTGAGTACTCAACTCATTTCAGAAGCACATTTCAGAAACTCTTCTCCATGTGGAAGCAGCTTTTTGATTACACACCTTATGAACATACTTCATAGTAGAGAACTTGTTTCTGCTAATTTCTAATCTGTAACTTGAAACTATCGTGCTAAATTTTGGTACAATCTTCTTGTTAACATATTAGTAACCACTCAATATGGGTGATGGACATGTAATCATTTGATAAAAATATGCTAGGAAATTGCCATGTGGGAGAATATAATCCCATCAAAAAAGGAAAACGCATGATATAACCAAGTCTTTATCCACACCGCACCAAGGGTGGTGAACAACTGGAATAATATTATATGTTCCGAACACTTATAAGACTGCATACATCATTTCTAATAAATAAGAAATTTTCTTACAAATAGCAGCACTTGGCATAATATATCACAGCATTCACTAACCTCATGCTGCTGTAAGCAGTGGGGGGAAACAATTTATGTTTTAGTTTTATGGATTAACCAATGATGAAATCCAAAAACAGAGGTTCCTTGCATTATCATTATGATTAATTATTATGTACGATTATCATGCACTTAATATCAGAGAAATGTACATGTTTGTTTTTCTCTGTTATGAGAATTATATTCTGTCCTGATTGTTACTCTTTACTGTGGGAATATACATTTTAATGTGAGCCCTGGGGACATGATGACGTTGATGTAAGAATCCTTGTGCATGTCAGTACATAAGAAGACAATGTTGAATAGCCTTGGCCTAATGCTGATTATAGCGACGGAAAGAAGGCGAGGCATTAGAAACAACAGAGATTATGTATAGGTTATTCTCTGCAAGTACGAGATGTTTGGATGGAAAGAATGGCTTCACTCATCTAATAGTCCCAGTAACAACATGAGAATGCAATATAGAGTGAAAAGATACCTTACTCACATTTAAAGTCAGATTGGCTCTACAACAAGCAAGGAGGGACTTGGAACTTGGAAACCCACTCCTGTCTCCTTCCCCTTTTTTGTTTGTAATTGTGTTGTGAAAATGTTATATCACCACAAAGTATTAATGCCTGTGTTGTATTTTTTGTCATCCATTTCTATAGACTGTAGCGAGTGGTGGTTTGGATTTGAACATTTCACCAATAAGGATCCTGGGTCAACAGCCTGATGTAAGTGATAAATGGCAACCTGTCCTAACTATAGTCTCGATCTAGAAAAACATCAATGCTGACTGCTACGCTTATCCGCTGCCTAGCTAGCGAAAGACCTGTTGAAGAGAGACACTCAGCGATTGATAGTCCTACTTCTGTCAGGATATCCAGGATGGATCTCTGTATTTAATTGTCCATCAAGATAAATGGATATTCAAAATACACCGACAACAGAGTATCGTCTACTTTTACGTCTGGGAGATACCACCTGGTATGCCATCAATCTACGAGGTCAATGAAACCATGGGACATTCCCAGTTTCCTGTTCAGGATTGAATAATCCTTCAATCAGTCATACAGTGGCAGACTCAACACCAAGTTCTAGATATGAACACCAACTCAAACAAATGGGAAGAGACACTGAAACAACATAAGCCAGTACAACCAAGGTACCAACTGAATACCAACTTAATATCAACTGAGAAACCAGATTACCTCAAGGTTCAAATCTGCAATACTCTGAAAGCAGCCAGATCCACTCGAGATCTCAGAACCGAAACACTACCAGGAAGGTCATACGAAAGAAGCTAGCGGAGTAAATGCCTCTACGCATGCAACAACACGAATCATCTGATTGTTGTGCGACTCCCAGTTTGTGTGTTGGAATTAATATTCTTCAGTTCCATGCCTGCAGCAGACCAACCCTGGACAAAAGTCCAAATGAAACGAATGAATGTCTCAACAATGTATGTTCTACAATGAAATGAAATGAATCAGAACTCTACGCTGGTTCCATGTCGGCCTAATTGTCCCATCACCAAGTGTGGGATGGCCTATCAATATGAACCGGGTGTGTGACAAAGACTCTTGAACTGAATTGGGAAACGGTTAACATAAACCGAGCTGTTGGACAGTCGTCATCTTTTTCATCGATAAGATGATATAGGGAAGAACCTTCTGCAAGAAAGAACACTACGCAGGAAGCCAAAGAAGATTGATAAACCAACACAGAACTGGCGTCGTTAGCCGCTACACGCTGCGGGATTTGCTGAGGAGGGGATCCGAGCACTTATGGACTGAATGGTTCGATGTGCAACGAGGATGATCTGTCGACTAACTAACTAACTAACCTTCTGCAAGAGCTTAAGTTGCATCTCCTGAAAGTATGACAGACCTAGGCATCAATTTCAATTGGAACACAGAGCCCAATGGCAACAGAGTATTCTTGAATTCAGCCCCACGGAGGGGATATGTGCTTGTGTATAATTCTATTCTTGAATTATGGATTATAAATATTCACCAGCCAACTTCAGTGAACATAATGTAAGGAGAACATGACTGTGAGTACATTTATTTCTGCACCGGATAAATATGGACATCTGCTTCACACTGGAGAAGAATAACCAACAGCAACACCTAAGGAAAAAGACAGTAATTAAATCATTAGTTTAGTTATTATCACTCGTGATGCTTCTATATGTGTTTTGTTTTTCATGCCATGGATGTGTAAGGTCAGTAGCTTTTTTTCAGTGAATGGTAGAACCAATAGGTGGTTCTTGTTTTGGCTGAGTACTCTGACACCATCTCATATTTTTTTTTTTAATATGAGAATTGTAACTGGTGTCAGAAACAATTGTTTATATGTTTGGTTTTTATGAACTTAGACCATTGTTTACTTTACTGATGTACAGTGGGTAAAAGATGTAAAACCAATTAGTGGTTGTTGTGTTGTTTGTAATAACATTGTTTTTTTTTCTTGGGACAATGTGGGTAATGTGTTTTCCCCCTTCATATTGACAATCATTCCCATGCCTGTTCTGGAAATTCAATGTGGCCATTACAATTTCATGTTTGTTACTACAGATCTTGATTTAATGCCTGAACTGATTGTCCAAAAATGTTGTTGTTTACGTCAAATACTCGTTTATGGTTGCTCAACAGTGGTTGTTATATATGCTGTAAACAGAGATCATGAAATCAGAGATCATGTCGATTATGTCATAACGAAAGCTGGAAAAGGTTTGTCAGCAATGAGAGTCATGGCGACTGCCAATATCGAACAAAGACTGCTAATACTTCTGTTCCAAGGACTTGTGCTTTCACGCATCGATTATGCCCTGGCCATCCTCACTGTCAGCCCTACACAGATGGGAAGACTTGAAAAGGTACAAAATGAAGCCATGCGCATCATTTTGGGCTGCACGAGAGACACCAGCTGTGTAGCAATGAGATACCTCCTTTACTTCCCGACAATGGAACACAGGATCAAGATCTGGACAGCTCGTGCATACTTAAAAATAAGTGCAGATGAGCAGCACCCTCTGCATGACGCTATATTCAGAGAAAAGGGTGACAGGCTAAAGAGGGGCAAATCATGGATGGGTCGGGCGGATGATGTGGTCAGACAGGTCTGCAGTCTTACCAGTATCAACCCCGGCAAGGAATGGGTGTCGGTGCCTCCAGCTTTTAAGTGCACTTTCTCCTGCATTATCACACTCGACATACGATGCAGAGAGCAGAACCCTGCCGCTGTCAATGCTGAGGTTAACGCGCTCATCTATGAACACTCAGATAGCCCCGAAGTGCTCATCTATACAGATGGATGTGTTGTAAAGCAGCAGAGAAGTGCGTGGGCATTTACAGCCCGTTCAGCGGGCCGAACCGTTCAAGAATCCAGTGGTGCCCACTCTATTACCACGAGCAGCATGACGATGGAGGTGATGGCAGTTACACAGGCTTTCATATGGCTGGAATCACAGCATTATACCAACGTGTGTGTACTAAGTGATTCAATGAGCATGATTCAGAACGTCGAAGCTGGATCTGTACGTAGACAGTGGACTGAGTCGCTGCGGAAGTCTGTTGTCCGTAAAGTCACCTTCATCTTCGTCCCGGGACATGCGGGAGTCGAGGGAAATGAACGAGCTGATAAACTGGCTGGCTCTGCACCCCCTGTAGATGGCCAGCCCATGGATCGTGCCGATGTTATTAACGTCCTCAAAGATATGGCGAGAACATAGGACTTTGATGTCAGTGATTCCACATCGCTGTCCAGGATGAAAGACTTGGGAGTAAGAATCGGCACAGCCAGACGCGAGAGGAACATCGGGAAAACAAAGCGCCTCGTCAACCAACACAGAACTGGCACCACTATTAGCCACCGGACGCTGATGCATATGCTGGAGGGAGGCTCTGAGCACCTAAGGACATGTCCGGAGTGCAATGAAGATACCCCAACTGATAACTGATAACTGATAACTATGTTGTAAACAATCAATATCCTATAACACTATAGTAAATTTAAAATTAGGTGGAACTGCGGTAAAGATGTGAGAGTGTAAACAATATAAAATGACACAAAGTAGTGCAGCTTTACATAACAGAATTAAGACACATACATGACGTTACGGCGACTAGCCTTCATCAGCAAACAAACACATTCACAAACACAACATACAGTCAAGGAAATCTCCTTTGTGACTACATCAGAAGGTGACGACAGGACGAGAAGATCAAAAGCATGAAAAAATCAAATCTGAGATTTTCAGAGTTGCTTGCAGATCTGAACTGTGAGGTGAGTATGAACAATTTTTTCAATTAACATTTTTTTTTTCAATTAACATTTTTTTCAATTAACATTTTTTTCAATTAACATTTTTTCAATTCTCATTGTCTCTTCATTGCCTTGATTTTTTTCATGCTTTTGCTCTTCTCTGCCTGGCGTAACCTTCTGATGTAGTCACAGGAGATTTCCTTGACTGTATGTTGTGTTTGTGAATGTGTTTGTTTGCTGATGAAGGCTAGTCACCGAAACGTCCTGTATGTGTCTTAATTCTGTTATGTAAATCTGCACTACTTTGTGTCATTTTATATAGTAAATTTAAAGAGTGATGAAGTGGGAGGGGAAACCTACATACAGATACTGAGATACCATTGTTTCAAGGATTGAAATGTTTTCTCCTTGTATTTGTGGTAAATTTCCCTGATCACCTTGCATTCTAACATTGACCAGAGAATCAATTAAATCCCCTAGACAAACTTAACATAATATTCTCATAAATTAAAATCCACATCCCACACTGATCACAAAAGGCTTATTTCAGTAGGATTGAAAAGTAAATTCCAAAGAGGGTGGAAGCTAGTACAAAACCTTGCTTAACTCCACTCTTGATTTCAAACTCTTCTGAAGCTGCACAATCAAACTTCATCATACCCTTCATGCCTGTGTGAACGATTCCACAACGGGCATACGAGTTAGTGGGTGGCTGTGACATATATGTCATCATCTCGCAGTCTTTTCCAGCAGACGTTGCTAGGATGCGCTACCTGCAGGCACGAGGCTATTAAAAATTCGACGGGAAAATTAACAAAACGAAATTTCGTTTCGTTTTAAGTTAAATGATTGGCCGCGCCCCGGAAACACAGGCTTAATCTAGACAAAGGCTTGGTAGACAAAGCGGTCTGGTCAATCGCCATGTTTCTCCAATGGTAGCGGGTGACCCATTGTTAATGGGTTAATTATTAGCTACGTATTCTCTGCGTTTTAGGTGAGCATTATATTATATACAACATATCATGTTAGGTATTAGGATACATGCTTTGAGGCAACTAATATCATGATTGAAGTTGTGTGTGTGAAAATTAGGAGAATCGCTTTCATTGAAATGTTGGTTTACGTCACGCAGCCTGGACATAGCCATTTTGTCCATCCAGCCTTCATAAAGCTTACAATATAATCTTGCTATGAGTCATCTTCTGAGATGATTTTATGAACTTACTTTATTCCTAAATACTTATTTTTCACAACTGGTCTCTGTGTTATAAAGTGTTTTTTTCCTGAGTGCTTATTTTGTATTTCTGCTCTTATGATGGAGAAATATTACTATCTCACAATTGTGTACAACTTTAATATAGGTTGTTAGATAGAGAGAGAGAGAGATATATATATTCTCGCTTGACTTTTTCATGCACTTAGGAGTTAATCTTTTGTTTACCTGGTTGTAAATACACAGAGATTGTCTTGTAGTCTTTTATTTTCATAAATGATGTTATGGGATTTTCATGTGGTATGATATACATAATCTCAAGTGTATGGGAAAAGATTCCCATGATTTCTCTTTTATGAGTATTTTACCTTTTATGCTCATGATTGTTACTACTTGATGCTGTAATAAATGATGTTATAAGATTGTCATTTGGTATGATATATATATATATCATCTCAAGGGAGTGGGAAATGACACCTGCTCTTGTGTTTTTACTTTGAGATGTTGTAATACCCACTAGAGAGTTCATACCATGTTTAGTAAAAGTCTAACAAGTTTTTCTGTTATTCATCATATATATCATATGTATATTCTATTCATGATGTTACTGCTGAAGTAGATCTTTTAACTTCACCCCCATTGGGGACAAACACATGATGATGATGATGATGATGATGATGATGATGATGATGATGATGATGATGATGATGATGATGAGGCAAGAGGAGATGACTGATTGGTATCTAGCCTTTTTGCCATTTGTCAGTGGTAGTCACATAATGCTGTTTGTAACTATGGAAAGGAGATTTATGAATTGTTTACATGAGGACAGTGTCTCATGAACTTTTTCCATGGTGTGACAGCGGTACTATCAAAATGTTTGGATGGATTAGGTGGTGCGTAACCCCTCAGGAAGCTCCAGTATCAGTCCAGAAGAAATGTACCTATTGAGTAGATATCTCACTCACATTTGGAGTGAGACAAAACTCTACAGTAGGCGACAAGTGCTAGGCAACTATTGTCACCTTTCTTTCTTCTCCCCTTTTGTTCCCTCTATTTTTAATTATGATACACTGTTATTCATAATATATATGTATAGTTTATTATGATACATTGTTATCCAAGTTTGGATTGTATAACTAATCTATATCAACCCTGTTCTTCTTCACTATACAGCGCTAGAGATGGCGGTGGAGTATTGGCACTAGTCACCATGCTTCGCACTGGATTTATAGTCAACTTGTTTGGATTTAGAGGCAGGAAACTGGGATATCAGCCTCCTCTAATATTATACAAAGAGTGCTGGTTACTGCTACTCACCCTTAACCTGAATGTCAATGCCTGGATACTTAACGGATTTTAAATATGCTGAAGTGGATTCCCTACCTCTGGGAACTTAAAGACGGTGTTAAGCTTTTCAATGTCTGCAAAGACATGAGGCATGCCTGGCCTAGATGGATACAGAGTATAACCTCTTCTAAAAGTCACCGCCTAATTCCACATTCAACTGTCATATTCCAGAGGCTCATGGATAAGTCTGGAATTCACCATCATTTACCAGTATGGATTTACCAACTGATTTTGTGAACTCCCAGCTTCCTTTGAATCTTCTCATCCATCATATCCCAGACATGGATAATCAAGCACATTACCAACTCCCGTCAATCAAGTCGTATATTCAACTGAAGAAAGAATAACCTACATCTTAACCCAGAGAAAGGGGCTGGAATATTCATGCCCAATTCAAGTTAGTTCTGTCAGGAAATTCTAATAGATTATGTGATGTCACTCCTCATCCAAAGAGATACTGAAAGTGTTTGTGCCTGATCCTGATCGAATCAATCACATGGACTCCTGTGTGTCACGCCACGCCAGAACGCTTCAGACTTATTTATACCTGTCTGTTATATCACCCTGGAACGCTCCTAGCCCAGTGACTTAGCAACTGTGACTTGAGAGATTACAGGATATCCACATTGGATTCATATGGATTACTCCTACATGTTTTTCGCGATGGATATATGATCCAGAAGTGAAAGTTCTGTGGGTGTGTGTGTGCAATCCCCAATTTTCTAAATAGGTGGATATATGCAAAGCAGCTGTTTTCCTGGATTATAGAGAGTGTGATTATGGCCAGACTTTTTCTAGTGGATAATGAAGGAGAGGAAGTCATCATCAGACCCATAGGATAGTTCTAGAGACAGATTAGATAGATTTTCTTTATCTATTTCTTTGTATGGATTATTTACTTTGTTTTGTGTTTGACACATGTATTTGATGTGAACCTTTTTTGGGGAAATATTTTTTGGGACTTCTGGTTTGGGTGTATACTTTGTGTGCATTGCCTGAATATGAATAATTTCTTTCATGTATATGTCATATTGTAGCCAACAGGGTTTTCCAGAACCCAAATGTTTTCCACAATACAATTGTTTGTTTGTTTGGTTTAACCAAGCCTTGCAGTTACTTCATTGTTAACCTGTTGTTCCAAAATTTATGTTTATAGTCCAGTTATTGTTACGGTTATGTGATACAGTGAGTTATTGTTACTGTTATGTGATACAGTGAGTCATTGTACGATTTTTGTCTAACAGTGGCTGTTTTTCCTCTGTCAATGTAATCCAGTTGTTGCGTCTAACATTGGTTGTTGTCCCTCTGTTGTATAATACTGTGGATGTGCATGACAGTGGATACTTGTCATTGTTTATATATATGTGGGAGATTAAATGTGGGGCGGGGCACTTACACATAGACACACCCTCTGGGTAGAGTTATTAGTACTCGGGTGTCTGTGGTAGAACTTCCCGGATCTCCCAGCCTTCTATGGGAAACATTTCTTCTATGTTAGTGTTGAACTTGCACCCTTTTCTGCCTTGTTCAATACTTGGGGGTTACGAGCCAATATATTAATTCCTATAGAGGGCGTGTTTGGGTTTTAGACCCCATTCATACTGAATACCCCTAGCAAAACTTGTCCTTATTCTACTTTATTATATTTACCACCTCACAAGTGGGCGCTCGTCGCGGAATTTTGAACCCTTACCCCATGCCATGAGTGTGGGCGTTGCCCAGAAAATTTGTACCCATGTCTACCTCTCAAGTTGAGACTTTACAACTAATTGGTGGCTGGTGTTCACAAGTATGGGCTTAGACACAAGTTTTATGAACCTATGGTGTCTTAATCACAAGTATTGTTTGTTGTGTTTCAACTAATGTTCACAGGTGATGTCTTTATTCTAGAAATAAAACCTGTGTTAATGTTTGTATATGCGAATGGTTAACTCATGTATTTTGTATCCTTTTGGTGGGAGACCTTTTCCTTGTATAGGACCTCATAAAATAAGGTCTCTGGGATGGTTAACCCATATAGGATTATTTCTGGTAGGATGTCAGGAATTCTTGATTGATTTTGTGTGATGTTAGATGTTATTGTTACTCTGGGATGTTCTTGATTAGTATATTTTGGTAGTATGATAAATATATTACTGTACTATATGTCCTCATTTTTGCATAGACCCACATATGAATCCTGGGCTGTTAAACTATGTTGTCATATATTGCCATTTTATTTTGTGCATGCTCTGTTTGTTGGGGTCATGTACTATTGAAACTTACCCAAAGCAACAGAGAAATCCAAAAAAATTTTTAATGGCTGAGACAGATAGGATATAGCACCCCAAAATTTTTTTTTAAAGAATTCAGTAAATATATCTTTATTTAAGTGGGACACTACATGCATAAATGAGATTTTAGAACATCAGGGGAAAATAACAATAACCAATTAAGTTGACTTAATGTTAGGGCCAATACTCCACCTGCAATTTTATCCGACATGTATAATGGAAGGAGTATGAATATTGTTTAAATTGCAGTATTCGTAGCCGCCAAGCGGGAAACAGTGGATTTTTATATTCCACCCCATATGCATAACATGTTCGGAAATACTGAGAGTAGATAGATTGACACTGATGATTCCTATAAGGACATAAAGACGCCTATTCAACGCTTTCAGTTTAAGGGTCTGGTATTCATAACAGATCTTTTATTGTCCATATGTCAGAAATGGCACTGGTCAATTTTATTATTCGGTTGTTGTAACTCTGTAGTGAACAAAGATCCATTTACTATGTGAGTGAAAGCAATTGAATTACAGGGCCCCTTTTACAAGCTAGTCCCTCTGGCATTACCAGTGACAGAGAAGCATACGTCGTTGTGTGACTGGCGAACGAAGGATATGGTTTCGACCGTAAATTTACCCTGTTGTTTTTTATTGGGATGTCATAGGAAGTTAAGAGCTACCGAAAAAAACCTGCCAGTATCTCGAAAAATTTTTTGATGTCAGAAAACAGGAAATATGGTCCTCATCTGCGACATTCCCAATTTTATTCTCATCAGAGAATTAGTAACAGGCTCGGGCAGCGTTAGCTCTCATTTTGCATGTTGCTTGTACTGACTTGAAAGACTAGGGACAGCTTGCTAGTTGTCACATTATGTTCTTAAAGTCAGGATTTTTCTCCAAAACATCAAACTATATTGGTGCTCTAGGAGATAGCCCTATTTATACAACTATTAAATTATGGTTGTTGTTGACGTACCTCTCGACAGATGAAGAGTAGGACGCCTTATTCTTATTTTTATTCATAGACCATGCTAGATTGGGCTATAGCAAGGACTATACTTTTCAAGCGCTTGGAAGCCATTGGCTGAGAGTTGCTTGACTTTTTTACTAGTTTAATATTTCCTCTAGGGAGTCTAACTAGTAATATATTTCAGTTCAGAAGGAAAAGCTTTCAAACGCTTCCAGTTTCAACAGATTCATTGTTCTCCGTATTAATCGGTTACGAACAGACCTGGAGAGAAACTTAAAGGTGCCCTGATTTTTTTTATCTTGAGGAAGTTAACTCAGGAAACACCAGAATAGAGGGATATATTTATACCTGTGGCTTTCATTGCTTACAAGTAAGGTAACCCATCAGTAAACTGGGAGTGTACCGACAACTTGGTTGTTCGGATGACTATTACAGGGACCACCTACGGCTTTAAATTTATCTATGAACTGAGTATAATGTGGATGGTGATACAGCTATGTGCAATGTTATTACATCTACTTAACGGTGCTTGGGTGGAAATTGTCTACAACATATTTGGAGGCAGATGACGATCAATCAACGACAATCGACGCAGAATTGCTCGCTATTTTCACCAGGAAAGCAACGTATACGTGTTGGAGGGGAGAGAATAAATGCCGGTAACTCATTCTAGTCAGTGTAAAGTGCGGATGGACGTATAAACGAGCCAGGACTTTTCGTAGATTTGGCCTCAAAGCAAATGAACCTACACCTGTGCTAGTTATACTTGCCCAGTTCAGTATGCCACTATGACTGATTTGAAGGAGGAGATCCTGCTGTTAGCATATTTTAAGGATGATATTCTTATTGCTAATGAAACGGTTGTCGAAGCTTTATATCTTCGTTCAAACGTCGAGAAATTGGTTCGATTGCAGTTGAACCAATACCTCATATAGAGATCTCAACGTCCACTCATATTTCAATGGAATGCTGACAACAGTGGAGAGAGTTACACTTCTTCAAGCGAAGCTAGATGAATCTTCAATGTTATGTCCAGTTGTCTTGGCAAGTAGAAACATGAATGTGGCACGGAGAGATTATTCTACAATAGTGATTAAATGTAAAGCATAATTGGAGGACCTGGAAGACCAAATGCATCAGATTAAGAAGGTGGAAGACTGTGGATGAATGTAGCAGCTCTTCCTAGGTGGATAGACCTGTCTAGGTGGGAGACTTGTGACATATATGTCATCATCTCGCAGTCTTTTCCAGCAGACGTTGCTAGGATGCGCTACCTGCAGGCACGAGGCTATTAAAAATTCGACGGGAAAATTAACAAAACGAAATTTTTTTTCGTTTTAAGTTAAATGATTGGCCGCGCCCCGGAAACACAGGCTTAATCTAGACAAAGGCTTGGTAGACAAAGCGGTCTGGTCAATCGCCATGTTTCTCCAATGGTAGCGGGTGACCCATTGTTAATGGGTTAATTATTAGCTACGTATTCTCTGCGTTTTAGGTGAGCATTATATTATATACAACATATCATGTTAGGTATTAGGATACATGCTTTGAGGCAACTAATATCATGATTGAAGTTGTGTGTGTGAAAATTAGGAGAATCGCTTTCATTGAAATGTTGGTTTACGTCACGCAGCCTGGACATAGCCATTTTGTCCAGTCAGCCTTCATAAAGCTTACAATATAATCTTGCTATGAGTCATCTTCTGAGATGATTTTATGAACTTACTTTATTCCTAAATACTTATTTTTCACAACTGGTCTCTGTGTTATAAAGTGTTTTTTTCCTGAGTGCTTATTTTGTATTTCTGCTCTTATGATGGAGAAATATTACTATCTCACAATTGTGTACAACTTTAATATAGGTTGTTAGATAGAGAGAGAGAGAGAGAGAGAGATATATATTCTCGCTTGACTTTTTCATGCACTTAGGAGTTAATCTTTTGTTTACCTGGTTGTAAATACACAGAGATTGTCTTGTAGTCTTTTATTTTCATAAATGATGTTATGGGATTTTCATGTGGTATGATATACATAATCTCAAGTGTATGGGAAAAGATTCCCATGATTTCTCTTTTATGAGTATTTTACCTTTTATGCTCATGATTGTTACTACTTGATGCTGTAATAAATGATGTTATAAGATTGTCATTTGGTATGATATATATATATATCATCTCAAGGGAGTGGGAAATGACACCTGCTCTTGTGTTTTTACTTTGAGATGTTGTAATACCCACTAGAGAGTTCATACCATGTTTAGTAAAAGTCTAACAAGTTTTTCTGTTATTCATCATATATATCATATGTATATTCTATTCATGATGTTACTGCTGAAGTAGATCTTTTAACTTCACCCCCATTGGGGACAAACACATGATGATGATGATGATGATGATGATGATGATGATGATGATGATGATGATGATGATGATGATGATGATGATGATGAGGCAAGAGGAGATGACTGATTGGTATCTAGCCTTTTTGCCATTTGTCAGTGGTAGTCACATAATGCTGTTTGTAACTATGGAAAGGAGATTTATGAATTGTTTACATGAGGACAGTGTCTCATGAACTTTTTCCATGGTGTGACAGCGGTACTATCAAAATGTTTGGATGGATTAGGTGGTGCGTAACCCCTCAGGAAGCTCCAGTATCAGTCCAGAAGAAATATACCTATTGAGTAGATACCTCACTCACATTTGGAGTGAGACAAAACTCTACAGTAGGCGACAAGTGCTAGGCAATTATTGTCACCTTTCTTTCTTCTCCCCTTTTGTTCCCTCTATTTTTAATTATGATACACTGTTATTCATAATATATATGTATAGTTTATTATGATACATTGTTATCCAAGTTTGGATTGTATAACTAATCTATATCAACCCTGTTCTTCTTCACTATACAGCGCTAGAGATGGCGGTGGAGTATTGGCACTAGTCACCATGCTTCGCACTGGATTTATAGTCAACTTGTTTGGATTTAGAGGCAGGAAACTGGGATATCAGCCTCCTCTAATATTATACAAAGAGTGCTGGTTACTGCTACTCACCCTTAACCTGAATGTCAATGCCTGGATACTTAACGGATTTTAAATATGCTGAAGTGGATTCCCTACCTCTGGGAACTTAAAGACGATGTTAAGCTTTTCAATGTCTGCAAAGACATGAGGCATGCCTGGCCTAGATGGATACAGAGTATAACCTCTTCTAAAAGTCATCGCCTAATTCCACATTCAACTGTCATATTCCAGAGGCTCATGGATAAGTCTGGAATTCACCATCATTTACCAGTATGGATTTACCAACTGATTTTGTGAACTCCCAGCTTCCTTTGAATCTTCTCATCCATCATATCCCAGACATGGATAATCAAGCACATTACCAACTCCCGTCAATCAAGTCGTATATTCAACTGAAGAAAGAATAACCTACATCTTAACCCAGAGAAAGGGGCTGGAATATTCATGCCCAATTCAAGTTAGTTCTGTCAGGAAATTCTAATGGATTATGTGATGTCACTCCTCATCCAAAGAGATACTGAAAGTGTTTGTGCCTGATCCTGATCGAATCAATCACATGGACTCCTGTGTGTCACGCCACGCCAGAACGCTTCAGACTTATTTATACCTGTCTGTTATATCACCCTGGAACGCTCCTAGCCCAGTGACTTAGCAACTGTGACTTGAGAGATTACAGTATATCCACATTGGATTCATATGGATTACTCCTACATGTTTTTCGCGATGGATATATGATCCAGAAGTGAAAGTTCTGTGGGTGTGTGTGTGCAATCCCCAATTTTCTAAATAGGTGGATATATGCAAAGCAGCTGTTTTCCTGGATTATAGAGAGTGTGATTATGGCCAGACTTTTTCTAGTGGATAATGAAGGAGAGGAAGTCATCATCAGACCCATAGGATAGTTCTAGAGACAGATTAGATAGATTTTCTTTATCTATTTCTTTGTGTGGATTATTTACTTTGTTTTGTGTTTGACACATGTATTTGATGTGAACCTTTTTTGGGGAAATATTTTTTGGGACTTCTGGTTTGGGTGTATACTTTGTGTGCATTGCCTGAATATGAATAATTTCTTTCATGTATATGTCATATTGTAGCCAACAGGGTTTTCCAGAACCCAAATGTTTTCCACAATACAATTGTTTGTTTGTTTGGTTTAACCAAGCCTTGCAGTTACTTCATTGTTAACCTGTTGTTCCAAAATTTATGTTTATAGTCCAGTTATTGTTACGGTTATGTGATACAGTGAGTTATTGTTACTGTTATGTGATACAGTGAGTCATTGTACGGTTTTTGTCTAACAGTGGCTGTTTTTCCTCTGTCAATGTAATCCAGTTGTTGCGTCTAACATTGGTTGTTGTCCCTCTGTTGTATAATACTGTGGATGTGCATGACAGTGGATACTTGTCATTGTTTATATATATGTGGGAGATTAAATGTGGGGCGGGGCACTTACACATAGACACACCCTCTGGGTAGAGTTATTAGTACTCGGGTGTCTGTGGTAGAACTTCCCGGATCTCCCAGCCTTCTATGGGAAACATTTCTTCTATGTTAGTGTTGAACTTGCACCCTTTTCTGCCTTGTTCAATACTTGGGGGTTACGAGCCAATATATTAATTCCTATAGAGGGCGTGTTTGGGTTTTAGACCCCATTCATACTGAATACCCCTAGCAAAACTTGTCCTTATTCTACTTTATTATATTTACCACCTCACAGTAGCCAATCTTCTTTAGTGCCTTGAACAGACTCTCACGACTGACCAAATCAAATGCTTTTGTGGGGTCGATGAAGGCAATCAACTGTGGGTGATTCTGTTATGGCATTTTTTGTGCATTTGTTGCAAAGAAAATATCATATCAATGGTAGACTGATTCTGTCGGAAGCCACACTGTGATTCTGGGTAGACTCGATCTCCTAGAATTTAAAGTCTGCGCAGAAAAATTCTGGCAAATACTTTCCCAACAATACACAGAAGTGAGATACCCCTATAGTTGTTACAGTCGCTCCAACCGCAATTGTTCTTGTACAGTGTTATGATGCTTAAATCTTTGAAATCCTGTGAGACTTGTGCTTCTCGCCAGCATATCTCTATTAGCAGGTGAATCTGTAGAGAGAGGGTTTCTTGCCCTCACCTGATAATCTCTATTGGAATCCCATTCTTACCTGGGGCCTTGCCAGATGCAAGTTCATTTATAGCACACTTAACTTCTGTTATGGTGGGAAGTATGTCCAGGTGGTCAAGAGTTGGTAGAGCCTCTATGACATTGCGGGCATCATCCGCAGGTTTGGTCCAAATAGTGCTCTACCCATCTATCCATCTGCTCTTTCTTATCAGTTATGATTTCTCATGTAAAGGTTTTCAGTGGTGTACATCTTTTGATCACTGAACCACAGGCTTTCTTTATCCCTTCATACATGCTTCTGATGTTTCCCTTATCACTTGCGATTTGAATGGACTCACATAACTTGATCCAATAATCATTTGCACACTGCTTGGCAGCCTTTAGCACATCCTTCCTAGCGTGCGTCAGCTATCTGAGAGTGTTACGCGTTGTTCTTTCCTTGTTTCTTAAGAGAGCTATCTTCTTTTTATCAATCAAGGGCTGCCGCGTCTGGCTGTTTGCCGCAAACCAGTCCTGCCTCTTATGATCCATAGTTCCGCAAACCCCTTTTGCTGTTTTATAAAGAGTTTCCTTAAGTTTATCCCACATTTCACTTGCTGTACAATTTCGTGATGAATCAGTGAAAGCGTCTTCAAGTTGCTGTTAGAACTCAAAGCACTTATCAGGATCGTGGGTGTTAATAATATTAATCCTGGGGCTAGATTTGTGTTTAGCTGTGTAGATTCTCTTTGATCTCAGTCTAACCCTTGCAACAACCAAATGATGATCCGTATCACATTCAGCACTGTTCCAATTCCAATTCCAATTTCTGGTACGAGTACCCTTCAGCCTTCGAATTTTCGACTTAGCTATGTAGGGGTGTTTATGGTGTAGCTTGAAGTTTGTCTTTCGTACTTTGGGCTGCTTGTTGTCAGCTTCACGGCTTCGGATGGGTTGATTGCGTTCGTTACTTTCTTGATGAGGTTTTTCCTGTCTGGACAGAGTCGCGCACTTGTTGAGGCCCGGCGTAATTGTGGTCCCACCCCGTCTTGTGGTGCTGTTTCCTTCAGGGAGCTTTACCAGTTGTCGTCTTTCCTGGTGTTCCTTCTATTTCCCCTCATGGGTTGCCTTCGATTCTTCTCGGTGTTCGCCAGTCAAATCTTGGTGGTGAGCGGTAGCGTCCTTCCTCTGTTGCTTCTTCTTCTGTTTGTGTTCTTGCATCTCCTGGTTCGGGTGTGGCTGTCTGGGCCTTGAGCAGGTCAACTATCTCATGAAAAGTGTCTTCTGGCTTTCGTTTCACATCTTGTATAGCTACTAGCTGTTTTTCATTCTCATCCCTTAAAGCAGTCATTCGATCGAGATCCTGTTCTATTATCTGTTGAACTCGCTTCATTTCGTCCAGGATGCGTTGCACGGCCGTTATCTTTGTTTCCTGCTTCTTGCCTTTTCCTTCTACCGTGCTTGATAGCCTTTCTTCTGTCTCGGCCTTCATAGCAGCCATTCGAGCGACATCCTGCTCAATCTTCTGCTGAACTTGCTTCGTTTCGTCCAGGATGCGCTGAGCGGCTGCAATCTGAGTCTCTTGCGTCTTATCTTTTCCTTCCTCCATGCTGTTGAACTTTGATCGCAGGTCCTTCAGTTGACTTTCAAGTTGCGCTTTGTCGCTTTTTGTGAGTCGATTAGTGGCCTCGTACTGCCTCCTAGCCTCCTTATATGGTAGGTTAGACTTGATGGCGATTTTCATGGCTTCTTTGGTGGCAGGGGCAGCCGAGGTACCTGGCGCTATGGTTGCCGAGGCAGTTGGCGCATTTTCTGTTATTGTTATGCCTCCTGATGTCCGTGTCGATCTTTGCAGTATCTTCAAACCTCAACCTCACTCTTGCAGGTGGCACGGGTGTGCCAAAACTTCTGGCACTGACTGTATGGATGAGGTCCAGAGCAGTATCTGCAAACCTCAACCTCACTCTTGCAGGTGGCACGGGTGTGCCAAAACTTCTGGCACTTAGAGCACTGCAGCACTCTCAGTATGTAGTGCTCTGGAACTTGATCTCTCTTGTCCCATCTGATGTATTGCGGGATCACTCGGTCCTCCGATATTACTATGACGACTGTGGAAGGGATGTTGTTCTTTCCGATGATCCTCTCAGCACTGGTGATCTTGAGTTTCTTGTTCTCCCTTGTCAGCATCTCCCTGATCTGGTCGTTGGTGAGATGGGTCTTGACTCGTTTAATGACCCATCGTTTCATCATGCTGTGTCAGGCGGCTTCCAATACTATGCCGTGGTAAAGCTGTATGGTGGCTTTCTCCTCTTGTGTTATCTTCAGGATAAGTGCTGTGGTTTTTGGGTTTTTAATTAATGGAGACCACTACTCCATCAGGTATCTTACGCAGCTGGTTGATGTTGTGTCTTCTCAGCTCGTTTTCCAACAGACTGATTATCTTGTCTGTTGGAAGCGCCGACAGTTTAGCTTCTTCCACCCACGCTTGTCTGTTTGAGTAGTATTCTGCCCGTGAAGTCCTCAGATGTTGCTGTTGTTTCCTCCTGTGTAGAGGTCACTGGAAGATTAGGCTGCATCTTCTTGGAGCTGGTTGGAACTTCCCGGCTGCTGATGGCTTGAGTTTTGGTTTCTTCATCAAATGGGACGGTTTCAGCTGGTGTAGGAGCTGTACTGCTGCTCGTAGATATAGGTTCAGCAGTCGTAGCGGCCTTCCTCGCCTCTACCTTCTTCTTTCCGGCTGCATATAGCGCATGTCTTTGCGCGGCACTTTTAACGGGAGGCATCCTCTGCGTTATCCGATAAGGTGACTTGATCTCTATAGCGCGTCGAGTCGGTGTGTCACGATGATTCAGCACTGTGGTAACTTCGAGTAATTGTTTTGTTTAGATGTTGTCTCCGTGTGATGATGAAGTCCAGCTGATGCCAATGGCCGGATCTTGGATGTTTCCATGTAATCTTATGCAGCTTTTTTTTTTTTTTTTTTTTAAAGTTTGTAATACATAGGTCATTTCTGGTGCAATGCTCCAGCAGCCTTTGCCCATTTTCATTCATGCCACCGATGTTGTATTTTCCAAGGCACACTGGCCATGAACTCGAGTCCTTGCCACTCGAGCATTGAAATCAACGAGCATATAAATGTAGTCGAATATTGAAACTGCCTTGATCACGGAGTCTAACTCCTCATAGAACTAACTCTTCACATCATCAGAGGAAGTAAGTGTCGGTGCATATGCAGTGATAATGGTGGCAAAAACCACAAGAGGTTGCAAAGCGCAGGAATAATATTCTTTCATTACGTCCTGCTGGAGTTTCAATCATTCCCAGTATCGAATTCTTCACTGCAAAGCTCACACCATGTTGTCTTTTTTTCTGCCTGCTCTCTACCCTTCCCAATAAAAAGAAGGTGTAATTGTTTTCCCTGAGTGACCCTTCCTCAGCGAGGCGAGTCTCCTGCATGCCAGCAATATCAACGTTAAGACGATTGAGTTCAGCATCAATCACAGCCGTTCTTCTCACATCGTCAATATTCGTCAGGTTAGTGGAAAATTCTTACGCTCCAGGTTGCAAGCCGTAGCTTGAGGTTTCTATTTTTATTTGAATTAATACCTGGTGCATTGGGTTTACAGCCTGCGATACAGATTTTGTACTACTAGTACTAGCCCCAAGCACCCATTAAAGTAGGCCGGCTGTGGCGGATCAGCACCCAGTTGGCTGGGAACTGCCCAGCTTGAGGCTGGCGGTAGCTGATCGGTGACACCTGTAGGTGTCTCCCACTCTCAGAGGGAAGCCATGGCGCCCCATGTCTACGCCAATTGACAATGACTTATAACCCGTAACTGCTACCTCTCGCTTTGATTTCGAGACCAGTTAAGACCAGGGATGGAGTTATTACCTCTCCATAGCACAAAGCCTGGGCTAAAATATGGAGACCATGTGTTGCCCATACAACATGATCCCTCTCTCGGCCTGTCTAGTTCACCCCAGAGGAATGATAACAGCAATATATCTGGAACAAGACAAGCTGCAGAAGCTGCCGGATCAGCAAAGCAATGCTCTGTCTGCCTGTGCGAGCTTCGATCCTAGACCAGCTGCCAACCAAGGCTTAGGGCATGGTCTGCCCTGCCTATGTTTTTAGGTTGCATTTCCACTAACCAGGATAAGGCTTGTACCCTCCCAATTTCGCTCTTCCCCCGAAGCCGTTGGCACAATGTGGGGTGTCGGGTTTGGTAAGCGCCGCCCAACATTCGGCGCTAACTGAAAGCATGTAGTACCGTCTGCTGTAAATACGGTAGCTCAGTCATATCTGACTAAGACAGAGTACACCCTATACATAAAGACACATCATGAAGAGATTTGAAGCTACAGCCTGTTCCGTGGCGAAGAGGTAACTGGCGCAGTTCGTAATCCCGTATAATAATATAATAATGTTTTGCATATCCTTTACAGGACATCGCTGTCAACATCAGCATCTTTCAGCTGATTGTTGATTTCTTGGCAAGATTACGATCAGTAGTTTGCCATTGCTTTCTGAGCGACCGGCTCCATATTCTCATAAGTCACTGGCGCTATTCGAACAGCTTCCAATTCTCGTGCGTTCACGTAATCCCGTATACCACGTTCGAAACACAGCTGCGGGCGATGTGGCAGCAGACCAACCTTGCGTTGGTCTTTTTATGTAACGGTATATTATTTTTATTATATATGTATGCCGTTGTTCAGTAAACAATGGAAAACTACTGAACTTAAACTTACCAAGAGATCACAAACAGCATAGAAAAATAAAATGCGGCTGACTGCGACGTTTTGTAAAGGATATGCAACTAAAAATGTGATTATTGTTTCGGTAATGCTATTGACCGTTTTGAGATTATCTCTGAGTTTTTGCACTTACTTCAGCAGTTGGGGGAAACCTGGGGCGTCTTTATGTTGAACGAAAACACTCTCAATATGTGATGCATATGCTGGGGGGAGGATCTGAGCACCTATGGACATGTCCGAAGTGCAACGAAGATACCCCAACTGATAACTAACTAACTAACTAACTAACTCTCAATTTGGTAATGTTGAATATTGTACTACATCATTCATTTATCGTTTAATAATGGTGTTGAATATCGTCACACTCACACTATCCCAGGAGAAGTGTGGGTCTCGGTGGCCACGCAGCCTGCCTCACTTTCCGAAAGTTGTGGGTTCGATTCCGGGCTCGTTCATTTGTTTGGTTCACGGTTGTAATTATATGATATACAGAGGAATATTTTAAAATGAGGTTTCTACTTATGAAATCATCACAGTTGGATACAGCTTGACAAGACGAATCCAACGGTATCTCAACGAAGTGTGTGCGTTAATTCTAAGCGGAGTTATGAATTTTTATGTGTCGTAATTTACGGTACTTTTGCTTTCTTTCACCCCAAACAAAAGGGAATCCCAGGGTATGACGTCACAACCAGGGGTTCCCTGTGTTGCGCCGAACATTCAGGGGGTTTCCATATGTTGCCCGTAGCTCGGTGCGCAATTCTATGCGGCTGTGGCGGTGGTGCGCTATTCTTTCACTTTCCGGTTAGGGGTAGGGTTTGGGTTAGTGTGTGTACCCTACCCCTAACCCTAATCCTAACCCTAACCCTAACCGGAAAGTGATTGCAGGACCGATGCAAATGAGGATCGAAGGGAGACAGAAACGGTTGCCACAGTCCAAAGAAACAACACTGTGTTGTGGGGCAATTGAAACGCACTGACACGCACTCCACCTGAACACAGAGGAGATCACCGTCTGCGCTAAATATAGCTGGTGACTCTAAATATAGCTGGCAAAGTTTGTTTGGGGTGAAAGAAAGCAAAAGTACCTAATTTACAATCAATCAGGAAGTGCACAGGAATCTATTCCAACGAGTATTAGTTCTTTTCGCTGCCTGTAAATTGAGAGCTGAGAAATTCTGCCTTCTATTACTGTGGCTTGTATATTTTTAAATGGACAACACAGTACCATATACCATTGTGTCCGGGTTGGCGAGGCCTAACTTGACGTATTATCTATTTCTCAATAGGATGTGCTATGACCTAATTAACAATTAAAAGTGGCTGCCAATTGTTTATTATTTATTAAAAGTCTGTCGCATTGCTAACAAACCTGGTATGATGTATATTTTATTATGCGTTTTTGGCAACAGGAAAGTAAAGGTCACATTCCTCTTTCAATAGAATGTTGAGAGGATCAACTTCATTGCACTGGGTTTTACCCCATATGGTCCAGTCTATTTCCGCAGGGCGGCCTGCAGAAAGCATCGCACAAAGAACAAGAGTCTCTGTGTCTCAGAGAAAAATGCACTTGACTTTTAAGACTTTTCGATAGGATATGCTGTTACCTAATTAACAATTCAGAAATTAACGTATTAACGTCGTTCAGAAAGCAATGGCAAACTACTGAATGTAACACTTGCCTAGTACATCAACAGCAGCTGAAAAATGCTGGTGTTGACTGCAGCGTCCCGTAAGGGATACGCAATAAATTTAAAAATTCACAGTTAAAAATAGCTGCCCATTTAATATTCATATTAATTAAATGTCATGTGAAATGTTCGTCCTTAGTGAAAGAACAATTCATGAAAATTTACTCATATTGTCTTAATGTACCAACTGCATTGCGACAGCTTTCTTTTGTTGATTAAATATCATGCAATAATGTAGGTAAATAAGTTTGTAACTGCTGCATAAATTAAGCAGTCACTTTTGCTAATAATTGATTTCTACTTCTGCTCTATAATTACACAGTTCTATATCTAAAAGTGAGCAATTCATAATTAAATACTAACTTTAAAAAAAGACATAACTTGTTTCACAGTATTTTATTTAAATTTAAATAATTATGTACTGCTGCACTGCTAAGGAAAAAAATTATATAAAATAACACAAAGTAATGCAGTTTACAGAACAGAATTACGACACATACAGGATGTTGAATTGACTAGCCTTCTGTGAAGTAGATGCTGACTATACATTTTTCTAGAGTTGAAGGAAAAGTGAGGAAAGACGCCAGTCTGGTGTGGGATTTGCCATTAAATCGGCCCTGGTTGGCAAACTAGCTGGATTTGTGAAGGCTTTAAACAACAGGTTTATGACCATGAAGTTGCCCCTGCTGAACAGGAGGAAGCATGCAACCATTGTGAGTGTCTACGCACCAACTATGACCAACGAAGATGATGTCAAGAACAAGTTCTATGAGGACTTGCACAATGTATTAACATCTGTTCCCAAAGGAGATAAACTTATACTCCTTGGGGTCTTCAATGCCAGAGTTGGCACGGAAACCACTTCTTGGAGTGGCATTATTAGAAAACATGGAGTCGGAAATTGTAACAGCAATGGCCTCCTCTTTCTTCAGACCTGTGCCGAACACGATCTCCTGATCACCAACACAATTTTCCGTCTCCCCATGAGAAATAGGACATCGTGGATGCACCCTCGCTCGAAACACTGGCACCTCATTGACTATGTCATCGTCAGGAGAAGTGACAGACAAGACGTTCGGGTGACAAAATCCACGTGTGGTGCCAAATGTTGGACATATTATCATCTCATTGTCTCAAAAATAAACATACACATCAAACCACCATAGCATCCTCAAGGGGTAAAAGTGCAAAAAAAACTAAATGTCACCCACCTAAACAGCAAAACAAATGCAGCTGTCATTTGAAAATATGCTGGAAGACTGCCTCAAGCCCAATGCTGCAGCTAAACAGGATGCGGAAACAGAGTGGAGATCCCTAAAGGACATCATTTACAACACTGCTATGGAAATCCTGGGTCAAGACACCCGAAAGCATAAAGAATGGTTTGATGAAAATTCCAATATCAACAAATTGCTGGCCGAGAAACATCTTCTCCTCAAGGAACATTTGAACGACCCGAAGTCAACATCAAAACAAGATGCCTTCAAATAACATTTGGAGAATAGTGCAGCAGAAACTTTGGCACATGTGGGACTCTTGGCTGAGCAACAAAGCTGATGAAATTCAAGGCTTTGCTGACAGACATAATATGAAGAACTTCTACGACTCAGTGAAAGCGGTCTATGGTCCTACATCACCAGGCATAGTTCCCCTCCTCAGTGCAGATAGGTGAACATTGGTCACCGATAAGAAAGAAATCCTTCAACGCTGGGCAGAGCATTTCAGCAACATCTTAAATGCAACCTCCTTCTTCAATGATGAAACCATCAACTGCCTTCTCAAGTTCACACTAATGATACCCTTGATGACCTGCCAACCATAGTGGAAGTAAACAAAGCCATCCAGAAACTTTCCAGCAGTAAGGCACCTGGGCGTGACTCCATTCCAGCAGAGATATACAAGGCAGGTGGACTGGTCCTAATAGAGCAGCTTCATCAAGTCTTTACAAACATATGGGTGAACGAGACCATGCCACAAGATTTTAAGGACGCATCAATAGTCCACCTATACAAACGTAAACGAAACCACCAATCCTGTCACAACCACCGAGGCATCTCCTTGCTTTCAATTGCAGGGAAGATACTCGCCAGAATTCTTCTCAATCGCCTCACAGCCCATCTCGATCAAGGTCTTCTTCCTGAGAGTCAATGTGGCTTCAGAAAAGAACGAGGAACTGTTGACATGATTTTCACTACAAGGCAGCTGCAAGAGAAATGTCAGGAACAGAACTGCGAAATGTTCTCCACTTTCATTGACCTTACCAAGGCTTTTGATACAGTCAGCAGAGAAGGACTGAGGAAGATTATGGTGAAATATGGCTGTCCACAAAAGTGTGTCCAAATAGTGTGGCTATTTCATGATGGTATGCAGGCAAGAGCACAGGAAAATGGTGAACCTGACGATATGCAGTGAAATATGCCATGCAATAAATCGTACTATATATGGTTTGTGTCTTCGTTATTCAAACGGTGAACTGTCTGAGCCCTTTCCTGTCACCAATGGAGTGAAACAAGGATATGTCCTGGCACCAACACTGGTCAGCCTCATGTTTTCAGCTATGCTTACTAATGCTTTCGAGAACAATGAAATTGGAATAGATATCAGATATCGCATGGATGTGAAGTTATTCAATCTCAGAAGGCTGAAAGCTAAAACCAAAACTAATAGCGACACTGTCAGAGGGCTCCTGTTTGCTGATGATTGTGTTCTATATACCAACTCAGGCAGGCATGCAACACAATGTTTCAGCTTTCTCATATGCCTGTGCCAACTTTGGGCTCAATATCAACTTGGAGAAGATTGTAGTTATGTACCAGCCAGCTCCAAGAAATAATCACACCGTGCTGAATATCAAAGTGAAAGGTCATTGACTAAGTGTTGCAGACAAATTCACCTATCTTGGCAGCACTGTGTCACAATTTCACAAGGGCAGTCACTTGCGAATCAACCAGGACTATAAGAGCTGTGAAAAAAAGGCTGGACAGAAAAACCACTGCAGGAGATCCTCCTCCTGAAATGTCAAGCATTCTTTTCCCACATTGTCAAAGAACATTTCAAGCCAAAATAGACCTTATCAGCCATCTTAGAACTCACGGCTCCAAACTTTCAACCCCACTGGATGAAATGAATGGTCATAATCATTCTTGATGGACAAACAACAATAGTCTAGTAATGTTTTACTTGAACAATCTATTTAATTCTTTGACTTCCACAAATGTCCATTTGCTATGAAAGTCCTCTTGCCCTATGCATTCTTATTTTAATATCATTATATGTTGGACCATAATTCTGCCTCATGAAGTGAAGTTTCACGAAGGTAGATCAGGTTGTCATTTGCTTGATTTATTCTCATTATCTTTCTTTCCCTCTGAACTTTTAGACTTAATTATTGTGACTTCCAGATCATTGAGCTTCAGTGCACAAGCAGACAATATTGGGATATAAGTATTGCATCACTTTTAATGTGTGTATGATGTGTGACACAAATAATCATTATTTTCCATAAAGCTGTCATGTTTGTTATGTTATTTTTGTCATGATAAACTGACATCATTACACTGTGATAGATTCCCAAACTCAAATTCTTAAAACGGGACTTGAGGAATAACATATCAGAAATCATGCCTTGAAGTAATCACAAAACATTTTGTATCATTAATTATCTTGAAAAAACAAACTATCAAATCTATTTATATAGTTTATGTTTGCATACAAATGTAACTTACAAATCCTTTCAGACTGACTGTAGTCATAAGATGGAGCATAAACTGCCATCAAGTGTCAAGATAGAACAACCTGAAGCCTGTGCAGCTCAAGGTAAGATTAAGTGCAATATAACGTAACAGTTAGTTGAATATTCTTTACAGAATATTGCAGTCAACCCCAGAATTTATTGGCTGTTTGTGATTTACTAGATAATTCTACATTTGGACTTTGCTATTGCTTTCTGAATTGTCAAAGCATTATACCATCAAAATCAATACAGTAGCATAATGTAAATCTACTCAGACACTGGGAAAACTAAGATCATAGGAGTGACCAAGTATCTACCGGGATCAGTGCACAAATCTGCAGCTGAGAAGAGCAAGGTACTCTCTTGTCCTGACAATCAGAAATTGCTGTCAAAGGCAGAGGTAAAAGACCCCCGAGTGAATATGGAAGACAAAGGGAAGCTACCCCATTACCTTCCCAAGACAAGTTTAAAATAGGAACGTGGAATGTCAGGACATAGTTGAGATAGGAAAGTTAGATAATGTAATAAAAGAAATGAAAAATATGAAGTTTAATATCCTAGGCATGAGGTGGAGGAGATCTGGTAAAATAATAACAGACAAACACAAAATAATTTGTTGAGGAGGTAATACATACAGTAAAAGGAGTAGGACTAATGTTTGATGAGGAAACAGCTAAATCAATTAATTGTTATGTGATTAAATCAAATAGTTATTATATTCAAATTCAAAGTCAAACCAAGAGATATAAATATTATACAAGTGTCGGCAACAATAGCAAGCATTAGTGAAGTGGAATTACAAACATTTTATGACAAAGTAGAAATTGTATAGAAGTAAACAAGGATATACATCTTTGCTTTATTGACTACACACAGGCTTTTGATAGAGTTAGACATGTCAACATGGTGGATATGCTTGCAGATCTACAAATTGATGGGAAAGACATTAGACTTATAAAAAACATATATTGGAAACAACAAGCTGCCATACGGATTGATAATGAAGTGGGACAATATCAACCTATTAAGAGAGGTGTTAGGCAGGGATGTGTAATGTCTCCAGATCTTTTTTCCCTGTACAGTGAAAAGTAAGATTAAAGAGAGGAAAAAAAAATGGTTAAGAACATGAGTCTTAATAAAGAGGTTCTGAAAATAGATAAAGAAATGCAAGAACAATACAGAGTGACTGTGAAAAATAGGTACAATGCAATAACTAAAATACAGAGTATAGATGAACAATGGGAAATGTTAAGGGACTCCATTCATCAAACTAGCAAAGAAGTATTACCAGAGAGAGGCAAAATAGCTAAGAAAAAATGGATGAATGAAGATATCTTAAAACTGATGGACAAAAGAAAACAGAGTAAAAATGACAAACAAGAATACGCTAAGATAAATAAAGAAATAAAAGATAAATGTGGGAAGGCTAAAGAAAGTTGGTTAAACGAGCAATGCAAAAAAATTTAATTAAATTCCATTAAAGATACAAAAAATATGCACAGACAAATCAGTGAGCTTACAGGAAGAAAAATAAGACTAAATACAGGGTGTTTGAAATCAAAGACAGGAAAGATAATATTAGAGGAAGATGGTATAATGAAGAGGTGGAATGAGTATATAAGAGAATTATATGAAGGAGAAAGGGAAGAATTAACAGAAGATAGTAACTTAGAAGGTCCACCTATTCTGAAAGAAGAAGTCGCTGACGCTATGAAACGTATGAAGAAAGGAAAAACAGCTGGGCCAGATGAAATCACAATAGAAGAATTAGAAGTATTGGGAGAATTTGGAGTAGATATATTAACCAAAATGTTGAATGATATTTACAGCAGTGGATATTTACCCAGTGATATGCTGAAATCTGTATTTATAGCTATACCAAAAAGACCAGGAGCAATTGATTGTGAAGATTTTCGTACAATTAACCTTATAAACCATATCACTAAGCTTCTACTCAGAATCATAATGAGAAGAACCAAAAAGAAAATAAAAATGGTAATTAGTGAAGAACAGTATGGATTTGTGGAAGGAAAGGGCACAAACAATGCAATTTATACATTACGGACACTAATAGAAAGGTCAATAGAGAAACAGAGAGACATATATTTGTGCTTCGTAGATTATACTAAGGCATTTGATAAAGTAAAACATGATGAACTGATTAAAATGTTGGAAGATATCAACACTGATGGAAAAGATTTAAGAATAATAAAGAATATTTATTGGAACCAAGTAGCAGCAATTAAAATGGGAAATAAAGAGGGTAGTTACGAACAGATAAAGCTAGGAGTACGACAAGGGTGTGTCTTGTCACCAGATCTTTTCTCCCTGTATAGCGAAGTAATAATGAGAGAGATCAAAGAGATGCCAGGAATACTAGTTGGAGGTTATAATATAAATAATATACGCTATGCAGATGACACAGTATTGGTGGCGGATAATTCAACAGACCTACAACAATTATTAGACGTAGTAGTAACAGAGAGTGCAAGGAAAGGACTCTCCTTGAATATCAAGAAAACAGTAACAATGGTAATATCAAAGAAAATGGTGACACCAAAATGTGACATAGAAATAGAAGGGAAAATCCTTAACCAAGTTGATAATTTTAGATACCTAGGGGCATTTATAACATCAGATGGAAGATGTACAACAGAGATAAGGAGCAGAATAGGGCAGGCAAAAGCCGCATTTCAGAAAATGAAGAGTATCTTATGCAATAAGTCACTATCACTGAATGTAAGAAAGAGAGTGCTGAAATGCTATGTAGAACCAGTTTTGCTGTATGGCAGTGAATCTTGGAATGTAAATGAACAAATTAAGAAGAAATTAGAAGCAACAGAGATGTGGTTCCTGAGACGAATGTTGCGAATTCCTTGGACTGCCAGAGTAACTAACGACGACTGCCTGAAACAGGCTAACGAAACTAGAACATTATATACAACAATAAGACAGAGACAAACAGCTTTCCTCGGTCATGTGATGAGAAGAGAGGCATTGGAGAACATCGTAACAACTGGAAAGATCGAGGGGAAGAGGGGCAGAGGTAGACCAAGAGAAGTGATGCTGGATGGATTGAGACGGTGGCATGGAGGAATATCAGCAAACCAAAGACCGAGATCTATGGAGAGCCATGAACGCCTACGCCAGCCGGCACGGCACTTGATGATGATGACAGTGAAAATATTTTCAGAAACCACGGGCCATGGTTTGGGAACCTCTGCTTTACAGGATGTAGCAGTTAACCCTAGCAGTATTTTACTGTTCATGATTCCTGGGCAAGCTTACATTCAGTAGTTTGCCATTGCTTTCTGAATGACCAGCACCCATACCATTTCATAAAAAACCAACACAATGTGATCTGCTGCCAAATCGTCCACATCTGTGTTTCGAACATGGATATGGGGGATTACGAACTGCTTCCATCACCCCTTCACCATGAAGCCGTCATGATGTACCCATTACATGCCACCAGGTTCCAAATGTTGCTGTATGTAGCTGGGGCGCAGTGTTGGGGTGAGCGCCCAACATTGCTTAAATACCCCAATGGCTCGTGAATACATAACCTCTGCAGCAAAAGTCCAACTCCTGGCCTTCACGTGGCGGAACTGTTTTAACTAACAGGAGAAGGGCCGACGGCGAGTTTCTGGCGCCGAAAAATAACCAGTATGCTCTAGATGTGTATGCACGTACATGCATGCACAGACACATATGTGCGCACGTACACATCTACACTCAAGTGAGACCACAGTCTGCTGTAGCGAAGAAAGGTGCTGAAGACGGAGGCAACCAGCCAGGAGGCGCACCACAGAAATCAGGATGCCACGTACTTACGCGCAATGAAATATGTCGACTACTGCTAAATGTTATGGTGCTCACCCTGTTTTGGACCCCCAGGCAGGTGCAGTGCCGGGTCTCGAAAGGGTCCAACCACAACTACTGGAGGTCCTTCTCAGATGTCCTGTGGAGCCAGGGGACATGATAATAGGACGACTGGTCATACTAAATGTCAGGGTCTTACACCTGGCTCGCTACCTAACACATGTGGGACAGTACAAGTACAACGTGATTTGACTCAAGACTCAATGACACAACGTTCAACGGATTTAATTACAGATCATATACAGTACGATGATCACAACAATATATACTGGATACTTCAATACACTTACATCCACCATACAGCACACAGTCTGACTCTCAAGATGTCCAGGCACTCGACATTCGGCCACAGAAACCTTTCTCGCAACATGCGTCCTGTTCAGTCCACGTCCCAGAGCTGTCTCCCTATGGTTTGGAACTCGCCTCCTCACCTGAGGTGGCTTCACGAGACATGCGTGCGTCCTTGGTGTGACCGCTGGCCGTCTCGCCAGCCGGCACCTTCGCAGGCAGGTGACTACCATTCGCCTGGCGGCGTAACGAAGTTCCTTCATCCCTGCTAGGGACTGAGTCACCTGGCGGCGTAACGATGTCACTGCATCACTGCCGTACTGTGGACTCTGACACGCTCCCCCGGCAACTCCATGAAAGACGTCATCTTTCATGTCTGATATATATACATACTGGGTTATTACCTTAACCCTTGTCAGAGTCAACCCTTATGTTGCTTATATACATTGGTATCATAATACATAGAAAATACACATCTGCCATAGAAAACATATAATCAATAGAAGTTATATTCAACGACATGTGGTGTTCAACTTTTAACACCTGTCAGGTTTCATCATCTCGATGGCTGATTACATTAATTGCATTAATGACCCAGTCAGATCGGTAGTTCCAGCTTCATGCATCTACCTCGCAGCATTTGAAAAAAAAATAATAATATGGTTCTTGAGACAAAAACCATCTAGCTAGACCGAAATGTGGCTTTTACATAAGTCACATAAAACGCTCAAACCCCGACCTCATTTGGCCAGGACTCTTGTGTTGGTCTGCAATGTCTGCAACCCTTTGCCATGCCCAGTAAATGCCTACCTGATGAGTTCAAAATCTGGCAAACACATGGCTATTTTTATATAACACATTACATTATACATTTCAAATTATGGTCCTTTGTGTAAGGATGTAATAGCAACTAAAAGAAAGGGGAATAATTTCAAACATTTATGGCATATAATAATTTACAATAATTATTTTATTTCTTAGTGTCATCGCTTGACGTTTCTTCATCCTAACGAGAAAAAGTCGCTAGTATGAATACACTAATCAAGATATTATTCTAAGATTACACTACATAAATATATAAACACACAATTCGTGTATTCAATTTTATTGATTCCTAAAGATTTTAGAATCGTCATAGCTTTTTAAACTTTCATGTGTCGTCTGCTAGTTTTACTCTAAATTACAACATAATCCGGAAGTACACACGAACACTAAGTAATCGATGTTACAACCTGTAGAACACACCTGTTCCGGTTTGATGTAGATACGGACGGTATACTGTTATTACAGTTCATGTGTTGGATGTTTTCTTATAAACCTTCTGGATTTAGATTAAACTGCAATGGTGTAGCTGTCAACTGTTCATGTCACACTTTCACACATGGATGTTAAAATATCTCTGGAAGATTCCACACGGATATGCCACTGTCACAATGGATAGTTCGCTTACGGTAAGTCTTGAGCGAATGTGGCAATGTTCTTGTTACAGAATATGTACAATTAAATTTCGCTTTCTACCACACACTACACAATTATACACGACAATCACTACATTTAGTAATAAAATAAGAACATTATATACTGTGGGAGTAACCCCTATCACAATGTAGACATTACACAGCTTTTGTGAATGCACAACTTATTCACTGATAGATGGCTGTGTTGATCTGAGTATTTTACACTGCACTCAGACTTTGGTCGGACAACGGGACAACAAATCGGCGATCGTAGTGGTTCGGCCTGGAATATGTCGGACCTCGAAGCTGTAGTCTTGGAGTTTCAAAGACCAACGGGCTATCATATGGTTTGATGGCACCCCAGAATTTATGAATCGCAACGGACTGCTGTCAGATTCCACGATAAAATGGCGTCCTAGAAGAAATCTAGACAATTTTGTAATACCCACCACTAAAGCTAGGCCTTCCAACTGAGGTATTGACCACGCCCGTTCTCTCGGTTTCAGCTTTCTGGATACGAAATACACAGGATGGAGAATGTTGTGTTCTTGCGTGAGTGAGTGGCTTAGGGATGTGTAAGTGGGTGAGGGAGTTGTATGTGTCGGGGTGGGATGTGTGAGTGGGTGGAGGATGTGTGTGGGGTAGGGGTATTGTGATCGAGAGATGTTTGGTTGGGGGGGGGGGGGGGGTGGGTGCGTAGTGGAGAATGTATGCGTGAGTGAGTGTGTGTTGGTGGACGGGTAGGGAATGCGTGTGTGGGTGGGGAGAGGTGTGTGGTGTGTTGGTTGGGGATATTGTGTGGGTGAGGTATGTGTGTGTGGGTGGGGGATTTTTGTGTTTTGTTTTGTTTTTGTGTTGTGTGAGTGGGGGTATGTGGGGTGGATGGGTAAGTGGGGTATCTGTGTGGGTGTGGGTGGGAATATTGTGTGGTATCTGGGTGGGGGATATGTGTGTGGTGTGTAAGTGGGGATGTGTTGGTGAGGGATATGTGTGTGTGTGGTGCGTGGGTTGGGAATAGTGCATGATAGGAGGTGTATGTGATGTGCGGGTGGGGGATTAGGTTAAGGCATGTGTGGGTGGGTGGAAGTTGTATGTGTGGGTGGTGGGGTGTGTGTTAGTGGATTGGGGATGTATGGGTGGTTAGAGAGATGTGTGTGTGTGGGGTGGGGGTAGGGACATGTCAGTTGGTGGGGATGTGTGTGTATGGTTTGGGAATGTGTGAGTGGATGTGCGATGTGTGGGTTGGTGGGGGATTGTGTGCATGGGTGGGGAATATGTTGTCGATGGAGATGTGGCTGGGGGATGGGTGGTTTGAGGTGTGGGTGGGGAGAGGATGTGTGGGGTAGTATGTGTATGTGGATGGGCGTAGGATGTGTGGGTTGGTGGGGGAATGTTTGTGGGTGGCGAGTGTGTTTTGGTTGGGGGATCAGGCGAGGGCAGTGTGTGTGGGTGGGGGATGTGCGGGAGGGGGATGGATCGGTTGGTGGGGTATGTATGTGTCCCTTGGTGTGCGTGTGTGTCGGTAGGTGGGGGTGTGTATGTGTCCCTTGGTGCGCGTGTGTGTGGGTAGGTGGGGGTGTTGTGTGGGTGGGGTGATGTATGGATAGGTGGGAGATGGGCTTCATAACATGGTAATTAGCCTTGTTTATGTTTACAACATTCATTTCACAATGTTTATTTTATCTTCCTATGTAAATGTATAATGCTCTTGATGAACGAAAGACGAGTGATTGGAAGGGCCGAATGTAAGACGGGCCTGCGCGCCCAATTTGTGACCCTAATAAAGTTGATTTGATTTGATTTGATTTGCAGCAAGACTGCTCCAATCGCGACGGAGCTCGCATCTGTTCTTAATCTGAAAGGTAAATGGAGATTGGGCAATTTCAGGATGGGATTGTGTAAGCTATCATCAGAAAAACAAGCTAATACTTTAGAGAATGCTAATTTTAGGCATTCATTGCTTACAATTTTCTCCGGCTTATCTTTAGTTAGTAAGTTAGTAAATACTTCGGTTAGGTCGGAAAAATCCGGAATAAACTGCCGATAATAATTTATCAGTCCTAACAAACTTCTGACTTGTTTCTTTGTAGTCGGAAGTGATAGTTTTAGAATCTTGGACACAATGTTATCGTCTGTCATGACAAAGCCATTGGATATTTTGTATCCCAAAAAGGATATTTCAGGGTAGGCCATGTCTACTTTTGAAGGCTTTACTGTCAGTCCGTGCTGTCTGATGCGTTCAAATGTCAGTTCTAATGTCTTTATGTGCTCTGTCATTGTCTCTGTGTGAACACAGATGTCGTCGATATAGCAAATTATGCTAGGAATGTCTATTAGAAGAAGTCGTGTCATACGTACGAATGTGGCTGGGGCGTTGACTAGCCCAAATGGAAGTTTGCACCATTCGTACAGTCCCCAAGGTGTGGCAAAAGCTGTCAGATGTCTGCTCTGTTCGTCTACTTCTGTCTGATAATATCCTTTAGTCATATCTATCTTCATGAAGAACCTAGCGTCTGTCAGTTCTGTCAGAAGATCGTCAGCGTTTGCCATTGGCTCCAAATCTAGAACAGTTATTTTATTTAGCTTTCGATAGTCGATGCACAGTCTTATTGTATTGTCCTTTTTGCGTACAATGACCATGGGAGATGAGAAGTCTGATTGGGATCGTCTTATGATGTTATTCTTTTCTAGGTTGATGATCTCCTGATGTAAATGTTCTTTGTAATGTAATGGGATGGTGTATGGTCTGCATCGTATGGGTGTGTTTGATGTGAGTGTGATGTGATGCTGTACTAATTCTGTTTGTCCTGGGTTGTTGGAGAAAATGGTGTTGTACTGTTGTATTAGGTGTTTTAAACTGTCTGTTTCTGCTTGAGTTAGCTTTGGATTGATCTTGATATCCTTCAAGCAGTCTGTCGTGTCTAATGTAGGTGTTGGAATTTCGTCACCAACCTCGTCATCTACGTGATCTATTATCACTGTACAAGCTGTCGTATCGTCTTGTTCGTTGTCTCTGTTATGGTATGGTCTTAGCATATTTATGTGAAATATTTTGTGTTTGTCTTTTATTAGGATCTCATAGTCTACAGGTGAAATCTGTCTTGTCACTTTAAAAGGTCCCTGCCAAGAATCAGTCAATAAGTGTCGGTCACTAGGTAACAGAAGAAGAACGTCCTGTCCAGGTGTCAAAGTTATTGTTCTGTTTTCCTTTGTCAGCATACTGTCTATAAGTAGCACCAGATAATTTTAGTGCATTCTTTGCAATCGTACATGATTTGATGATTCTTTCACGCAATGATGTAACATATACGTATGATGATATGGGTTTAAGTACTGGAGTAGATTCAGTTAACATTTGGTGATAAATAGTCAATGGGCCACGTGGTTTGGCACCATAAATAAGTTCAAAGGGAGAGAAACCGGTACTAGAATGTGGTACCTCGCGATAAGCAAAAAGAATAGCTGGTAGATATACATCCCAATTATTAGGGTGTTCTTGCGTGACTTTTGCAAGCATGTGCTTCAGATCGCCGTTAAACTTTTCAATGATTCCACTTGAGTGAGGATGGTATGGTGAATTGAAACATTGCTTCACTCCCAACATTCTGGTGAAAGCTTGGGTAGATGCGGCGATAAACTGAGTACCCCTATCAGATTGGATAGTGTCTGGAAATCCTATCCGAGAAAAAATATGGAAGAATACTTCCATTATATCCTTGGCAGTTATGTTCTTTAGCGGAATAGCTTCCGGCCAGCGACTACATTGATCAACGACAGTTAGAATATATTTATTCCCTTTAGTTGTTGTATGATTGAGAGGGCCCACTATGTCAACTGATAGTTTTTCAAAAGGTCGACTGGCTAAGTCAGTGACTTGCAACTTTGCCTGTGGGTGTTTACCTTTTTTTTCCAGTTTCTGGCAGGTGTCACAACTTCTGCAATATTCTTTAATGTCATTGCCAAATTTGGGCCAATGAAACTGTGTTAATAATCTAGATCTGGTCTTAACATATGCCATATGCCCTGCAAGTGGTATATCGTGGGCAAGATGTAAGGCTTGCTTACGATAACTAGTTGGCAAAACAGTTTGCTCTGTGGTGTTGTCACCTCTGGTATAATACCTGGTGAGGATATCATTTTTCAAAGCAAAATGCCATTTTGCATTCTTGGTTACCTTTGGCTTTTGGCCGATCAGATTAAAATATTTTACCAATGAAGGGTCAGCCTTTTGAGCTGTTACAAAAGTTTCCTTCATGGTGTTAGTAGGTAGTGATACTGGGCTAAGTGACTGAATAGCCTCAGTTTGATTACTTTCATCTTGCACTCTAGCAGTAGATCTGGTTACTGCGTTCACACAATCAATGATGTCAGATGGTGATGAAACAATGTTGTCAATGATATGATGAGAACTTAGTGCTACATTAGCTACCATACATTCAATAGGTGGTGTGACATTATCAATGATGACATTGGATGGTGATGTTATGTTATCATCAATACACACAGATGTTATGTCATGAGGTTTATCATTCACCTCTGGCAAATTTCCAATTATTACATCACACACTGGGTTTGTTAACGCCGCGACTTTTACTTTCCCAGTGAGGAAAAGTGTTTGAATATATGCCCATGCTAATGGGTATCTCTCAATATTGCCTGAGAATGTTCTGCATGTTACGTGACTGCCTGTATAGTCTGTAGGCATTATGAACGTTCTCTTAAGGCCAATAAGTGAACTGCCGGTATCTCGAAGAACTGTAGCAGACTTGCCGTTCACATATCCGTGATGGACGATTATCTTGCCTTTTGAATCTACTACCAAATTAGCTTCTTCATTGGCAATAGGGATGGCGTGACCACACGTTAAAATACCATCTTCATAGAAGGTGTTACAAACAGTACATAAAGTGTTATACATGTCAAAAGTCTGTGCTGAGTTCACAGGATGTTTCTCTGATTCTTCTTCTTCTGACTCTGAACTGTTTGACAAGGCGGCATTTGCCTCGATCATTTGTCTACCTTTACAATCCTTGCGATGGTGTCCATGCGCTTTACAAAGATAACATTTACGCACAGACCTGAACGATCTACGCTCATGATCTCGTCTGTTTATCATATCTCGTAGATAAATATCATATTTTGGGTTTTTATCGCACATTTCATTTTGTTGATGTGAAAATTTACAATGAATACAGTGCTTAAATTTCCCAGAGGTAGGCCTATGAGGTTTCTGCCTACTATAGGGTTTGTCAAAATTAGCCGCAGCTACAAAATCAATGTCCGTAGATTCTGTCACAAAACAGTGTTTGTTGGCGGTGTAATACGCCGTAACTCGTCTATCAATCTCATCTATACTAGTGCATTCATTCACCTGCAAAAATTTGGAAAATTTTGGTGGAATGGATGAAATGATTTTGTCTCTGATGATTAGATCTTCTAATCTATCATAATTTCTGTCAATTTTGGCTGCTGAAGTCCATTTGGTGAAAATATCTCGGACTAAGCAGAGGTAGTCAGAGAACGTTTGAGTCGGTTTTGGGCTCAACTTGCTGAACTGTTCTCTGTAACCTGCTTCATCTAACATAAAATGTGCCATTATCTTTGATTTAAGATAATGGTAGTCTTTTCTGAGGTCTTTGGGAATAGTCTCAATGACTTTAAGAGGTTCCCCTGATAAACTCCTCATATACACAATATTCCATTCCGACAGTGGAACTTGGTAATGTTCCATTAAAGTTTCAAAATTTTGGGTAAAGGCTGCAATGCAGTCACCCGAGGTATAATTACGTACAATACCCTGATATTTCTTTTACTGGTTTTCTTTCTCCAGTCTCTCAGATTTCTTATACTCTTTATTGATAGCAGTCTCAGTATCGAGTTGTTTTATTTTTAATTGCAACTCCAGTTCTTCTCTCTTACTCTGAGCTGCTATTTCTGCTTTCTTGAGTTCACTATCTATCTCAGCTTGCTTTGTCTTTGCAGCCAGTTCTAATTCGGCTTGCTTTGTCTTTGCAGCCAGTTCTACTTCGGCTTGCTTTAAGGCTGTATCTGCCTCTAATTGCTTGGCGGCTCTTTCAGTCTCTAATTGCTTGGCGGCCCTTTCAGCTGCTCGTTCATCGCGTTCAGCCGCTTTCTCCTGTACTAGTAGGTATTCAGCATATTTGTTCTCACTCCACTTTGTTAACTCATCACCTGTCAACTTCAACTTTAACCCCATATCAATGAAATCAAATAATGAAGACATGATGAAAAATGTCAATGTAATATCAGCCACACAGATAGTTATAAGTGGTTAGTAGAATAAACAATTTACAATTTTCCAATATGCAATATGTGCCTAAAATTGCATCCTTAAAGTAAATGAAAAGAAAAGTATACTCAAGTGCCCTGGATGTGGTGAAGAATGGTTGGAAATCGGGCTAGGAAACTGTAGGGTCGTTACTTCGAATCACAAATGACCTCTACGAGCACGGTTTCGGATGGTACGGAAAAACCTGCTTTGTTTTGGAGGAAATAAATTAGCGTCTATTTGTTGGTGTGTGCCTGCTTGTCACTAAGTATTGAGTAGGTTTGTATGGCGTTGAGTGTAATTGTATGTCGTAAGTTTGTTCGTCAACAACAATTTTTTTTTCAACACAAGTCACTTTCTTTAAAAAAACTTTTTGCTTTCCACAAACTCAACTCACAAAGACAATCTAAATGTATCTCAACACGCTATAACATTGATGACACATCACTTACATCAAGATGACATTCAGTAAGGACATAGACATCAAGTTTACAAGATGGCGACAAGGTCACAATGGCGACAAGATCACAATGTCGACAAGGTCAAAACGGTGACAAAAATTTGACAATCACGAATGTTTTATACGTTTACACGATCAAACAATACGAATGCACGGTACGTTTATAACTAGTCTCCATGTTTACACAATGTAGCAATAATTCAAAATGAGCCTTCCATGATCACTTTTACATGTACAAACAATTTTAACAAAAATTCTAAGTTCACAACCTCTAGTTCTAACCATTTATCACATAAATACGTTCATTTCAAAGCTGGACGTTAGCCCCCACGTCCACACATGTCAGGGTCTTACACCTGGCTCGCTACCTAACACATGTGGGACAGTACAAGTACAACGTGATTTGACTCAAGACTCAACGACACAACGTTCAACGGATTTAATTACAGATCATATACAGTGCGATGATCACAACAATATATACTGGATACTTCAATACACTTACATCCACCATACAGCACACAGTCTGACTCTCAAGATGTCCAGGCACTCGACATTCGGCCACAGAAACCTTTCTCGCAACATGCGTCCTGTTCAGTCCACGTCCCAGAGCTGTCTCCCTATGGTTTGGAACTCGCCTCCTCACCTGAGGTGGCTTCACGAGACATGCGTGCGTCCTTGGTGTGACCGCTGCCGTCTCGCCAGCCGGCACCTTCGCAGGCAGGTGACTACCATTCGCCTGGTGGCGTAACGAAGTTCCTTCATCCCTGCTAGGGACTGAGTCACCTGGCGGCGTAACGATGTCACTGCATCACTGCCGTACTGTGGACTCTGACACTAAACAAAGACTTAAAATAATGCACTGGAATGCGGAGGGAGTCGGCAACAAAAAAATAGAATTAGAAAACATCTTGGACCAAGAAAAAGTAAGCATATGTTGCCTGCAAGAAACTCACCTCAACAAAAATATAGCCTTCAAAATCAGAGGCTACCAGTGTTACCGATCTGACCGAAAGAACAGGCGAAAAGGTGGGATACTGACCCTTGTAAGAAATAACATCATGGCTTCCCAAATCAAAGTCTACATGGAAGGGGCTGAGTATCAGACACTTAAACTTAAGACAGGTAATACAGATCTACATCTGATCAATTACTACTGTCCAAGTGACCGCCCACAGGCACTGGACACTCTACCACTAAAAGAAAAAATGATTGTGTGTGGCGATTTCAACAGCCACTCGCAGAGCTGGGGCTATGATCACATGGACCAGAGAGGAGAGAGACTGGAAGACTGGCAGGATGAGAATAGATTCATGTTGATTAACAAGCCGTCCGACCCACATACTTTCTACTCGAGATCATGGCACTCTACAACTACACCTGACCTGGCTTTTCATTCACCAGACCTGGAGTGGAACATTACACGAACTGTTGGGAAACAACTTGGTGGCAGTGACCATCGGCCAGTCTTTCTAACTGTTGAAAATGAGCTTGTAAGTGAAAGCAGCACCCTCTCGAGGTGTAACTACAAGAAAGCAGACTGGGCAATGTACAAGCATCGCACCAGCATACTGGTTAGAGACCTGAGCACTGAGAAAGACATAAATAAAGTTGTTGAAGAGTTTGGAAAATGCATACTACAGGCAGCGCGAGAAACAGTACCAAGAGGAGCACGTAAACAATATAAACCCTACTGGAGTAGTGAACTGGAACAGTTGCATAACGATGTGGAAGTGTGTAGAAAGCAAGCAGAGGCCACACCCAGCCAATAGCACCACAATAAATTCCAGCATGCAAAAGCCAAATTTCAAAGGGCCAAGCTGCAAGCTAGATGGAAAAGCTGGCAGGAGAAGATGGAGTCTCTGAACTTTGAAAAAGACACAAATAAAACAACTTAACGATGAGGGTACAGGGAGAAACTCAAAAATTGCACTACTTAAAGATGGAAACATCTTAACAAGAAAGCAAGCAGCTGACCATTTTGCGGACTCATTCACACAAGATAACAATATCAAAATTAGTCCAGAGAAACAACAAGAGATTCGAGAGAAACGACAAGATACAGGAAAGAAGGAAATAGTACATGAGGTTCTGGAGGCACCTATCACAATCAGCGAACTGGAGCAAGCTATATAAAAACTGAAAATGAGAAAGTCACCAGGAGCTGATGGTATCTCCAATGAAATAATCCGTAACCTAGGAACAGAGGCCAAAGCAAAGCTGTTGCAGATCTTCAATAACAGCTTGACCTTAGGCAGTGTTCCACAAGCCTGGAGAGAAGCAATCATGATACCCCTCCTAAAATCAGGGAAATATGGTTCCATTGCCTCTAGCTACAGACCAATTAGCCTCACCAGCTGTCTCTGCAAAACACTGAAGCGCATTATCAATCACAGACTGCAGTGGTACATTGAAAGTAAAAACATCCTTGTGCCACAGCAAGCTGGCTTTAGGCAGTGCTACTCTATGGAAGATCAGACAATCTACCTCTCTCAAGAAATTGAGGATGCATTCCAAGAGAAGAAGCTGGTGCTTGCGGCATGGATAGATCTGAAGAAAGCCTTTGACAAAGTCTGGAAAGAAGGTCTGATGAAGAAACTGAGAAACTACAAAGTCAATGGAAGAATGTACAAATGGGTGAAAGCATACTTGCACAACAGAAGAGCCCGAGTACAGATAGACGGACTCAAGAGCAAGAAAGTACTACTGCGTCACGGTGTTCCCCAGGGCGGAGTCTTGTCCCCCACACTTTTTCTAATCTTCATCAATGATCTCGTTGCTAATCTACCACATGGAATTAAAGCGGCAATGTACGCCGATGACCTGGTTTTATGGAGCACAAATGAACATGCATCAGTGGCCACCAGATCGCTACAAAGAGCTGTAGATGCATTTGTTGCATGGGCAAATAGATGGTGTGCCAGCATAAACACTGACAAGTGCAGCACCACTCTATTTACCCTCTCTTCAAAACAAAAGGCAAGGATCATCCAGATAAATGGAACACCCCTAAGAGAAGATAAAGAACCAACATCCTTGGAGTAACATTTGATGGCAGGCTGACATTGAGAAAGCATGTCAACAAAGCAGTAGCAAAAGCCAGTAAGAAAATAGCCATCCTGAGAAAGCTAAGTGGAACCACATGGGGAGCCAGTGGGAAAATACTTAGCAAAGTTTACCAACAGAGCATACAACCACACCTGGAATATGGGTCAACTGCTTGGTGTTCAGTATCAAAAACCACACTACAAGAGCTGGACAAGGTGCAAAATCAAGTACTTAGAGTCACCACAGGAGGGATGAGATCAACCCCTATATTGGAAATGGAGAAGATGGGGAGGACACAAGCACTGAGTGAGCGCAGAGATACGAAAACGCTAATACAAGCAGAAAAGTTCCTCAGCTTGCCAGGCCACCCTATAAAGAACAGATTTGAAAACCTAGCTAAGCTATAGGGCGGTTGAAAAGAAGTAGTTTTATCCACCAGCCCAAACGACTCTGCAGAGAAACCACCAATCTGCCCACAGTTGGTATCCCCCTAACAACTATTCTGGAGCGAACTCCATGGAAAGATGAGCATAGACTATCATTACAAATCCAGACAAAAGTGAGAGGAATATTTGACAAGGAAGAACAGAACAGTGTGCAGCGCAGAACAGACACTCTCAGCTTCCTTGATGAAGAATACCCACAGGACCTCTGGATCCGAGTCTACACAGATGGGTTGGCACAAAATGCTGTTCGAAATGGAGGAGCGAGAGTGTACATAGAATACCTGAATAATACTAGGGACACAGCCAGAGTACCGACAGGAAAGTACTGCCATAACTATGATGATGAAATTGAGGCAATCAAGATAGCAACAGAGAAATTACTAAATACCAGCAATGGTACACAACCTGTGGTGCTACTGACAGATGCAAAATCAGTACTCGAGGCGCTCCTGTCTGGGAAATTTCCAGTACTAAGGACACTACTTTCTGAACTTAGCAGTCAGCATAAGGTCACCATACAGTGGATACCATCCCACTGTGACGTACCCGGAAATGACAGAGCTGATCAATTGGCTAAGGAGCCAAAGAAGAACAGCCTGGTGTGCCCGTTACATACCACCAAAAGAAAAGAATGATCAAATCAGTCAGAAAGCCACCAAAACTTGCTCATGATGACTACCACGTAATGAACAGACCAGAACAAGTCATTATTCTGCGTCTCAGAACAGGACACAATAGATTACACAACCACATGTATACAAAATTCAAGATTGGTGAAACACCTATGTGTACATGTGGATTGGCGTCGCAGACAGCAGAGCACATACTCCAAGACTGCCCAAAATATAACATATCTAGGCAAACCTTCTGGCCTAGAGAGACGACAGTGAAAGATAAACTCTATGGACTACTGTGTGAACTGAAAAAGACAGTTAAATTCATGCAGATATAGACATATTTCAAGCGAACGAAAGAAGAAGAACATGCCACCAAAAGAAAAGAAGGATCAAATCCATCAGAAAGCCACCAAAACCTGCTCGAGACAACTACCACCTTTTGAACAGACCAAAACAAATTATTATTCTGCGCTTCAGAATTGATTATGCAACCACACATATACACAATTTAAGCTTGGTGAATCAGCCTTGTGCACATGTGGATTGGCATCACAGACAGCAGATAACATACTCCAAGACAGCCCAAAAATGGCAAATCAAGGCAAACCTTCTGGCTTGGAGAAACAACAGTGGAAGATAAGCTATATGGACCACTGAGTGAACTGAAAAAGACAGTTACATTTATACAAGAGACAACATTGCAGTTAAGGACAAATTTAAATTGAACGAAATAAGAAGCAGATTTTACATCAGGCTAGATCATACATTGGTTTAGATCATCATGAACGTAGATCATATTTCAACCTAGATCATACATCAGCCTTGATCATTGACATAACCCGACTTAGATGTGGGCTATGTTGTTAGCAGTCTTACATAGTTGACATGACCTACTAGCTGCGCTGGGCCATAATAATACGACTGCACGCTAGATATTGTTGGAGCAATGTGAATCTAAAGGCGACATTACATTTTCTGGTTACATCACATCCATAAACTCCAAGTCCAATTATCACACAAGGTGGGTTCCTTTTATATGTTTAATTTCATTCTTCTTTCACAGTTGTCATCTATACTTCTTACAAGGTAACAAACTACCACACCAGCATTCAGTTACAACTAGACTTAAAATAACTACAACTCAAAAAGAGCAGCACTATGAATGGCCATTGCCAATATTGAAACATGACCAGTTCAGCCCAGAACATGGTCGCCAGTCAAATGAATCTTGAAGATGACAAAGAGGATGTCTCTTGTTTCCTTTTCACGCCCTAATGTGTGGGTGTGAACTGTAATCACCTCTATGTCATAACCCATCACTTATATTCACATCTGGTTCATGACATATACATCAGCTTAGATCATACTTGAACTTAGATCATACATAAGCCTAGATCATACATGAACTTAGATCATACATCAGCCTAGATCATACATGAACTTAGATCATACATCAGCCTAGATCATACATGAACTTAGATCATACATCAGCTTAGATCATACATCAGCCTAGATCATACATCAGCCTAGATCATACACCAGCCTAGATCATACATCAGCCTAGATCATACTTGAACTTAGATCATACATCAGCCTAGATCATACATCAGCCTAGATCAGTGTTTCCCAACGTGGGGCGCACGCCCCACAGGGGGGAAATTCGATTGTTAAGGGGGGCAATTTGAAAATGGAAGAAATCAGCTGGATATAACAAAATGGGGAGACTTGAGACTGAAGTTGACTAAATTGGAACCTGACATAAGTTCTCTTTACAGCAAGCATCAAGCGCAAGGATCTCACTAAATTTAAATAATAAATAATTACTAATAATTAAAATAATATAGAAAAATCTTTCATTAAAATTATTTTGTACTTGAATTTCAGTTCTCCATTATAAGTTTTGCAAATTTAATTACTGTGTTTGCTCAATAATTTCCTAGTGATTTCTTCCTAAAACCTATCAATCAAGTTTCTTTAGTGAACATTTCAATTTTTGAATATTAAAAATAATGTATATGTTGGGGGGCGCGGGGGGGGGGGGGGGGGGGGGGGATAAGAATTTTAGAAAGGCTTAGGTGGGGCATAGCACAAAAAAGGTTGGGAAACACTGGCCTAGATCATACATCAGCCTAGATCATACATCAGCCTAGATCATACTTGAACTTAGATCATACATCAGCTTAGATCATACATCAGCCTAGATCATACATCGGCCTAGATCATACTTGAACTTAGATCATACATCAGCATAGGTCATACTTGAACTTAGATCATACATCAGCCTAGATCATACTTGAACTTAGATCATACATCAGCCTAGGTCATACTTGAACTTAGATCATACATCAGCCTAGATCATACTTGAACTTAGATCATACATCAGCCTAGATCATACTTGAACTTAGATCATACATCAGCCTAGATCATACTTGAACTTAGATCATACATAAGCCTAGGTCATACATCAGCCTAGATCATACTTGAACTTAGATCATACATCAGCCTAGATCATACTTGAACTTAGATCATACATAAGCCTAGATCATACTTGAACTTAGATCATACATCAGCCTAGGTCATACTTGAACTTAGATCATACTTCAGCCTAGATCATACTTGAACTTAGATCATACATAAGGCTAGATCATACATCAGCCTAGATCATACTTGAACTTAGATCATACATCAGCCTAGATCATACTTGAACTTAGATCATACATCAGCCTAGATCATACTTGAACTTAGATCATACATCAGCCTAGGTCATACTTGAACTTAGATCATACATAAGCCTAGATCATACTTGAACTTAGATCATACATCAGCCTAGATCATACTTGAACTTAGATCATACATCAGCCTAGGTCATACTTGAACTTAGATCATACATCAGCATAGATCATACTTGAACTTAGATCATACATCAGCCTAGATCATACTTGAACTTAGATCATACATCAGCCTAGATCATACGTGAACTTAGATCATACATCAGCCTAGATCATACATGAACTTAGATCATACTTCAGCTTAGATCATACATCAGCCTAGATCATACATCAGCCTAGATCATACATCAGCCTAGATCATACATCAGCCTAGATCATACATCAGCCTAGATCATACATCAGCCTAGATCATACTTGAACTTAGATCATACATCAGCTTAGATCATACATCAGCCTAGATCATACATCAGCCTAGATCATACATCAGCCTAGATCATACATCAGCCTAGATCATACTTGAGCTTAGATCATACATCAGCCTAGATCATACATCAGCCTAGATCATACTTGAACTTAGATCATACATCAGCTTAGATCATACATCAGCCTAGATCATACATCAGCCTAGATCATACATCAGCCTAGATCATACATCAGCCTAGATCATACATCAGCCTAGATCATACATAGGCCTAGATCATACTTGAACTTAGATCAAACATCAGCTTAGATCATACATCAGCCTAGATCATACATCAGCCTAGATCATACATCAGCCTAGATCATACATCGGCCTAGATCATACTTGAACTTAGATCATACATCAGCCTAGATCATACTTGAACTTAGATCATACATCAGCCTAGATCATACTTGAACTTAGATCATACATCAGCTTAGATCATACTTGAACTTAGATCATACATCAGCCTAGATCATACTTGAACTTAGATCATACATCAGCCTAGATCATACATCTGACTAGATCATACATCAGCTTAGATCATACATCAGCATAGATCATACATCAGCCTAGATCATACATCAGCCTAGATCATACATCAGCCTAGATCATACATCAGCCTAGATCATACATCAGCATAGATCATACATTAGCATAGATCATACATCAGAATAGATCATACATCAGCATAGATCATACATCAGCCTAGATCATACATCAACCTAGATCATACATCAGCCTAGATCATACATCAGCCTAGATCATACATCAGCCTAGATCATACATCAGCATAGATCATACATCAGCTTAGATCATACATCAGCCTAGATCATACTTGAACTTAGATCATACATCAGCCTAGATCATACTTGAACTTAGATCATACATCAGCCTAGATCATACTTGAACTTAGATCATACATCAGCCTAGATCATACTTGAACTTAGATCATACATCAGCCTAGTTCATACTTGAACTTAGATCATACATAAGCCTAGATCATACTTGAACTTTGATCATACATCAGCCTAGATCATACTTGAACTTAGATCATACATCAGCCTAGGTCATACTTGTAACTTAGATCATACATCAGCCTAGATCATACTTGAACTTAGATCATACATAAGCCTAGATCATACTTGAACTTAGATCATACATCAGCCTAGGTCATACTTGAACTTAGATCATACTTCAGCCTAGATCATACTTGAACTTAGATCATACATAAGGCTAGATCATACATCAGCCTAGATCATACTTGAACTTAGATCATACATCAGCCTAGATCATACTTGAACTTAGATCATACATCAGCCTAGATCATACTTGAACTTAGATCATACATCAGCCTAGGTCATACTTGAACTTAGATCATACATAAGCCTAGATCATACTTGAACTTAGATCATACATCAGCCTAGATCATACTTGAACTTAGATCATACATCAGCCTAGGTCATACTTGAACTTAGATCATACATCAGCATAGATCATACTTGAACTTAGATCATACATCAGCCTAGACCATACTTGAACTTAGATCATACATCAGCCTAGATCATACGTGAACTTAGATCATACATCAGCCTAGATCATACATGAACTTAGATCATACTTCAGCTTAGATCATACATCAGCCTAGATCATACATCAGCCTAGATCATGCATCAGCCTAGATCATACATCAGCCTAGATCATACATCAGCCTAGATCATACATCAGCCTAGATCATACATCAGCCTAGATCATACTTGAACTTAGATCATACATCAGCTTAGATCATACATCAGCCTAGATCATACATCAGCCTAGATCATACATCAGCCTAGATCATACATCAGCCTAGATCATACTTGAGCTTAGATCATACATCAGCCTAGATCATACATCAGCCTAGATCATACTTGAACTTAGATCATACATCAGCTTAGATCATACATCAGCCTAGATCATACATCAGCCTAGATCATACATCAGCCTAGATCATACATCAGCCTAGATCATACATCAGCCTAGATCATACATAGGCCTAGATCATACTTGAACTTAGATCAAACATCAGCTTAGATCATACATCAGCCTAGATCATACATCAGCCTAGATCATACATCAGCCTAGATCATACATCGGCCTAGATCATACTTGAACTTAGATCATACATCAGCCTAGATCATACTTGAACTTAGATCATACATCAGCCTAGATCATACTTGAACTTAGATCATACATCAGCTTAGATCATACTTGAACTTAGATCATACATCAGCCTAGATCATACTTGAACTTAGATCATACATCAGCCTAGATCATACTTAAACTTAGATCATACATAAGCCTAGGTCATACATCAGCCTAGATCATACTTGAACTTAGATCATACATCAGCCTAGATCATACATCTGACTAGATCATACATCAGCCTAGATCATACATCAGCCTAGATCATACATCAGCCTAGATCATACATCAGCCTAGATCATACATCAGCATAGATCATACATTAGCATAGATCATACATCAGCATAGATCATACATCAGCCTAGATCATACATCAGCATAGATCATACATCAGCCTAGATCATACATCAGCCTAGATCATACATCAGCCTAGATCATACATCAGCATAGATCATACATCAGCATAGATCATACATTAGCATAGATCGTACATCAGCATAGATCATACATCAGCATAGATCATACATCAGCCTAGATCATACATCAACCTAGATCATACATCAGCCTAGATCATACATCAGCCTAGATCATACATCAGCCTAGATCATACATCAGCATAGATCATACATCAGCTTAGATCATACATCAGCCTAGATCATACTTGAACTTAGATCATACATCAGCCTAGATCATACTTGAACTTAGATCATACATCAGCCTAGATCATACTTGAACTTAGATCATACATCAGCCTAGATCATACTTGAACTTAGATCATACATCAGCCTAGTTCATACTTGAACTTAGATCATACATAAGCCTAGATCATACTTGAACTTTGATCATACATCAGCCTAGATCATACTTGAACTTAGATCATACATCAGCCTAGGTCATACTTGAACTTAGATCATACATCAGCCTAGATCATACTTGAACTTAGATCATACATAAGCCTAGATCATACTTGAACTTAGATCATACATCAGCCTAGGTCATACTTGAACTTAGATCATACTTCAGCCTAGATCATACTTGAACTTAGATCATACATAAGGCTAGATCATACATCAGCCTAGATCATACTTGAACTTAGATCATACATCAGCCTAGATCATACTTGAACTTAGATCATACATCAGCCTAGATCATACTTGAACTTAGATCATACATCAGCCTAGGTCATACTTGAACTTAGATCATACATAAGCCTAGATCATACTTGAACTTAGATCATACATCAGCCTAGATCATACTTGAACTTAGATCATACATCAGCCTAGGTCATACTTGAACTTAGATCATACATCAGCATAGATCATACTTGAACTTAGATCATACATCAGCCTAGACCATACTTGAACTTAGATCATACATCAGCCTAGATCATACGTGAACTTAGATCATACATCAGCCTAGATCATACATGAACTTAGATCATACTTCAGCTTAGATCATACATCAGCCTAGATCATACATCAGCCTAGATCATACATCAGCCTAGATCATACATCAGCCTTGATCATACATCAGCCTAGATCATACATCAGCCTAGATCATACATCAGCCTAGATCATACTTGAACTTAGATCATACATCAGCTTAGATCATACATCAGCCTAGATCATACATCAGCCTAGATCATACATCAGCCTAGATCATACATCAGCCTAGATCATACATCAGCCTAGATCATACATCAGCCTAGATCATACATCAGCCTAGATCATACTTGAACTTAGATCATACATCAGCTTAGATCATACATCAGCCTAGATCATACATCAGCCTAGATCATACATCAGCCTAGATCATACATCAGCCTAGATCATACATCAGCCTAGATCATACATAGGCCTAGATCATACTTGAACTTAGATCAAACATCAGCTTAGATCATACATCAGCCTAGATCATACATCAACCTAGATCATACATCAGCCTAGATCATACATCGGCCTAGATCATACTTGAACTTAGATCATACATCAGCCTAGATCATACTTGAACTTAGATCATACATCAGCCTAGATCATACTTGAACTTAGATCATACATCAGCTTAGATCATACTTGAACTTAGATCATACATCAGCCTAGATCATACTTGAACTTAGATCATACATCAGCCTAGATCATACTTGAACTTAGATCATACATAAGCCTAGGTCATACATCAGCCTAGATCATACTTGAACTTAGATCATACATCAGCCTAGATCATACATCTGACTAGATCATACATCAGCTTAGATCATACATCAGCATAGATCATACATCAGCCTAGATCATACATCAGCCTAGATCATACATCAGCCTAGATCATACATCAGCCTAGATCATACATCAGCATAGATCATACATTAGCATAGATCATACATCAGCATAGATCATACATCAGCCTAGATCATACATCAGCATAGATCATACATCAGCCTAGATCATACATCAGCCTAGATCATACATCAGCCTAGATCATACATCAGCATAGATCATACATCAGCATAGATCATACATTAGCATAGATCATACATCAGCATAGATCATACATCAGCATAGATCATACATCAGCCTAGATCATACATCAACCTAGATCATACATCAGCCTAGATCATACATCAGCCTAGATCATACATCAGCCTAGATCATACATCAGCATAGATCATACATCAGCTTAGATCATACATCAGCCTAGATCATACTTGAACTTAGATCATACATCAGCCTAGATCATACTTGAACTTAGATCATACATCAGCCTAGATCATACTTGAACTTAGATCATACATCAGCCTAGATCATACTTGAACTTAGATCATACATCAGCCTAGTTCATACTTGAACTTAGATCATACATAAGCCTAGATCATACTTGAACTTTGATCATACATCAGCCTAGATCATACTTGAACTTAGATCATACATCAGCCTAGGTCATACTTGAACTTAGATCATACATCAGCCTAGATCATACTTGAACTTAGATCATACATCAGCCTAGATCATACGTGAACTTAGATCATACATCAGCCTAGATCATACATGAACTTAGATCATACATCAGCTTAGATCATACATCAGCCTAGATCATAAATCAGCTTAGATCATACATCAGCCTAGATCATACATCAGCCTAGATCATACATCAGCCTAGATCATACTTGAACTTAGATCATACATCAGCTTAGATCATACATCAGCCTAGATCATACATCAGCCTAGATCATACATCAGCCTAGATCATACTTGAACTTAGATCATACATCAGCTTAGATCATACATCAGCCTAGATCATACATCAGCCTAGATCATACATCAGCCTAGATCATACATCAGCCTAGATCATACTTGAACTTAGATCATACATCAGCCTAGATCATACATCAGCCTAGATCATACATCAGCCTAGATCATACATCAGCCTAGATCATACATCAGCCTAGATCATACATCGGCCTAGATCATACATTGGCCTAGATCATACTTGAACTTAGATCATACATCAGCTTAGATCATACATCAGCCTAGATCATACATCAGCCTAGATCATACATCAGCCTAGATCATACATCAGCCTAGATCATACATCGGCCTAGATCAAACTTGAACTTAGATCATACATCAGCCTAGATCATACTTGAACTTAGATCATACATCAGCCTAGATCATACTTGAACTTAGATCATACATCAGCTTAGATCATACTTGAACTTAGATCATACATCAGCCTAGATCATACTTGAACTTAGATCATACATCAGCCTAGATCATACTTGAACTTAGATCATACATCAGCCTAGATCATACTTGAACTTAGATCATACATAAGCCTAGGTCATACATCAGCCTAGATCATACTTGAACTTAGATCATACATCAGCCTAGATCATACATCAGACTAGATCATACATCAGCTTAGATCATACATCAGCCTAGATCATACATCAGCCTAGATCATACATCAGCCTAGATCATACATCAGCATAGATCATACATCAGCCTAGATCATACATCAGCATAGATCATACATTAGCATAGATCATACATCAGCATAGATTATACATCAGCATAGATCATACATCAGCCTAGATCATACATTAGCCTAGATCATACATCAGCCTAGATCATACATCAGCCTAGATCATACATCAGCATAGGACATACATCAGCCTAGATCATACATCAGCCTAGATCATACATCAGCCTAGATCATACATCAGCCTAGATCATACATCAGCATAGATCATACATCAGCATAGATCATACATCAGCCTAGATCATACTTGAACTTAGATCATACATCAGCCTAGATCATACTTGAACTTAGATCATACATCAGCCTAGATAATACTTGAACTTAGATCATACATCAGCCTAGGTCATACTTGAACTTAGATCATACTTCAGCCTAGATCATACTTGAACTTAGATCATACATAAGCCTAGATCATACATCAGCCTAGATCATACATCAGCCTAGATCATACTTGAACTTAGATCATACATCAGCCTAGATCATACTTGAACTTAGATCATACATCAGCCTAGATCATACTTGAACTTAGATCATACATCAGCCTAGATCATACTTGAACTTAGATCATACATCAGCCTAGGTCATACTTGAACTTAGATCATACATCAGCCTAGGTCATACTTGAACTTAGATTATACATAAGCCTAGATCATACTTGAACTTAGATCATACATCAGCCTAGATCATACTTGAACTAGATCATACATCAGCCTATGTCATACTTGAACTTAGATCATACATCAGCCTAGGTCATACATCAGCCTAGATCATACTTGAACTTAGATCATACATCAGCCTAGATCATACATCTGACTAGATCATACATCAGCTTAGATCATACATCAGCATAGATCATACATCAGCCTAGATCATACATCAGCCTAGATCATACATCAGCCTAGATCATACATCAGCCTAGATCATACATCAGCATAGATCATACATTAGCATAGATCATACATCAGCCTAGATCATACATCAGCCTAGATCATACATCAGCCTAGATCATACTTGAACTTAGATCATACATCAGCTTAGATCATACATCAGCCTAGATCATACATCAGCCTAGATCATACATCAGCCTAGATCATACTTGAACTTAGATCATACATCAGCTTAGATCATACATCAGCCTAGATCATACATCAGCCTAGATCATACATCAGCCTAGATCATACATCAGCCTAGATCATACTTGAACTTAGATCATACATCAGCCTAGATCATACATCAGCCTAGATCATACATCAGCCTAGATCATACATCAGCCTAGATCATACATCAGCCTAGATCATACATTGGCCTAGATCATACTTGAACTTAGATCATACATCAGCTTAGATCATACATCAGCCTAGATCATACATCAGCCTAGATCATACATCAGCCTAGATCATACATCAGCCTAGATCATACATCGGCCTAGATCAAACTTGAACTTAGATCATACATCAGCCTAGATCATACTTGAACTTAGATCATACATCAGCCTAGATCATACTTGAACTTAGATCATACATCAGCTTAGATCATACTTGAACTTAGATCATACATCAGCCTAGATCATACTTGAACTTAGATCATACATCAGCCTAGATCATACTTGAACTTAGATCATACATCAGCCTAGATCATACTTGAACTTAGATCATACATAAGCCTAGGTCATACATCAGCCTAGATCATACTTGAACTTAGATCATACATCAGCCTAGATCATACATCAGACTAGATCATACATCAGCTTAGATCATACATCAGCCTAGATCATACATCAGCCTAGATCATACATCAGCCTAGATCATACATCAGCATAGATCATACATCAGCCTAGATCATACATCAGCATAGATCATACATTAGCATAGATCATACATCAGCATAGATTATACATCAGCATAGATCATACATCAGCCTAGATCATACATTAGCCTAGATCATACATCAGCCTAGATCATACATCAGCCTAGATCATACATCAGCATAGGACATACATCAGCCTAGATCATACATCAGCCTAGATCATACATCAGCCTAGATCATACATCAGCCTAGATCATACATCAGCATAGATCATACATCAGCATAGATCATACATCAGCCTAGATCATACTTGAACTTAGATCATACATCAGCCTAGATCATACTTGAACTTAGATCATACATCAGCCTAGATAATACTTGAACTTAGATCATACATCAGCCTAGGTCATACTTGAACTTAGATCATACTTCAGCCTAGATCATACTTGAACTTAGATCATACATAAGCCTAGATCATACATCAGCCTAGATCATACATCAGCCTAGATCATACTTGAACTTAGATCATACATCAGCCTAGATCATACTTGAACTTAGATCATACATCAGCCTAGATCATACTTGAACTTAGATCATACATCAGCCTAGATCATACTTGAACTTAGATCATACATCAGCCTAGGTCATACTTGAACTTAGATCATACATCAGCCTAGGTCATACTTGAACTTAGATTATACATAAGCCTAGATCATACTTGAACTTAGATCATACATCAGCCTAGATCATACTTGAACTAGATCATACATCAGCCTATGTCATACTTGAACTTAGATCATACATCAGCCTAGATCATACTTGAACTTAGATCATACATCAGCCTAGATCATACATGAACTTAGATCATACATCAGCTTAGATCATACATCAGCCTAGATCATACATCAGCCTAGATCATACATCAGCCTAGATCATACATCAGCCTAGATCATACATCAGCATAGATCATACTTGAACTTAGATCATACATCAGCTTAGATCATACATCAGCCTAGATCATACATCAGCCTAGATCATACATCAGCCTAGATCATACATCAGCCTAGATCATACTTGAACTTAGATCATACATCAGCTTAGATCATACATCAGCCTAGATCATACATCAGCCTAGATCATACATCAGCCTAGATCATCCTTGAACTTAGATCATACATCAGCTTAGATCATACATCAGCCTAGATCATACATCAGCCTAGATCATACATCAGCCTAGATCATACATCAGCCTAGATCATACATCAGACTAGATCATACATCAGCCTAGATCATACATCAGCCTAGATCTTACATAGGCCTAGATCATACTTGAACTTAGATCATACATCAGCTTAGATCATACATCAGCCTAGATCATACATCAGCCTAGATCATACATCAGCCTAGATCATACTTGAACTTAGATCATACATCAGCCTAGATCATACTTGAACTTAGATCATACATCAGCCTAGATCATACTTGAACTTAGATCATACATCAGCCTAGATCATACTTGAACTTAGATCATACATAAGCCTAGGTCATACATCAGCCTAGATCATACTTGAACTTAGATCATACATCAGCCTAGATCATACATCAGACTAGATCATACATCAGCTTAGATCATACATCAGCATAGATCATACATCAGCCTAGATCATACATCAGCCTAGATCATATATCAGCATAGATCTTACATCAGCCTAGATCATACATCAGCCTAGATCATACATCAGCATAGATCATACATCAGCATAGATCATACATTAGCATAGATCATACATCAGCCTAGATCATACATCAGCCTAGATCATACATCAGCCTAGATCATACATTAGCCTAGATCATACATCAGCCTAGATCATACATCAGCCTAGATCATACATCAGCATAGGACATACATCAGCCTAGATCATACATCAGCCTAGATCATACATCAGCCTAGATCATACATCAGCCTAGATCATACATCAGCATAGATCATACATCAGCATAGATCATACATCAGCCTAGATCATACTTGAACTTAGATCATACATCAGCCTAGATCATACTTGAACTTAGATCATACATCAGCCTAGATAATACTTGAACTTAGATCATACATCAGCCTAGGTCATACTTGAACTTAGATCATACTTCAGCCTAGATCATACTTGAACTTAGATCATACATAAGCCTAGATCATACATCAGCCTAGATCATACATCAGCCTAGATCATACTTGAACTTAGATCATACATCAGCCTAGATCATACTTGAACTTAGATCATACATCAGCCTAGATCATACTTGAACTTAGATCATACATCAGCCTAGATCATACTTGAACTTAGATCATACATCAGCCTAGGTCATACTTGAACTTAGATCATACATCAGCCTAGGTCATACTTGAACTTAGATTATACATAAGCCTAGATCATACTTGAACTTAGATCATACATCAGCCTAGATCATACTTGAACTAGATCATACATCAGCCTATGTCATACTTGAACTTAGATCATACATCAGCCTAGGTCATACATCAGCCTAGATCATACTTGAACTTAGATCATACATCAGCCTAGATCATACATCTGACTAGATCATACATCAGCTTAGATCATACATCAGCATAGATCATACATCAGCCTAGATCATACATCAGCCTAGATCATACATCAGCCTAGATCATACATCAGCCTAGATCATACATCAGCATAGATCATACATTAGCATAGATCATACATCAGCCTAGATCATACATCAGCCTAGATCATACATCAGCCTAGATCATACTTGAACTTAGATCATACATCAGCTTAGATCATACATCAGCCTAGATCATACATCAGCCTAGATCATACATCAGCCTAGATCATACTTGAACTTAGATCATACATCAGCTTAGATCATACATCAGCCTAGATCATACATCAGCCTAGATCATACATCAGCCTAGATCATACATCAGCCTAGATCATACTTGAACTTAGATCATACATCAGCCTAGATCATACATCAGCCTAGATCATACATCAGCCTAGATCATACATCAGCCTAGATCATACATCAGCCTAGATCATACATCAGCCTAGATCATACATTGGCCTAGATCATACTTGAACTTAGATCATACATCAGCTTAGATCATACATCAGCCTAGATCATACATCAGCCTAGATCATACATCAGCCTAGATCATACATCAGCCTAGATCATACATCGGCCTAGATCAAACTTGAACTTAGATCATACATCAGCCTAGATCATACTTGAACTTAGATCATACATCAGCCTAGATCATACTTGAACTTAGATCATACATCAGCTTAGATCATACTTGAACTTAGATCATACATCAGCCTAGATCATACTTGAACTTAGATCATACATCAGCCTAGATCATACTTGAACTTAGATCATACATCAGCCTAGATCATACTTGAACTTAGATCATACATAAGCCTAGGTCATACATCAGCCTAGATCATACTTGAACTTAGATCATACATCAGCCTAGATCATACATCAGACTAGATCATACATCAGCTTAGATCATACATCAGCCTAGATCATACATCAGCCTAGATCATACATCAGCCTAGATCATACATCAGCATAGATCATACATCAGCCTAGATCATACATCAGCATAGATCATACATTAGCATAGATCATACATCAGCATAGATTATACATCAGCATAGATCATACATCAGCCTAGATCATACATTAGCCTAGATCATACATCAGCCTAGATCATACATCAGCCTAGATCATACATCAGCATAGGACATACATCAGCCTAGATCATACATCAGCCTAGATCATACATCAGCCTAGATCATACATCAGCCTAGATCATACATCAGCATAGATCATACATCAGCATAGATCATACATCAGCCTAGATCATACTTGAACTTAGATCATACATCAGCCTAGATCATACTTGAACTTAGATCATACATCAGCCTAGATAATACTTGAACTTAGATCATACATCAGCCTAGGTCATACTTGAACTTAGATCATACTTCAGCCTAGATCATACTTGAACTTAGATCATACATAAGCCTAGATCATACATCAGCCTAGATCATACATCAGCCTAGATCATACTTGAACTTAGATCATACATCAGCCTAGATCATACTTGAACTTAGATCATACATCAGCCTAGATCATACTTGAACTTAGATCATACATCAGCCTAGATCATACTTGAACTTAGATCATACATCAGCCTAGGTCATACTTGAACTTAGATCATACATCAGCCTAGGTCATACTTGAACTTAGATTATACATAAGCCTAGATCATACTTGAACTTAGATCATACATCAGCCTAGATCATACTTGAACTAGATCATACATCAGCCTATGTCATACTTGAACTTAGATCATACATCAGCCTAGATCATACTTGAACTTAGATCATACATCAGCCTAGATCATACATGAACTTAGATCATACATCAGCTTAGATCATACATCAGCCTAGATCATACATCAGCCTAGATCATACATCAGCCTAGATCATACATCAGCCTAGATCATACATCAGCATAGATCATACTTGAACTTAGATCATACATCAGCTTAGATCATACATCAGCCTAGATCATACATCAGCCTAGATCATACATCAGCCTAGATCATACATCAGCCTAGATCATACTTGAACTTAGATCATACATCAGCTTAGATCATACATCAGCCTAGATCATACATCAGCCTAGATCATACATCAGCCTAGATCATACTTGAACTTAGATCATACATCAGCTTAGATCATACATCAGCCTAGATCATACATCAGCCTAGATCATACATCAGCCTAGATCATACATCAGCCTAGATCATACATCAGACTAGATCATACATCAGCCTAGATCATACATCAGCCTAGATCTTACATAGGCCTAGATCATACTTGAACTTAGATCATACATCAGCTTAGATCATACATCAGCCTAGATCATACATCAGCCTAGATCATACATCAGCCTAGATCATACTTGAACTTAGATCATACATCAGCCTAGATCATACTTGAACTTAGATCATACATCAGCCTAGATCATACTTGAACTTAGATCATACATCAGCCTAGATCATACTTGAACTTAGATCATACATAAGCCTAGGTCATACATCAGCCTAGATCATACTTGAACTTAGATCATACATCAGCCTAGATCATACATCAGACTAGATCATACATCAGCTTAGATCATACATCAGCATAGATCATACATCAGCCTAGATCATACATCAGCCTAGATCATATATCAGCATAGATCTTACATCAGCCTAGATCATACATCAGCCTAGATCATACATCAGCATAGATCATACATCAGCATAGATCATACATTAGCATAGATCATACATCAGCCTAGATCATACATCAGCCTAGATCATACATCAGCCTAGATCATACATCAGCCTAGATCATACATCAGCCTAGATCATACATCAGCCTAGATCATACATCAGCCTAGATCATACATCAGCCTAGATCATACATCAGCCTAGATCATACATCAGCCTAGATCATACATCAGCCTAGATCATACATCAGCCTAGATCATACATCAGCCTAGATCATACATCAGCCTAGATCATACATCAGCATAGATCATACATCAGCCTAGATCATACTTGAACTTAGATCATACATCAGCCTAGATCATACTTGAACTTAGATCATACATCAGCCTAGATCATACTTGAACTTAGATCATACATCAGCCTAGGTCATACTTGAACTTAGATCATACATCAGCCTAGATCATACTTGAACTTAGATCATACATCAGCCTAGATCATACTTGAACTTAGATCATACATAAGCCTAGATCAATCGTGAAGTTAGATCATACATCAGCCTAGATCATACATGAACTTAGATCATACATCAGCTTAGATCATACATCAGCCTAGATCATACATCAGCCTAGATCATACTTGAACTTAGATCATACATCAGCTTAGATCATACATCAGCCTAGATCATACATCAGCCTAGATCATACATCAGCCTAGATCATACATCAGCCTAGATCATACTTGAACTTAGATCATACATCAGCTTAGATCATACATCAGCCTAGATCATACATCAGCCTAGATCATACATCAGCCTAGATCATACTTGAACTTAGATCATACATCAGCTTAGATCATACATCAGCCTAGATCATACATCAGCCTAGATCATACATCAGCCTATATCATACATCAGCCTAGATCATACATCAGCCTAGATCATACTTGAACTTAGATCATACATCAGCTTAGATCATACATCAGCCTAGATCATACATCTGCCTAGATCATACATCAGCCTAGATCATACTTGAACTTAGATCATACAGCAGCTTAGATCATACATCAGCCTAGATCATACATCAGCCTAGATCATACTTGAACTTAGATCATACATCAGCTTAAATCATACATCAGCCTAGATCATACATCAGCCTAGATCATACATCAGCCTAGATCATACATCAGCCTAGATCATACATCAGCCTAGATCATACATCAGCCTAGATCATACATCAGCCTAGATCATACATCAGCCTAGATCATACATCGGCCTAGATCATACTTGAACTTAGATCATACATCAGCTTAGATCATACATCAGCCTAGATCATACATCAGCTTAGATCATACATCAGCCTAGATCATACATCAGCCTAGATCATACATCGGCCTAGATCATACTTGAACTTAGATCATACATCAGCCTAGATCATACTTGAACTTAGATCATACTTGAACTTAGATCATACATCAGCTTAGATCATACTTGAACTTAGATCATACATCAGCCTAGATCATACTTGAACTTAGATCATACATCAGCCTAGATCATACTTGAACTTAGATCATACATCAGCCTAGATCATACTTGAACTTAGATCATACATAAGCCTAGGTCATACATCAGCCTAGATCATACTTGAACTTAGATCATACATCAGCCTAGATCATACATCAGACTAGATCATACATCAGCTTAGATCATACATCAGCATAGATCATACATCAGCCTAGATCATACATCAGCCTAGATCATACATCAGCATAGATCATACATCAGCCTAGATCATACATCAGCATAGATCATACATTAGCATAGATCATACATCAGCATAGATTATACATCAGCATAGATCATACATCAGCCTAGATCATACATTAGCCTAGATCATACATCAGCCTAGATCATACATCAGCCTAGATCATACATCAGCATAGGACATACATCAGCCTAGATCATACATCAGCCTAGATCATACATCAGCCTAGATCATACATCAGCCTAGATCATACATCAGCATAGATCATACATCAGCATAGATCATACATCAGCATAGATCATACATCAGCCTAGATCATACTTGAACTTAGATCATACATCAGCCTAGATCATACTTGAACTTAGATCATACATCAGCCTAGATCATACTTGAACTTAGATCATACATCAGCCTAGGTCATACTTGAACTTAGATCATACTTCAGCCTAGATCATACTTGAACTTAGATCATACATAAGCCTAGATCATACATCAGCCTAGATCATACATCAGCTTAGATCATACTTGAACTTAGATCATACATCAGCCTAGATCATACTTGAACTTAGATCATACATCAGCCTAGATCATACTTGAACTTAGATCATACATCAGCCAAGATCATACTTGAACTTAGATCATACATCAGCCTAGGTCATACTTGAACTTAGATCATACATAAGCCTAGATCATACTTGAACTAGATCATACATCAGCCTATGTCATACTTGAACTTAGATCATACATCAGCCTAGATCATACTTGAACTTAGATCATACATCAGCCTAGATCATACTTGAACTTAGATCATACATCAGCCTAGATCATACGTGAACTTAGATCATACATCAGCCTAGATCATACATGAACTTAGATCATACATCAGCTTAGATCATACATCAGCCTAGAGCATACATCAGCCTAGATCATACATCAGCCTAGATCATACATCAGTCTAGATCATACTTGAACTTAGATCATACATCAGCTTAGATCATACATCAGCCTAGATCATACATCAGCCTAGATCATACATCAGCCTAGATCATACATCAGCCTAGATCATACTTGAACTTAGATCATACATCAGCTTAGATCATACATCAGCCTAGATCATACATCAGCCTAGATCATACATCAGCCTAGATCATACTTGAACTTAGATCATACATCAGCTTAGATCATACATCAGCCTAGATCATACATCAGCCTAGATCATACATCAGCCTAGATCATACATCAGCCTAGATCATACTTGAACTTAGATCATACATCAGCCTAGATCATACTTGAACTTAGATCATACATAAGCCTAGATCAATCGTGAAGTTAGATCATACATCAGCCTAGATCATACATGAACTTAGATCATACATCAGCTTAGATCATACATCAGCCTAGATCATACATCAGCCTAGATCATACATCAGCCTAGATCATACTTGAACTTAGATCATACATCAGCTTAGATCATACATCAGCCTAGATCATACATCAGCCTAGATCATACATCAGCCTAGATCATACATCAGCCTAGATCATACTTGAACTTAGATCATACATCAGCTTAGATCATACATCAGCCTAGATCATACATCAGCCTAGATCATACATCAGCCTAGATCATACTTGAACTTAGATCATACATCAGCTTAGATCATACATCAGCCTAGATCATACATCAGCCTAGATCATACATCAGCCTATATCATACATCAGCCTAGATCATACATCAGCCTAGATCATACATCAGCCTAGATCATACTTGAACTTAGATCATACATCAGCTTAGATCATACATCAGCCTAGATCATACATCAGCCTAGATCATACATCAGCCTAGATCATACATCAGCTTAGATCATACATCAGCCTAGATCATACATCAGCCTAGATCATACATCAGCCTAGATCATACTTGAACTTAGATCATACATCAGCTTAAATCATACATCAGCCTAGATCATACATCAGCCTAGATCATACATCAGCCTAGATCATACATCAGCCTAGATCATACATCAGCCTAGATCATACATCAGCCTAGATCATACATCGGCCTAGATCATACTTGAACTATGATCATACATCAGCTTAGATCATACATCAGCCTAGATCATACATCAGCCTAGATCATACATCAGCCTAGATCATACATCAGTCTAGTTCATACTTGAACTTAGATCATACATCAGCTTAGATCATACATCAGCCTAGATCATACATCAGCCTAGATCATACATCAGCCTAGATCATACTTGAACTTAGATCATACATCAGCTTAGATCATACATCAGCCTAGATCATACATCAGCCTAGATCATACATCAGCCTAGATCATACATCATCCTAGATCATACATCAGACTAGATCATACATCAGCCTAGATCATACATCAGCCTAGATCTTACATAGGCCTAGATCATACATCAACCTAGATCATACATCGGCCTAGATCATACTTGAACTTAGATCATACATCAGCCTAGATCATACTTGAACTTAGATCATACATCAGCCTAGATCATACTTGAACTTAGATCATACATCAGCCTAGATCATACTTGAACTTAGATCATACATAAGCCTAGGTCATACATCAGCCTAGATCATACTTGAACTTAGATCATACATCAGCCTAGATCATACATCAGACTAGATCATACATCAGCTTTGATCATACATCAGCATAGATCATACATCAGCCTAGATCATACATCAGCCTAGATCATACATCAGCATAGATCATACATCAGCCTAGATCATACATCAGCCTAGATCATACATCAGCCTAGATCATACTTGAACTTAGATCATACATCAGCCTAGATCATACTTGAACTTAGATCATACATAAGCCTAGGTCATACATCAGCCTAGATCATACTTGAACTTAGATCATACATCAGCCTAGGTCATACATCAGACTAGATCATACATCAGCTTAGATCATACATCAGCATAGATCATACATCAGCCTAGATCATACATCAGCCTAGATCATACATCAGCATAGATCATACATCAGCCTAGATCATACATCAGCATAGATCATACATTAGCATAGATAATACATCAGCATAGATTATACATCAGCATAGATCATACATCAGCCTAGATCATACATTAGCCTAGATCATACATCAGCCTAGATCATACATCAGCCTAGATCATACATCAGCATAGGACATACATCAGCCTAGATCATACATCAGCCTAGATCATACATCAGCCTAGATCATACATCAGCCTAGATCATACATCAGCATAGATCATACATCAGCATAGATCATACATCAGCATAGATCATACATCAGCCTAGATCATACTTGAACTTAGATCATACATCAGCCTAGATCATACTTGAACTTAGATCATACATCAGCCTAGATCATACTTGAACTTAGATCATACATCAGCCTAGGTCATACTTGAACTTAGATCATACTTCAGCCTAGATCATACTTGAACTTAGATCATACATAAGCCTAGATCATACATCAGCCTAGATCATACATCAGCCTAGATCATACTTGAACTTAGATCATACATCAGCCTAGATCATACTTGAACTTAAATCATACTTCAGCCTAGATCATACTTGAACTTAGATCATACATCAGCCTAGGTCATACTTGAACTTAGATCATACATAAGCCTAGATCATACTTGAACTTAGATCATACATCAGCCTAGATCATACTTGAACTAGATCATACATCAGCCTATGTCATACTTGAACTTAGATCATACATCAGCCTAGATCATACTTGAACTTAGATCATACATCAGCCTAGATCATACTTGAACTTAGATCATACATCAGCCTAGATCATATGTGAACTTAGATCATACATCAGCCTAGATCATACATGAACTTAGATCATACATCAGCTTAGATCATACATCAGCCTAGATCATACATCAGCCTAGATCATACATCAGCCTAGATCATACATCAGTCTAGATCATACTTGAACTTAGATCATACATCAGCTTAGATCATACATCAGCCTAGATCATACATCAGCCTAGATCATACATCAGCCTAGATCATACATCAGCCTAGATCATACATCAGCCTAGATCATACTTGAACTTAGATCATACATCAGCTTAGATCATACATCAGCCTAGATCATACATCAGCCTAGATCATACTTGAACTTAGATCATACATCAGCTTAGATCATACATCAGCCTAGATCATACATCAGCCTAGATCATACATCAGCCTAGATCATACATCAGACTAGATCATACATCAGCCTAGATCATACATCAGCCTAGATCTTACATAGGCCTAGATCATACTTGAACTTAGATCATACATCAGCTTAGATCATACATCAGCCTAGATCATACATCAGCCTAGATCATACATCGGCCTAGATCATACTTGAACTTAGATCATACATCAGCCTAGATCATACTTGAACTTAGATCATACATCAGCCTAGATCATACTTGAACTTAGATCATACATCAGCCTAGATCATACTTGAACTTAGATCATACATAAGCCTAGGTCATACATCAGCCTAGATCATACTTGAACTTAGATCATACATCAGCCTAGATCATACATCAGACTAGATCATACATCAGCTTAGATCATACATCAGCATAGATCATACATCAGCCTAGATCATACATCAGCCTAGATCATACATCAGCATAGATCATACTTCAGCCTAGATCATACATCAGCCTAGATCATACATCAGCCTAGATCATACATCAGCATAGATCATACATTAGCATAGATCATACATCAGCATAGATCATACATCAGCCTAGATCATACATCAGCCTAGATCATACATCAGCATAGATCATACATCAGCCTAGATCATACATCAGCCTAGATCATACATCAGCCTAGATCATACATCAGCATAGATCATACATCAGCATAGATCATACATCAGCATAGATCATACATCAGCCTAGATCATACATCAGCCTAGATCATACATCAGCCTAGATCATACATCAGCCTAGATCATACATCAGCCTAGATCATACATCAGCCTAGATCATACATCAGCCTAGATCATACATCAGCATAGTTCATACATCAGCCTAGATCATACATCAGCCTAGATCATACTTGAACTTAGATCATACATCAGCCTAGATCATACTTGAACTTAGATCATACATCAGCCTAGATCATACTTGAACTTAGATCATACATCAGCCTAGATCATACTTGAACTTAGATCATACATCAGCCTAGGTCATACTTGAACTTAGATCATACATAAGCCTAGATCATACTTGAACTTAGATCATACATCAGCCTAGATCATACTTGAACTTAGATCATACATCAGCCTAGGTCATATTTGAACTTAGATCATACATCAGCCTAGATCATACTTGAACTTAGATCATACATCAGCCTAGATCATACTTGAACTTAGATCATACATAAGCCTAGATCAATCGTGAACTTAGATCATACATCAGCCTAGATCATACATGAACTTAGATCATACATCAGCTTAGATCATACATCAGCCTAGATCATACATCAGCCTAGATCATACATCAGCCTAGATCATACTTGAACTTAGATCATACATCAGCTTAGATCATACATCAGCCTAGATCATACATCAGCCTAGATCATACATCAGCCTAGATCATACATCAGCCTATATCATACTTGAACTTAGATCATACATCAGCTTAGATCATACATCAGCCTAGGTCATACATCAGCCTAGATCATACATCAGCCTAGATCATACTTGAACTTAGATCATACATCAGCTTAGATCATACATCAGCCTAGATCATACATCAGCCTAGATCATACATCAGCCTATATCATACATCAGTGTCAGAGTCTTGCATAACACAAGACTAGTAGCTCGTTTTCTGGCAAGTGTGAAGTAATATCAAACTATCAAATCACACGAAGTGAATATCCGAAAGTATTATTCACACGCTTTATTGACGCGTTGCATTAATTATCGCACAAACATTGCGCACTGACAATCTATAGCAATCATTTCAACATGAACAAGATCACTACAATACATAATAATACATGCAAGCAATAAACATCTCACTTACAGTTAAACTTATACAAGCATTCGACTCAGTCTCCCACTGTCGTACAGGCTAGCTCTCAAGGCAGATTCAAACTCGACTCACATTCCCTTGCGACCTGTCCCTTCAACGATCTCAGCCCGTCTGCCAGTTCCTACACGCTTACACGCACACGTCAGCTGGTGTCCCCTGCACGGTTCACGGGGTGAACTCAATTGCTGTGCGTGGCTACCTATCCGGGCGTCGGTAACGACGCCGCGTTCTCTCTGCCGTGTTTCACATTACTCAGGGTTGCGTGTTGTTATGTTGTCTGGCGTTGGTACAGACAACGCGTCGCAACCTCGGGTGTGAGACCTTGACACTCTCCACACCCCTTTTTCATGAAAGGATTTCCTTTCATGTACAATCTATATCTAGGTGTTATTAAACATGTCAAAGTCGAACATTATACCTTAACAATTATAATAAATATATACAGGTGAATAGTCAACAATATGTATACACCACTTATGTTGCACTATGAAGTACAACAGTCAAGTACAATCTATTTAATGGGCATTACCTCGCTGTGACCCAGCTAGTCCGGTAGGTATCGGCTAAACTGGCCCCTACCTCACAACCAAGAACAAAAATACTAAAATAATCAGGTCAAGCCGTGAGCATCTCCCTCTGAGATGACTCCTCCATCAGACCTCTGTTTAGAGTTTCTAATGAAGGTCAACAGTTTTGGCAATATACTGTCCATATCTAAACGATGTTACATTGACATGTTATTTATCAAGCACACATGTTCATGGTTACAATACATATTTACATATCACCAATAATTTAGAATAATGTCCCCTGGTTATTATACAGAAAAATTAGGAACAATAATTTATCGTCGTTTACAAGACATAAATTACAATTGGAAAATTATTTCTTAGTGTCATAATTTGATCCTTATTGACAAATGTGCACAAAAAGTCACGTTTGTAAAGAAGCAATCAAGTTACGATGCTGAGATTACATCCTAAAAAAAAATCGACATATACAATTCCGTATATGGAAATATTTTAAATTACATTTTAATACAACGTCATACATTTATATACTTTTAATAATATGCAAAAACTCGGAAGTATACAGCTGTACTATTACATGTGTTGTGCTGTCATTCAAACAAAGCTGGTCCGTTCTGGATGGATCTTCTATAAACGGCGTAGTAGTTGTTACTATCAGCTGTTGGATCATCTCTTCCGTCTTCTGCTCTGATTGTACTGTCGCAGTCATCTTTCGTACCTTGTTAAAACGTCTTGGGCACCTCGGTCTGGATACTTTAGGATTACCTCACGTTTTAGTGGCTTGGTAACTTCTTGGATCCTGTAGTGTTGTCCCGTGACACTTCTCTGTAGTGTCTGGTTGTTATAATATTTATTTACAATAATAATTACATTCTTTCTCATATCTTACAGTTATACAACACATTAGTTTACATAATACTGATTTCATTCTTTCACATATCTGACGATTATATACGCATTCATTCGCATGATAATAATAAGAATCACAATATGTACATAAGTTATATACATTGGGAGATACAATCTTCCCCATCACAATGGTGTACACAGCGTTACTGACACATTGTCACAATTGGCTGTGGTACTGAGCACTATCTACGTTGCAGTTTTTATACACCCTCTGCACTGTGCTCTGGTGTCGACTGGGTATTAGGTTCGTTGTATGGACATCTCGACAAAAGGTCTGCAAGACAGTTTTGTGAACCTTTTATGTGGTTAACCTCATAGCTATAGTCCTGCATAAGAAGGGACCATCTTGCCACCCTGCTGTTACTAGGCGTTCCTCTGGTAACAATTGTCAGCGGAGTATTATCTGTTTCAATAATGAAATGTTTGCCTAACAAAAATCTAGAAAGTTTACGTACCGAAAATACCATGGCAAGAGCCTTGAGTTCCGGTGTACTGTAATTTCGTTCGCTGGTGTTCAGTTTTCGAGAGACGTAGTATACTGGGTACAAGATTTGGTCGTGTTCTTGGAGAAGCACACCTCCAATGGCTACGGAGCTCGCATCACATCTTAATCTAAAAGTAATATTCAAATTTGGCAATTTCAAAATAGGTGATTTAGAAAAATAAGAAAGAATTTTCGTAAATGCTGGCCTTAAACATTCACTGTTTACAATCACATTGGGTTGTTTATTTGTTAGTAGATCAGTGAAACATTTGGTCAATTCAGCAAAATGAGGAATAAACTGTCTATAATAGTTTAATAGACCTAACACACTTCGCAACTGTTTCTTAGTTGTCGGAAGCGACAATTTCAAAATTCTGGACATGATGTTATCGTCAGTTGATATAAAGCCATTTGAGATCTTATAGCCCAAAAATGAAATTTCCTGAAAGGCTATATCAACTTTGGAAGGTTTTACAGTCAGTCCATGATGTTTAATCCTGTCAAATGTCTGCTGTAGTGCTGTTATGTGCTCTGCTCTACTGTGCTCATTACGCTACATAATGTATATGTACAATTTTTTCTCCACTTCTTGCAATTGCGAGAATTCTCACGACAATCGTCAGTGTCTCAATTGTGTGTAAAGTGTGGGAGTTTGTTCTTATTAGCTTCAGTGATCATGTGAGGCATCAAGTATTTGTCTAGATGTGAGGATGTATGTATGGGTGTGTATGTGAGGGATATGTGTGTGTGTGGGGGGGGGGGGGGGGGGGGAATGTGTGTGTGCCTGTGTAAGAGAGAGAGAGAGAGAGAGAGAGAGAGAGAGAGAGAGAGAGAGAGAGAGAGAGAGAGAGAGAGAGAGAGAGAGAGAGAGAGAGAGAATTCAGTGCTCGCATGTCCTGTAACATGCCATTCCATATTTTTTGTGTATTTTCATCTTTCACATTATCATTTTGTATGTATGACACTTGATTTTATCATGTAACATTACTGTAATGTGAGTGAGAGCGTTAGTGAGAGGGAGAGAGAGAGAGAGAGAGAGAGAGAGAGAGAGAGAGAGAGAGAGAGAGAGAGAGAGAGAGAGAGAGAGAGAGTTGAATTGCATCACTAATTTTTAAGTTACAAAATGTATATGTACAATTTTTCTCCATTTTCTTTACAATTTTGCGACAATGCTCACGACAATCGTCACTGTATGTGTGTGTAAAGTGTGGGAGTTTGATCATAATAGTAGGTTGGGGGATCGGGGGATGTGTGTGTGGGTGGATTCGTGATGTGTGTGGGTGGGCTCAGGATGTGTGGGTGGGAGGGGTGGGTTTGTGTGGGTGGGTGGGGGATTGTGTGTGGGTGGGTGGGGGATTGTGTGTGGGTGCGTGCGAGATGTATGGGTGTATGGGGAGATGTGTTTGTGGGTGGGGATGTGTATTTGTGTAGGTGGTTGTGGGTGAGTGGGTGGAGGAGGATATGTTGGTGGATGATTGATGGTGGGTTATGGGATGGGTGGGGGTATATGTGTGGGTGGGGAGATGTGGGTGTGGGGATATTTGGTGGGTGGGAGATGTGTGCAGGTGGGGGTGGTTGTGGGTTTGGGGATGTGTGTGTGGGTGAGGGATGTGTATGGGTGTGGGATGTTTGGGTGGATGGGTGGGGAGTGTGTGTGGGTGAATGTGTGTGGGGGGTGTGTGGGTTGGGGGAGGGGTGAGGGATGTGTATGGGTGTGGGATGTTTGGGTGGATGGGTGGGGAGTGTGTGTGGGTGAATGTGTGTGGGGGGTGTGTGGGTTGGGGGAGGGGTGCGTGATGGGTGTGGGTGATGGATTTGGAGATGTGTGTGTGGGTGGGGGATATGTCTGGCTGGGTGGGGGTGTGTGTGGCTGAATGAAGGATGTATGTGTGGGTAGTGAGGGTGATTGTAGTTGGGGGATGTGTGGATGGGTAGGAGATGTGTGGATAGATGTGTGTGTGGGTGAGGTATGTGTCTTTGGGATGTGTGTGGGTGTGGTATTGTGTGGGAGGGGAGCTGGGTGTGGTTAAATGATGTTTGTGTGGGTGGGTGAAGGTGTGGTTGGGTTTGTGGGTGGGTGAAGGATGTGTGAGGGTGGGGGATGTGTGCTTAGATGGGTGGTTGGGATGTGTGAGTGTGGGTGGGTAGATAGGAGATGTATGTGTTGATGAGTAGGTAAGGGATGTGTGGGTGTTAGTGGTTGAGGGATAAGTACGTGTGTCTAGGGATGTGTGAGGGGATGAATGTATGGGTTGTGTGTGCGTGGATGGGAGGTGTGTGTTTGTGAATGGGGAATGTGTTGGTGGGTGGGGATGTGTGTGAGGGATGTTTGTATGGGTGGGGAGATTGTGCGTGGGTGGGGATGTGTGTGTATATGGGTAGGGGTGTGTGGTTAAGGGATGTGTGGCTGGGGGAATGGGTGGATGGAGGATGTGTGGTTGGGTGGATGATGTGTGGTTGGGTAGAGGATGTGTGGGTGGGTGATTGTATATGAGTAAGGGTGTGTGGTTAAGGGATGCTTGGTTGGGGGATGGGTGGGTAGAGGATGTGTGGGTGGGTAGAGGATATGTGGGTGGGTGAGTGTGTGCAGGTTAGGAGATGGTGGGGGATGTTTGTAGGTGCGGGCTTGGGATCTGTGAGTGGGCTGGGGGAGATGGGAGATTATGTGGGTGAGTGCGGAATTTGTGTGTGGGTAGGTGCGGAATATGTGAGTTGACGGGGAGACATGTGTGTGGCTGAGGAATGTGTGTTTGGTTGGGTGGTTGGAGGTGTGTGGGTGGAGGAGGATATTGGGTGAGTGATTGTTGGTGGGAAATGGGACTGGTAGAGGAGATGTGTGTAGGTGGGGGATGTGTGGGTTATTGAATGTATGTGTGCTTGGGGTGTGGATGGATGGGATGTGTGGTGGGTGAGAGGTGTGTGTGGGTGGGGAGATGTGTAGGTGTAGAGATGTGGTGGATGGGTGGGGGAATGTATTGTATGTGTGTGTGGTTGGGTGGGGAAGTTGGAGTGAATGGGGGATGTGTGGGTGGGTGGTGGATGTGTCTCATAACATAGTAATATGCATTGTTTATGTTTACAAAATTCATGTGACAATGTTTTTTTTTCCTATGCACTGTTGATGAAAGAAAGATGAATGATTGGAAGGGCCGAATGTAAGACGGGCCTGCGTGCCCAATTTGTTACCCTTTGAAAATAAAGTCTGTTCGTTCGTTCGTTCGTTCGTTCGTTCTGCCATGTCCTTTGTGTGTATGCAAATGTCGTCCATGTACCAAATGATGTTAGCAATGTCTGTCAAAAGAATTCTTGTCATTCTGACGAAGGTAGCTGGTGCATTGACTAATCCGAAAGGTAGTTTACACCATTCGTATAAACCCCAAGGTGTGGCAAATGCAGTCAGATGTATACTATCAGGATGTACAGCTATCTGCCAGTAGCCTTTTGTCATGTCAAGTTTAGTAAAATAACGTGAGTCAGATAGTTCAGTCAAGATGTCTTCACAGTTGCTCATTGGTTCTAAATCCAACTATGTAATACTGTTGAGTTTACGATAGTCCACACAAAGTCTAATAGTGTTGTCCTTTTTGCGTACCAAAACTATTGGTGAACAGAAATGAGATTGTGAACGTCGAATGATTTGATTTGTTTCTAAATCAATGATTTCTTGATGAAGTTTTTCTTTATAGTGTATAGGGATGGAGTATGGTCTACACTTAATAGGGACGTCAGATGTTAAGATGATTTGGTGTTGCACTAAATCTGTCTGTCCTGGGCTGTCAGAAAAGATCGTCCTGTAGTCTTGTATCAGTTGTCTGCAACTGTCAGTTTGTGTCTGAGTCAGTTTAGGATTTACCTTAATGTCTTGTAAGTTGGTCGTCGTGTCAAGACCTGGTGTTGGTATCTCGTCAGTGTCGTTGTCGTCCGTCTGGTCCACTATGGAGGTGCTTGCTGCAGTCTCTACTTGTTCGTCTTGCCTGTGGTGATAAGGTTTGAGCATGTTAATATGAAAAATCTTATGTTTGTCCCTAACTGCAATCTCGTAATCTACCGTCGAAATTTGTCGTAGCACTTTGAACGGTCCTTGCCATGAGTCAGTTAGGAGATGTCTATCACTTGGCAAAAGAAGAAGCACGTCCTGTCCTGGCGTCAGTGTAATAGTTCTATTTCCTCTGTTGGCATATTGCCGGTAAATAGCTCCTGATTTTTGGAGAGCTTCTTTGGCTAATATACATGATTTCATAATTCTATCACGCAATGATGTTACATGTTCATATGGTGAAATGGGTATAGACACAGTTGTACTTCCAGTCAACACAGCTTCATACAGAGATAATGGGCCGCGTGGTTGTGCACCATATAACATTTCGAATGGTGAGAACCCAGTGCTGGAATGGGGCACTTCCCTATATGCAAACAAAATGGCAGGCAGATAAGTATCCCAATCTTCAGGATGTTCTTGGGTTACCTTCGAGAGCATATGTTTCATATCGCCATTAATCTTTTCTACTATACCGGTCGAATGTGGGTGATATGGACTGTTGAAGCATTGTTTAACACCCAACATTTTGGTAAAGGCTTGTGTAGCCGAGGAAATAAATTGGCTACCCCGATCTCAAAGGATGGTATCAGGGAATCCTACCCTCGCAAAAATATGAAAGAACACTTCCATGATGTCGTTGGAAGTTATGTTCTTCATTGGAATCGCTTCTGGCCAACGAGTACATAGATCAATGTGTGTTACAATGTATCTATTACCTTTAGATGTTATATGGTTCAGAGGACCAACTATATCGACCGAGATCTTTTCAAACGGTCTACTAGCCAAATCAGTAACTTGCAATTCAGCTTGTGGGTGTTTACCCTTTTTGACAAGCTTTTGACAGATGTCACACGATCTGCAATACTGTTTGGTATCGTTGCAAAACTTTGGCCAATAAAATTGAGTAAGTAACCTTGCTCTAGTTTTAGCATAAGCCATGTGTCCTGCAAAGGGTATGTCATGAGCTATATTCAATGCTTGCTTGCGGTTTTCTAACGGTAGCACTGTTTGTTCTATAGTGTTGGAACCTTTGGTGTAGTACCGTGTTAGAATTCCGTTCTTGAGAGCAAAGTACCATTGAGCATTCTTTGCTACTCGTGGCTTTTGGCCTATAAGTTTAAAATACTTTTGCAGAGATCGATCGGCTTTCTGAGATGTTATAAACGTCTCCCTTGTTGTCTCAGGAGATGTTACAACAGGACTTACTCGTTGTAAAGCCTCTGTTTGATCGATTCGATCTTGCATCTGTGCAGTAGATCGAGTTACTGCGTTTACTACATTACAACGATCATTCTCATCACACATTGATGTTACATTCACACAATTACATGTATGTTCTGGCATAGCCAGGTTGGTATTTGTACATTCAATTACAGGTGGTAATACATCATGAATGGTGATTGGTGATGAAGGTGAAGTGGTAGTATCGATATTACAACTGACAGATGATGTATTGATGTCATGTGGTATGTCATTCACTTCCGGAAGGTTTCCAATGATAATATCACAGCAAGGATTGGTTAATGCTGCGCATTTCACCTTTCCTGTAAGGAATGGTGTAGTTATATATGCCCACGCAAGTGGATATTTCTCTATGTTCCCTGAGAATGTCCTGCATGTGACATATTTACCACTATATTGTGTTGGTAAAATATAATCTCTCTTTACACCAATGAGAGTACTCCCGCTATCACGTAAGACTGTGGCAGCTTTACCATTAACATACCCCTGGTGTATGTTTAGTATACCTTTGGAGTTTACTACCGAATTGGCCTCCTCACTGGTAATAGGTATAGAATGGCCGCATGTTAACACGCCATCCTCATGAAATTGATCACAAATGGTACATTTTTCCTGATGGAACACTTCAATGGAGTGTGCCGAGTTTACTGGGTGATCTTGTACACTTTCATCTTCTGACGAAGAAATGTCAAACATGGCTGCATTAGCCCTTTTTGTCATTGACTTGGCTTTACAATCTTTACGCCAGTGACCAAAAGCCTTACAAAGATAACATTTTGTAAGTTTTTTGTAGTTCTTCCTCTCTTTCTCTTGCTTAGAAATGTAATTATGCAAGTAAGCAGTGTACCCAGGATGTTGGTCGCACATATCATGCTCATTGTGTGCATAGTTGCAATATTTACACTGATATAATTTCTCTGCAGTTTGCCTATAAGGTCTTTGTTTGCTATTTGACCCTGCCTGATATTTGCCATATGTAGCTGCTGCTACAAAGTCTGTGCTGGTCAGACCACTAGAGAAACAATGCTTATTGGCTGCAAAATAACCAGAGCCACGCCTTTCAATCTGTTGAACACTTTCACACTGACATTCCAACAAAAATTTAGAAAAGGGAGCTGGGAGAGATGCAATAATCTTATCTCTCAACATAAGGTCAACCAATTTATCATAACTTCCATTTACTTTAGCTGCTGACAGCCATTTAGAAAAAATATTTTGAATTTCTGAGATGTAATCAGAGAACGTGTGTGTTGGCTTAGGAGACAACTTCCTAAACTGTTCTCTATAACCTGATTCATCTAGCAAAAAATGTGACATAATTTTTGCTTTAATGTAAAGATAATCTTCTTTCAGGTCATTTGGGATAGACTCTATGACTTTAAGAGGTTCCCCAGAAAGACTTCTTACATATACTATCCCCCATTCAGGTTTTGGGATTTTGTAATGATCCATAACAAATTCAAAATTTTGGGTGAATGCTGCTATGCAATCACCTGTGTTGTAACTTTTGATCAGACCTTGGTACTTCTTATGAGGTTGATCTTTGTCTGTTTCTCTATTCACTTTCTCTTTAGAACATTCAGCTTTAAGTTGTTCAATTTTCATTTGTGTTTCTTGCTCTTCTTTCTTACTTTGTGCTAAGATCTCAGCTTGCCTCACTGCAGCTTCTGATTGTGCTTGTTGAAGCTTTAGAGCAGCATCTGATTGTGCCTGTTGAAGCTTTACAGCAGCTTCTGCTTGTGCATATTGAAGCTTTAGAGCAGCTTCTGATTCTGCCTCTTTACTTTTCAGAGCCCTTTCGGCTGCTCTCTCATCCCTCTCACTAATTTGCTCTTGTTTCAAACAATATTCTGCATATTTACTTTCACTCCATGCTCTCAATCCCTCACCAGACATATTCATTTTTAAACCCATTTCAATGCAATCGTTTAAAGAAGACATGATGAACAATAGGTATGATGGAATAAATATAAACAAAATTACTTATGATGTTAGTAAGTTACAAATATTTATAGCACAGTTAATGTCTAAAGCCAGACTAACGAAAGTATAAAGAAAGCTGGAAAAAAATTTTATACTCAAGTAATCCTTGGGTACTGTGCTGTTCAGTGGTGCTCGAAATCACACTGGAACGTCTTTCGGGTTGACGCACAAAAAATTTTTGAAGTTCATCAGACTCAGGTAAAGTTGTCACAAAAACCCTGTACTTTTTAAACTAAACGAAATTTAGAACGTTTGTAAATGTATGGTGTGTGTAATGTCACTAAAGTCTGTAAAGGTTTGTATGCTGTCAAGTATTATTGTTAGTCGTTACCACTTTCAACCACTTTCACGCTCACACTACCTCTACTCAATGACATTCAAGGGCACGGCCGCCATTTTGGATTTTAGGTACAAAATTTGTTGAATTTAGTGCTAAGTCTGAAGACGCCTCGGTTGGCTTCAAATAATATCTTCACACTTATAATTTAATTAAATCAACTCTATTAATTCGTTACTTTACCTTAATCTATGACTTGTGCACTTCTATCGGCATGTTCACATTCGCTTCAAACTCGGACAAAAAAATTTATACGTTCGCATTTGATTCAAAACCCGGACGAAAGCCACCACATTCGCACTTGTCAGAGTCTTGCATAACACAAGACTAGTAGCTCGTTTTCTGGCAAGTGTGAAGTAATATCAAACTATCAAATCACACGAAGTGAATATCCGAAAGTATTATTCACACGCTTTATTGACGCGTTGCATTAATTATCGCACAAACATTGCGCACTGACAATCTATAGCAATCATTTCAACATGAACAAGATCACTACAATACATAATAATACATGCAAGCAATAAACATCTCACTTACAGTTAAACTTATACAAGCATTCGACTCAGTCTCCCACTGTCGTACAGGCTAGCTCTCAAGGCAGATTCAAACTCGACTCACATTCCCTTGCGACCTGTCCCTTCAACGATCTCAGCCCGTCTGCCAGTTCCTACACGCTTACACGCACACGTCAGCTGGTGTCCCCTGCACGGATCACGGGGTGAACTCAATTGCTGTGCGTGGCTACCTATCCGGGCGTCGGTAACGACGCCGCGTTCTCTCTGCCGTGTTTCACATTACTCAGGGTTGCGTGTTGTTATGTTGTCTGGCGTTGGTACAGACAACGCGTCGCAACCTCGGGTGTGAGACCTTAACAATACATCAGCCTATATCATACATCAGCCTATATCATACATCAGCCTAGATCATACATCAGCCTAGATCATACATCGGCCTAGATCATACTTGAACTTAGATCATACATCAGCTTAGATCATACATCAGCCTAGATCATACATCAGACTAGATCATACATCGGCCTAGATCATACTTGAACTTAGATCATACATCAGCCTAGATCATACTTGAACTTAGATCATACATCAGCCTAGATCATACTTGAACTTAGATCATACATCAGCCTAGATCATACTTGAACTTAGATCATACATCAGCCTAGATCATACTTGAACTTAGATCATACATCAGCCTAGATCATACTTGAACTTAGATCATACATAAGCCTAGGTCATACAGCAGCCTAGATCATACTTGAACTTAGATAATACATCAGCCTAGATCATACATCAGACTAGATCATACATCAGCTTAGATCATACATCAGCATAGATCATACATCAGCCTAGATCATACATCAGCCTAGATCATACATCAGCATAGATCATACATCAGCCTAGATCATACATCAGCATAGATCATACATCAGCATAGATCATACATCAGCATAGATCATACATCAGCCTAGATCATACATCAGCCTAGATCATACATCAGCATAGGACATACATCAGCCTAGATCATACATCAGCCTAGATCATACATCAGTCTAGATCATACATCAGCATAGATCATACATTAGCATAGATCATACATCAGCATAGATCATACATCAGCATAGATCATACATCAGCCTAGATCATACATCAACCTAGATCATACATCAGCCTAGATCATACATCAGCCTAGATCATACATCAGCCTAGATCATACATCAGCATAGATCATACATCAGCTTAGATCATACATCAGCCTAGATCATACTTGAACTTAGATCATACATCAGCCTAGATCATACTTGAACTTAGATCATACATCAGCCTAGATCATACTTGAACTTAGATCATACATCAGCCTAGATCATACTTGAACTTAGATCATACATCAGCCTAGTTCATACTTGAACTTAGATCATACATAAGCCTAGATCATACTTGAACTTTGATCATACATCAGCCTAGATCATACTTGAACTTAGATCATACATCAGCCTAGGTCATACTTGAACTTAGATCATACATCAGCCTAGATCATACTTGAACTTAGATCATACATCAGCCTAGATCATACGTGAACTTAGATCATACATCAGCCTAGATCATACATGAACTTAGATCATACATCAGCTTAGATCATACATCAGCCTAGATCATAAATCAGCTTAGATCATACATCAGCCTAGATCATACATCAGCCTAGATCATACATCAGCCTAGATCATACTTGAACTTAGATCATACATCAGCTTAGATCATACATCAGCCTAGATCATACATCAGCCTAGATCATACATCAGCCTAGATCATACTTGAACTTAGATCATACATCAGCTTAGATCATACATCAGCCTAGATCATACATCAGCCTAGATCATACATCAGCCTAGATCATACATCAGCCTAGATCATACTTGAACTTAGATCATACATCAGCCTAGATCATACATCAGCCTAGATCATACATCAGCCTAGATCATACATCAGCCTAGATCATACATCAGCCTAGATCATACATCAGCCTAGATCATACATTGGCCTAGATCATACTTGAACTTAGATCATACATCAGCTTAGATCATACATCAGCCTAGATCATACATCAGCCTAGATCATACATCAGCCTAGATCATACATCAGCCTAGATCATACATCGGCCTAGATCAAACTTGAACTTAGATCATACATCAGCCTAGATCATACTTGAACTTAGATCATACATCAGCCTAGATCATACTTGAACTTAGATCATACATCAGCTTAGATCATACTTGAACTTAGATCATACATCAGCCTAGATCATACTTGAACTTAGATCATACATCAGCCTAGATCATACTTGAACTTAGATCATACATCAGCCTAGATCATACTTGAACTTAGATCATACATAAGCCTAGGTCATACATCAGCCTAGATCATACTTGAACTTAGATCATACATCAGCCTAGATCATACATCAGACTAGATCATACATCAGCTTAGATCATACATCAGCCTAGATCATACATCAGCCTAGATCATACATCAGCCTAGATCATACATCAGCATAGATCATACATCAGCCTAGATCATACATCAGCATAGATCATACATTAGCATAGATCATACATCAGCATAGATTATACATCAGCATAGATCATACATCAGCCTAGATCATACATTAGCCTAGATCATACATCAGCCTAGATCATACATCAGCCTAGATCATACATCAGCATAGGACATACATCAGCCTAGATCATACATCAGCCTAGATCATACATCAGCCTAGATCATACATCAGCCTAGATCATACATCAGCATAGATCATACATCAGCATAGATCATACATCAGCCTAGATCATACTTGAACTTAGATCATACATCAGCCTAGATCATACTTGAACTTAGATCATACATCAGCCTAGATAATACTTGAACTTAGATCATACATCAGCCTAGGTCATACTTGAACTTAGATCATACTTCAGCCTAGATCATACTTGAACTTAGATCATACATAAGCCTAGATCATACATCAGCCTAGATCATACATCAGCCTAGATCATACTTGAACTTAGATCATACATCAGCCTAGATCATACTTGAACTTAGATCATACATCAGCCTAGATCATACTTGAACTTAGATCATACATCAGCCTAGATCATACTTGAACTTAGATCATACATCAGCCTAGGTCATACTTGAACTTAGATCATACATCAGCCTAGGTCATACTTGAACTTAGATTATACATAAGCCTAGATCATACTTGAACTTAGATCATACATCAGCCTAGATCATACTTGAACTAGATCATACATCAGCCTATGTCATACTTGAACTTAGATCATACATCAGCCTAGATCATACTTGAACTTAGATCATACATCAGCCTAGATCATACATGAACTTAGATCATACATCAGCTTAGATCATACATCAGCCTAGATCATACATCAGCCTAGATCATACATCAGCCTAGATCATACATCAGCCTAGATCATACATCAGCATAGATCATACTTGAACTTAGATCATACATCAGCTTAGATCATACATCAGCCTAGATCATACATCAGCCTAGATCATACATCAGCCTAGATCATACATCAGCCTAGATCATACTTGAACTTAGATCATACATCAGCTTAGATCATACATCAGCCTAGATCATACATCAGCCTAGATCATACATCAGCCTAGATCATACTTGAACTTAGATCATACATCAGCTTAGATCATACATCAGCCTAGATCATACATCAGCCTAGATCATACATCAGCCTAGATCATACATCAGCCTAGATCATACATCAGACTAGATCATACATCAGCCTAGATCATACATCAGCCTAGATCTTACATAGGCCTAGATCATACTTGAACTTAGATCATACATCAGCTTAGATCATACATCAGCCTAGATCATACATCAGCCTAGATCATACATCAGCCTAGATCATACTTGAACTTAGATCATACATCAGCCTAGATCATACTTGAACTTAGATCATACATCAGCCTAGATCATACTTGAACTTAGATCATACATCAGCCTAGATCATACTTGAACTTAGATCATACATAAGCCTAGGTCATACATCAGCCTAGATCATACTTGAACTTAGATCATACATCAGCCTAGATCATACATCAGACTAGATCATACATCAGCTTAGATCATACATCAGCATAGATCATACATCAGCCTAGATCATACATCAGCCTAGATCATACATCAGCATAGATCTTACATCAGCCTAGATCATACATCAGCCTAGATCATACATCAGCATAGATCATACATCAGCATAGATCATACATTAGCATAGATCATACATCAGCCTAGATCATACATCAGCCTAGATCATACATCAGCCTAGATCATACATCAGCCTAGATCATACATCAGCCTAGATCATACATCAGCCTAGATCATACATCAGCCTAGATCATACATCAGCCTAGATCATACATCAGCCTAGATCATACATCAGCCTAGATCATACATCAGCCTAGATCATACATCAGCCTAGATCATACATCAGCCTAGATCATACATCAGCATAGATCATACATCAGCCTAGATCATACATCAGCCTAGATCATACTTGAACTTAGATCATACATCAGCCTAGATCATACTTGAACTTAGATCATACATCAGCCTAGATCATACTTGAACTTAGATCATACATCAGCCTAGGTCATACTTGAACTTAGATCATACATCAGCCTAGATCATACTTGAACTTAGATCATACATCAGCCTAGATCATACTTGAACTTAGATCATACATAAGCCTAGATCAATCGTGAAGTTAGATCATACATCAGCCTAGATCATACATGAACTTAGATCATACATCAGCTTAGATCATACATCAGCCTAGATCATACATCAGCCTAGATCATACTTGAACTTAGATCATACATCAGCTTAGATCATACATCAGCCTAGATCATACATCAGCCTAGATCATACATCAGCCTAGATCATACATCAGCCTAGATCATACTTGAACTTAGATCATACATCAGCTTAGATCATACATCAGCCTAGATCATACATCAGCCTAGATCATACATCAGCCTAGATCATACTTGAACTTAGATCATACATCAGCTTAGATCATACATCAGCCTAGATCATACATCAGCCTAGATCATACATCAGCCTATATCATACATCAGCCTAGATCATACATCAGCCTAGATCATACTTGAACTTAGATCATACATCAGCTTAGATCATACATCAGCCTAGATCATACATCTGCCTAGATCATACATCAGCCTAGATCATACTTGAACTTAGATCATACAGCAGCTTAGATCATACATCAGCCTAGATCATACATCAGCCTAGATCATACTTGAACTTAGATCATACATCAGCTTAAATCATACATCAGCCTAGATCATACATCAGCCTAGATCATACATCAGCCTAGATCATACATCAGCCTAGATCATACATCAGCCTAGATCATACATCAGCCTAGATCATACATCAGCCTAGATCATACATCAGCCTAGATCATACATCGGCCTAGATCATACTTGAACTTAGATCATACATCAGCTTAGATCATACATCAGCCTAGATCATACATCAGCTTAGATCATACATCAGCCTAGATCATACATCAGCCTAGATCATACATCGGCCTAGATCATACTTGAACTTAGATCATACATCAGCCTAGATCATACTTGAACTTAGATCATACTTGAACTTAGATCATACATCAGCTTAGATCATACTTGAACTTAGATCATACATCAGCCTAGATCATACTTGAACTTAGATCATACATCAGCCTAGATCATACTTGAACTTAGATCATACATCAGCCTAGATCATACTTGAACTTAGATCATACATAAGCCTAGGTCATACATCAGCCTAGATCATACTTGAACTTAGATCATACATCAGCCTAGATCATACATCAGACTAGATCATACATCAGCTTAGATCATACATCAGCATAGATCATACATCAGCCTAGATCATACATCAGCCTAGATCATACATCAGCATAGATCATACATCAGCCTAGATCATACATCAGCATAGATCATACATTAGCATAGATCATACATCAGCATAGATTATACATCAGCATAGATCATACATCAGCCTAGATCATACATTAGCCTAGATCATACATCAGCCTAGATCATACATCAGCCTAGATCATACATCAGCATAGGACATACATCAGCCTAGATCATACATCAGCCTAGATCATACATCAGCCTAGATCATACATCAGCCTAGATCATACATCAGCATAGATCATACATCAGCATAGATCATACATCAGCATAGATCATACATCAGCCTAGATCATACTTGAACTTAGATCATACATCAGCCTAGATCATACTTGAACTTAGATCATACATCAGCCTAGATCATACTTGAACTTAGATCATACATCAGCCTAGGTCATACTTGAACTTAGATCATACTTCAGCCTAGATCATACTTGAACTTAGATCATACATAAGCCTAGATCATACATCAGCCTAGATCATACATCAGCTTAGATCATACTTGAACTTAGATCATACATCAGCCTAGATCATACTTGAACTTAGATCATACATCAGCCTAGATCATACTTGAACTTAGATCATACATCAGCCAAGATCATACTTGAACTTAGATCATACATCAGCCTAGGTCATACTTGAACTTAGATCATACATAAGCCTAGATCATACTTGAACTAGATCATACATCAGCCTATGTCATACTTGAACTTAGATCATACATCAGCCTAGATCATACTTGAACTTAGATCATACATCAGCCTAGATCATACTTGAACTTAGATCATACATCAGCCTAGATCATACGTGAACTTAGATCATACATCAGCCTAGATCATACATGAACTTAGATCATACATCAGCTTAGATCATACATCAGCCTAGAGCATACATCAGCCTAGATCATACATCAGCCTAGATCATACATCAGTCTAGATCATACTTGAACTTAGATCATACATCAGCTTAGATCATACATCAGCCTAGATCATACATCAGCCTAGATCATACATCAGCCTAGATCATACATCAGCCTAGATCATACTTGAACTTAGATCATACATCAGCTTAGATCATACATCAGCCTAGATCATACATCAGCCTAGATCATACATCAGCCTAGATCATACTTGAACTTAGATCATACATCAGCTTAGATCATACATCAGCCTAGATCATACATCAGCCTAGATCATACATCAGCCTAGATCATACATCAGCCTAGATCATACTTGAACTTAGATCATACATCAGCCTAGATCATACTTGAACTTAGATCATACATAAGCCTAGATCAATCGTGAAGTTAGATCATACATCAGCCTAGATCATACATGAACTTAGATCATACATCAGCTTAGATCATACATCAGCCTAGATCATACATCAGCCTAGATCATACATCAGCCTAGATCATACTTGAACTTAGATCATACATCAGCTTAGATCATACATCAGCCTAGATCATACATCAGCCTAGATCATACATCAGCCTAGATCATACATCAGCCTAGATCATACTTGAACTTAGATCATACATCAGCTTAGATCATACATCAGCCTAGATCATACATCAGCCTAGATCATACATCAGCCTAGATCATACTTGAACTTAGATCATACATCAGCTTAGATCATACATCAGCCTAGATCATACATCAGCCTAGATCATACATCAGCCTATATCATACATCAGCCTAGATCATACATCAGCCTAGATCATACATCAGCCTAGATCATACTTGAACTTAGATCATACATCAGCTTAGATCATACATCAGCCTAGATCATACATCAGCCTAGATCATACATCAGCCTAGATCATACATCAGCTTAGATCATACATCAGCCTAGATCATACATCAGCCTAGATCATACATCAGCCTAGATCATACATCAGCCTAGATCATACTTGAACTTAGATCATACATCAGCTTAAATCATACATCAGCCTAGATCATACATCAGCCTAGATCATACATCAGCCTAGATCATACATCAGCCTAGATCATACATCAGCCTAGATCATACATCAGCCTAGATCATACATCAGCCTAGATCATACATCGGCCTAGATCATACTTGAACTATGATCATACATCAGCTTAGATCATACATCAGCCTAGATCATACATCAGCCTAGATCATACATCAGCCTAGATCATACATCAGTCTAGTTCATACTTGAACTTAGATCATACATCAGCTTAGATCATACATCAGCCTAGATCATACATCAGCCTAGATCATACATCAGCCTAGATCATACTTGAACTTAGATCATACATCAGCTTAGATCATACATCAGCCTAGATCATACATCAGCCTAGATCATACATCAGCCTAGATCATACATCATCCTAGATCATACATCAGACTAGATCATACATCAGCCTAGATCATACATCAGCCTAGATATTACATAGGCCTAGATCATACTTGAACTTAGATCATACATCAGCTTAGATCATACATCAGCCTAGATCATACATCAACCTAGATCATACATCGGCCTAGATCATACTTGAACTTAGATCATACATCAGCCTAGATCATACTTGAACTTAGATCATACATCAGCCTAGATCATACTTGAACTTAGATCATACATCAGCCTAGATCATACTTGAACTTAGATCATACATAAGCCTAGGTCATACATCAGCCTAGATCATACTTGAACTTAGATCATACATCAGCCTAGATCATACATCAGACTAGATCATACATCAGCTTTGATCATACATCAGCATAGATCATACATCAGCCTAGATCATACATCAGCCTAGATCATACATCAGCATAGATCATACATCAGCCTAGATCATACATCAGCCTAGATCATACATCAGCCTAGATCATACTTGAACTTAGATCATACATCAGCCTAGATCATACTTGAACTTAGATCATACATAAGCCTAGGTCATACATCAGCCTAGATCATACTTGAACTTAGATCATACATCAGCCTAGGTCATACATCAGACTAGATCATACATCAGCTTAGATCATACATCAGCATAGATCATACATCAGCCTAGATCATACATCAGCCTAGATCATACATCAGCATAGATCATACATCAGCCTAGATCATACATCAGCATAGATCATACATTAGCATAGATAATACATCAGCATAGATTATACATCAGCATAGATCATACATCAGCCTAGATCATACATTAGCCTAGATCATACATCAGCCTAGATCATACATCAGCCTAGATCATACATCAGCATAGGACATACATCAGCCTAGATCATACATCAGCCTAGATCATACATCAGCCTAGATCATACATCAGCCTAGATCATACATCAGCATAGATCATACATCAGCATAGATCATACATCAGCATAGATCATACATCAGCCTAGATCATACTTGAACTTAGATCATACATCAGCCTAGATCATACTTGAACTTAGATCATACATCAGCCTAGATCATACTTGAACTTAGATCATACATCAGCCTAGGTCATACTTGAACTTAGATCATACTTCAGCCTAGATCATACTTGAACTTAGATCATACATAAGCCTAGATCATACATCAGCCTAGATCATACATCAGCCTAGATCATACTTGAACTTAGATCATACATCAGCCTAGATCATACTTGAACTTAAATCATACTTCAGCCTAGATCATACTTGAACTTAGATCATACATCAGCCTAGGTCATACTTGAACTTAGATCATACATAAGCCTAGATCATACTTGAACTTAGATCATACATCAGCCTAGATCATACTTGAACTAGATCATACATCAGCCTATGTCATACTTGAACTTAGATCATACATCAGCCTAGATCATACTTGAACTTAGATCATACATCAGCCTAGATCATACTTGAACTTAGATCATACATCAGCCTAGATCATATGTGAACTTAGATCATACATCAGCCTAGATCATACATGAACTTAGATCATACATCAGCTTAGATCATACATCAGCCTAGATCATACATCAGCCTAGATCATACATCAGCCTAGATCATACATCAGTCTAGATCATACTTGAACTTAGATCATACATCAGCTTAGATCATACATCAGCCTAGATCATACATCAGCCTAGATCATACATCAGCCTAGATCATACATCAGCCTAGATCATACATCAGCCTAGATCATACTTGAACTTAGATCATACATCAGCTTAGATCATACATCAGCCTAGATCATACATCAGCCTAGATCATACTTGAACTTAGATCATACATCAGCTTAGATCATACATCAGCCTAGATCATACATCAGCCTAGATCATACATCAGCCTAGATCATACATCAGACTAGATCATACATCAGCCTAGATCATACATCAGCCTAGATCTTACATAGGCCTAGATCATACTTGAACTTAGATCATACATCAGCTTAGATCATACATCAGCCTAGATCATACATCAGCCTAGATCATACATCGGCCTAGATCATACTTGAACTTAGATCATACATCAGCCTAGATCATACTTGAACTTAGATCATACATCAGCCTAGATCATACTTGAACTTAGATCATACATCAGCCTAGATCATACTTGAACTTAGATCATACATAAGCCTAGGTCATACATCAGCCTAGATCATACTTGAACTTAGATCATACATCAGCCTAGATCATACATCAGACTAGATCATACATCAGCTTAGATCATACATCAGCATAGATCATACATCAGCCTAGATCATACATCAGCCTAGATCATACATCAGCATAGATCATACTTCAGCCTAGATCATACATCAGCCTAGATCATACATCAGCCTAGATCATACATCAGCATAGATCATACATTAGCATAGATCATACATCAGCATAGATCATACATCAGCCTAGATCATACATCAGCCTAGATCATACATCAGCATAGATCATACATCAGCCTAGATCATACATCAGCCTAGATCATACATCAGCCTAGATCATACATCAGCATAGATCATACATCAGCATAGATCATACATCAGCATAGATCATACATCAGCCTAGATCATACATCAGCCTAGATCATACATCAGCCTAGATCATACATCAGCCTAGATCATACATCAGCCTAGATCATACATCAGCCTAGATCATACATCAGCCTAGATCATACATCAGCATAGTTCATACATCAGCCTAGATCATACATCAGCCTAGATCATACTTGAACTTAGATCATACATCAGCCTAGATCATACTTGAACTTAGATCATACATCAGCCTAGATCATACTTGAACTTAGATCATACATCAGCCTAGATCATACTTGAACTTAGATCATACATCAGCCTAGGTCATACTTGAACTTAGATCATACATAAGCCTAGATCATACTTGAACTTAGATCATACATCAGCCTAGATCATACTTGAACTTAGATCATACATCAGCCTAGGTCATATTTGAACTTAGATCATACATCAGCCTAGATCATACTTGAACTTAGATCATACATCAGCCTAGATCATACTTGAACTTAGATCATACATAAGCCTAGATCAATCGTGAACTTAGATCATACATCAGCCTAGATCATACATGAACTTAGATCATACATCAGCTTAGATCATACATCAGCCTAGATCATACATCAGCCTAGATCATACATCAGCCTAGATCATACTTGAACTTAGATCATACATCAGCTTAGATCATACATCAGCCTAGATCATACATCAGCCTAGATCATACATCAGCCTAGATCATACATCAGCCTATATCATACTTGAACTTAGATCATACATCAGCTTAGATCATACATCAGCCTAGGTCATACATCAGCCTAGATCATACATCAGCCTAGATCATACTTGAACTTAGATCATACATCAGCTTAGATCATACATCAGCCTAGATCATACATCAGCCTAGATCATACATCAGCCTATATCATACATCAGTGTCAGAGTCTTGCATAACACAAGACTAGTAGCTCGTTTTCTGGCAAGTGTGAAGTAATATCAAACTATCAAATCACACGAAGTGAATATCCGAAAGTATTATTCACACGCTTTATTGACGCGTTGCATTAATTATCGCACAAACATTGCGCACTGACAATCTATAGCAATCATTTCAACATGAACAAGATCACTACAATACATAATAATACATGCAAGCAATAAACATCTCACTTACAGTTAAACTTATACAAGCATTCGACTCAGTCTCCCACTGTCGTACAGGCTAGCTCTCAAGGCAGATTCAAACTCGACTCACATTCCCTTGCGACCTGTCCCTTCAACGATCTCAGCCCGTCTGCCAGTTCCTACACGCTTACACGCACACGTCAGCTGGTGTCCCCTGCACGGTTCACGGGGTGAACTCAATTGCTGTGCGTGGCTACCTATCCGGGCGTCGGTAACGACGCCGCGTTCTCTCTGCCGTGTTTCACATTACTCAGGGTTGCGTGTTGTTATGTTGTCTGGCGTTGGTACAGACAACGCGTCGCAACCTCGGGTGTGAGACCTTGACACTCTCCACACCCCTTTTTCATGAAAGGATTTCCTTTCATGTACAATCTATATCTAGGTGTTATTAAACATGTCAAAGTCGAACATTATACCTTAACAATTATAATAAATATATACAGGTGAATAGTCAACAATATGTATACACCACTTATGTTGCACTATGAAGTACAACAGTCAAGTACAATCTATTTAATGGGCATTACCTCGCTGTGACCCAGCTAGTCCGGTAGGTATCGGCTAAACTGGCCCCTACCTCACAACCAAGAACAAAAATACTAAAATAATCAGGTCAAGCCGTGAGCATCTCCCTCTGAGATGACTCCTCCATCAGACCTCTGTTTAGAGTTTCTAATGAAGGTCAACAGTTTTGGCAATATACTGTCCATATCTAAACGATGTTACATTGACATGTTATTTATCAAGCACACATGTTCATGGTTACAATACATATTTACATATCACCAATAATTTAGAATAATGTCCCCTGGTTATTATACAGAAAAATTAGGAACAATAATTTATCGTCGTTTACAAGACATAAATTACAATTGGAAAATTATTTCTTAGTGTCATAATTTGATCCTTATTGACAAATGTGCACAAAAAGTCACGTTTGTAAAGAAGCAATCAAGTTACGATGCTGAGATTACATCCTAAAAAAAAATCGACATATACAATTCCGTATATGGAAATATTTTAAATTACATTTTAATACAACGTCATACATTTATATACTTTTAATAATATGCAAAAACTCGGAAGTATACAGCTGTACTATTACATGTGTTGTGCTGTCATTCAAACAAAGCTGGTCCGTTCTGGATGGATCTTCTATAAACGGCGTAGTAGTTGTTACTATCAGCTGTTGGATCATCTCTTCCGTCTTCTGCTCTGATTGTACTGTCGCAGTCATCTTTCGTACCTTGTTAAAACGTCTTGGGCACCTCGGTCTGGATACTTTAGGATTACCTCACGTTTTAGTGGCTTGGTAACTTCTTGGATCCTGTAGTGTTGTCCCGTGACACTTCTCTGTAGTGTCTGGTTGTTATAATATTTATTTACAATAATAATTACATTCTTTCTCATATCTTACAGTTATACAACACATTAGTTTACATAATACTGATTTCATTCTTTCACATATCTGACGATTATATACGCATTCATTCGCATGATAATAATAAGAATCACAATATGTACATAAGTTATATACATTGGGAGATACAATCTTCCCCATCACAATGGTGTACACAGCGTTACTGACACATTGTCACAATTGGCTGTGGTACTGAGCACTATCTACGTTGCAGTTTTTATACACCCTCTGCACTGTGCTCTGGTGTCGACTGGGTATTAGGTTCGTTGTATGGACATCTCGACAAAAGGTCTGCAAGACAGTTTTGTGAACCTTTTATGTGGTTAACCTCATAGCTATAGTCCTGCATAAGAAGGGACCATCTTGCCACCCTGCTGTTACTAGGCGTTCCTCTGGTAACAATTGTCAGCGGAGTATTATCTGTTTCAATAATGAAATGTTTGCCTAACAAAAATCTAGAAAGTTTACGTACCGAAAATACCATGGCAAGAGCCTTGAGTTCCGGTGTACTGTAATTTCGTTCGCTGGTGTTCAGTTTTCGAGAGACGTAGTATACTGGGTACAAGATTTGGTCGTGTTCTTGGAGAAGCACACCTCCAATGGCTACGGAGCTCGCATCACATCTTAATCTAAAAGTAATATTCAAATTTGGCAATTTCAAAATAGGTGATTTAGAAAAATAAGAAAGAATTTTCGTAAATGCTGGCCTTAAACATTCACTGTTTACAATCACATTGGGTTGTTTATTTGTTAGTAGATCAGTGAAACATTTGGTCAATTCAGCAAAATGAGGAATAAACTGTCTATAATAGTTTAATAGACCTAACACACTTCGCAACTGTTTCTTAGTTGTCGGAAGCGACAATTTCAAAATTCTGGACATGATGTTATCGTCAGTTGATATAAAGCCATTTGAGATCTTATAGCCCAAAAATGAAATTTCCTGAAAGGCTATATCAACTTTGGAAGGTTTTACAGTCAGTCCATGATGTTTAATCCTGTCAAATGTCTGCTGTAGTGCTGTTATGTGCTCTGCTCTACTGTGCTCATTACGCTACATAATGTATATGTACAATTTTTTCTCCACTTCTTGCAATTGCGAGAATTCTCACGACAATCGTCAGTGTCTCAATTGTGTGTAAAGTGTGGGAGTTTGTTCTTATTAGCTTCAGTGATCATGTGAGGCATCAAGTATTTGTCTAGATGTGAGGATGTATGTATGGGTGTGTATGTGAGGGATATGTGTGTGTGTGGGGGGGGGGGGAATGTGTGTGTGCCTGTGTAAGAGAGAGAGAGAGAGAGAGAGAGAGAGAGAGAGAGAGAGAGAGAGAGAGAGAGAGAGAGAGAGAGAGAATTCAGTGCTCGCATGTCCTGTAACATGCCATTCCATATTTTTTGTGTATTTTCATCTTTCACATTATCATTTTGTATGTATGACACTTGATTTTATCATGTAACATTACTGTAATGTGAGTGAGAGCGTTAGTGAGAGGGAGAGAGAGAGAGAGAGAGAGAGAGAGAGAGAGAGAGAGAGAGAGAGAGAGAGAGAGAGAGAGTTGAATTGCATCACTAATTTTTAAGTTACAAAATGTATATGTACAATTTTTCTCCATTTTCTTTACAATTTTGCGACAATGCTCACGACAATCGTCACTGTATGTGTGTGTAAAGTGTGGGAGTTTGATCATAATAGTAGGTTGGGGGATCGGGGGATGTGTGTGTGGGTGGATTCGTGATGTGTGTGGGTGGGCTCAGGATGTGTGGGTGGGAGGGGTGGGTTTGTGTGGGTGGGTGGGGGATTGTGTGTGGGTGGGTGGGGGATTGTGTGTGGGTGCGTGCGAGATGTATGGGTGTATGGGGAGATGTGTTTGTGGGTGGGGATGTGTATTTGTGTAGGTGGTTGTGGGTGAGTGGGTGGAGGAGGATATGTTGGTGGATGATTGATGGTGGGTTATGGGATGGGTGGGGGTATATGTGTGGGTGGGGAGATGTGGGTGTGGGGATATTTGGTGGGTGGGAGATGTGTGCAGGTGGGGGTGGTTGTGGGTTTGGGGATGTGTGTGTGGGTGAGGGATGTGTATGGGTGTGGGATGTTTGGGTGGATGGGTGGGGAGTGTGTGTGGGTGAATGTGTGTGGGGGGTGTGTGGGTTGGGGGAGGGGTGAGGGATGTGTATGGGTGTGGGATGTTTGGGTGGATGGGTGGGGAGTGTGTGTGGGTGAATGTGTGTGGGGGGTGTGTGGGTTGGGGGAGGGGTGCGTGATGGGTGTGGGTGATGGATTTGGAGATGTGTGTGTGGGTGGGGGATATGTCTGGCTGGGTGGGGGTGTGTGTGGCTGAATGAAGGATGTATGTGTGGGTAGTGAGGGTGATTGTAGTTGGGGGATGTGTGGATGGGTAGGAGATGTGTGGATAGATGTGTGTGTGGGTGAGGTATGTGTCTTTGGGATGTGTGTGGGTGTGGTATTGTGTGGGAGGGGAGCTGGGTGTGGTTAAATGATGTTTGTGTGGGTGGGTGAAGGTGTGGTTGGGTTTGTGGGTGGGTGAAGGATGTGTGAGGGTGGGGGATGTGTGCTTAGATGGGTGGTTGGGATGTGTGAGTGTGGGTGGGTAGATAGGAGATGTATGTGTTGATGAGTAGGTAAGGGATGTGTGGGTGTTAGTGGTTGAGGGATAAGTACGTGTGTCTAGGGATGTGTGAGGGGATGAATGTATGGGTTGTGTGTGCGTGGATGGGAGGTGTGTGTTTGTGAATGGGGAATGTGTTGGTGGGTGGGGATGTGTGTGAGGGATGTTTGTATGGGTGGGGAGATTGTGCGTGGGTGGGGATGTGTGTGTATATGGGTAGGGGTGTGTGGTTAAGGGATGTGTGGCTGGGGGAATGGGTGGATGGAGGATGTGTGGTTGGGTGGATGATGTGTGGTTGGGTAGAGGATGTGTGGGTGGGTGATTGTATATGAGTAAGGGTGTGTGGTTAAGGGATGCTTGGTTGGGGGATGGGTGGGTAGAGGATGTGTGGGTGGGTAGAGGATATGTGGGTGGGTGAGTGTGTGCAGGTTAGGAGATGGTGGGGGATGTTTGTAGGTGCGGGCTTGGGATCTGTGAGTGGGCTGGGGGAGATGGGAGATTATGTGGGTGAGTGCGGAATTTGTGTGTGGGTAGGTGCGGAATATGTGAGTTGACGGGGAGACATGTGTGTGGCTGAGGAATGTGTGTTTGGTTGGGTGGTTGGAGGTGTGTGGGTGGAGGAGGATATTGGGTGAGTGATTGTTGGTGGGAAATGGGACTGGTAGAGGAGATGTGTGTAGGTGGGGGATGTGTGGGTTATTGAATGTATGTGTGCTTGGGGTGTGGATGGATGGGATGTGTGGTGGGTGAGAGGTGTGTGTGGGTGGGGAGATGTGTAGGTGTAGAGATGTGGTGGATGGGTGGGGGAATGTATTGTATGTGTGTGTGGTTGGGTGGGGAAGTTGGAGTGAATGGGGGATGTGTGGGTGGGTGGTGGATGTGTCTCATAACATAGTAATATGCATTGTTTATGTTTACAAAATTCATGTGACAATGTTTTTTTTTCCTATGCACTGTTGATGAAAGAAAGATGAATGATTGGAAGGGCCGAATGTAAGACGGGCCTGCGTGCCCAATTTGTTACCCTTTGAAAATAAAGTCTGTTCGTTCGTTCGTTCGTTCGTTCGTTCTGCCATGTCCTTTGTGTGTATGCAAATGTCGTCCATGTACCAAATGATGTTAGCAATGTCTGTCAAAAGAATTCTTGTCATTCTGACGAAGGTAGCTGGTGCATTGACTAATCCGAAAGGTAGTTTACACCATTCGTATAAACCCCAAGGTGTGGCAAATGCAGTCAGATGTATACTATCAGGATGTACAGCTATCTGCCAGTAGCCTTTTGTCATGTCAAGTTTAGTAAAATAACGTGAGTCAGATAGTTCAGTCAAGATGTCTTCACAGTTGCTCATTGGTTCTAAATCCAACTATGTAATACTGTTGAGTTTACGATAGTCCACACAAAGTCTAATAGTGTTGTCCTTTTTGCGTACCAAAACTATTGGTGAACAGAAATGAGATTGTGAACGTCGAATGATTTGATTTGTTTCTAAATCAATGATTTCTTGATGAAGTTTTTCTTTATAGTGTATAGGGATGGAGTATGGTCTACACTTAATAGGGACGTCAGATGTTAAGATGATTTGGTGTTGCACTAAATCTGTCTGTCCTGGGCTGTCAGAAAAGATCGTCCTGTAGTCTTGTATCAGTTGTCTGCAACTGTCAGTTTGTGTCTGAGTCAGTTTAGGATTTACCTTAATGTCTTGTAAGTTGGTCGTCGTGTCAAGACCTGGTGTCGGTATCTCGTCAGTGTCGTTGTCGTCCGTCTGGTCCACTATGGAGGTGCTTGCTGCAGTCTCTACTTGTTCGTCTTGCCTGTGGTGATAAGGTTTGAGCATGTTAATATGAAAAATCTTATGTTTGTCCCTAACTGCAATCTCGTAATCTACCGTCGAAATTTGTCGTAGCACTTTGAACGGTCCTTGCCATGAGTCAGTTAGGAGATGTCTATCACTTGGCAAAAGAAGAAGCACGTCCTGTCCTGGCGTCAGTGTAATAGTTCTATTTCCTCTGTTGGCATATTGCCGGTAAATAGCTCCTGATTTTTGGAGAGCTTCTTTGGCTAATATACATGATTTCATAATTCTATCACGCAATGATGTTACATGTTCATATGGTGAAATGGGTATAGACACAGTTGTACTTCCAGTCAACACAGCTTCATACAGAGATAATGGGCCGCGTGGTTGTGCACCATATAACATTTCGAATGGTGAGAACCCAGTGCTGGAATGGGGCACTTCCCTATATGCAAACAAAATGGCAGGCAGATAAGTATCCCAATCTTCAGGATGTTCTTGGGTTACCTTCGAGAGCATATGTTTCATATCGCCATTAATCTTTTCTACTATACCGGTCGAATGTGGGTGATATGGACTGTTGAAGCATTGTTTAACACCCAACATTTTGGTAAAGGCTTGTGTAGCCGAGGAAATAAATTGGCTACCCCGATCTCAAAGGATGGTATCAGGGAATCCTACCCTCGCAAAAATATGAAAGAACACTTCCATGATGTCGTTGGAAGTTATGTTCTTCATTGGAATCGCTTCTGGCCAACGAGTACATAGATCAATGTGTGTTACAATGTATCTATTACCTTTAGATGTTATATGGTTCAGAGGACCAACTATATCGACCGAGATCTTTTCAAACGGTCTACTAGCCAAATCAGTAACTTGCAATTCAGCTTGTGGGTGTTTACCCTTTTTGACAAGCTTTTGACAGATGTCACACGATCTGCAATACTGTTTGGTATCGTTGCAAAACTTTGGCCAATAAAATTGAGTAAGTAACCTTGCTCTAGTTTTAGCATAAGCCATGTGTCCTGCAAAGGGTATGTCATGAGCTATATTCAATGCTTGCTTGCGGTTTTCTAACGGTAGCACTGTTTGTTCTATAGTGTTGGAACCTTTGGTGTAGTACCGTGTTAGAATTCCGTTCTTGAGAGCAAAGTACCATTGAGCATTCTTTGCTACTCGTGGCTTTTGGCCTATAAGTTTAAAATACTTTTGCAGAGATCGATCGGCTTTCTGAGATGTTATAAACGTCTCCCTTGTTGTCTCAGGAGATGTTACAACAGGACTTACTCGTTGTAAAGCCTCTGTTTGATCGATTCGATCTTGCATCTGTGCAGTAGATCGAGTTACTGCGTTTACTACATTACAACGATCATTCTCATCACACATTGATGTTACATTCACACAATTACATGTATGTTCTGGCATAGCCAGGTTGGTATTTGTACATTCAATTACAGGTGGTAATACATCATGAATGGTGATTGGTGATGAAGGTGAAGTGGTAGTATCGATATTACAACTGACAGATGATGTATTGATGTCATGTGGTATGTCATTCACTTCCGGAAGGTTTCCAATGATAATATCACAGCAAGGATTGGTTAATGCTGCGCATTTCACCTTTCCTGTAAGGAATGGTGTAGTTATATATGCCCACGCAAGTGGATATTTCTCTATGTTCCCTGAGAATGTCCTGCATGTGACATATTTACCACTATATTGTGTTGGTAAAATATAATCTCTCTTTACACCAATGAGAGTACTCCCGCTATCACGTAAGACTGTGGCAGCTTTACCATTAACATACCCCTGGTGTATGTTTAGTATACCTTTGGAGTTTACTACCGAATTGGCCTCCTCACTGGTAATAGGTATAGAATGGCCGCATGTTAACACGCCATCCTCATGAAATTGATCACAAATGGTACATTTTTCCTGATGGAACACTTCAATGGAGTGTGCCGAGTTTACTGGGTGATCTTGTACACTTTCATCTTCTGACGAAGAAATGTCAAACATGGCTGCATTAGCCCTTTTTGTCATTGACTTGGCTTTACAATCTTTACGCCAGTGACCAAAAGCCTTACAAAGATAACATTTTGTAAGTTTTTTGTAGTTCTTCCTCTCTTTCTCTTGCTTAGAAATGTAATTATGCAAGTAAGCAGTGTACCCAGGATGTTGGTCGCACATATCATGCTCATTGTGTGCATAGTTGCAATATTTACACTGATATAATTTCTCTGCAGTTTGCCTATAAGGTCTTTGTTTGCTATTTGACCCTGCCTGATATTTGCCATATGTAGCTGCTGCTACAAAGTCTGTGCTGGTCAGACCACTAGAGAAACAATGCTTATTGGCTGCAAAATAACCAGAGCCACGCCTTTCAATCTGAACACTTTCACACTGACATTCCAACAAAAATTTAGAAAAGGGAGCTGGGAGAGATGCAATAATCTTATCTCTCAACATAAGGTCAACCAATTTATCATAACTTCCATTTACTTTAGCTGCTGACAGCCATTTAGAAAAAATATTTTGAATTTCTGAGATGTAATCAGAGAACGTGTGTGTTGGCTTAGGAGACAACTTCCTAAACTGTTCTCTATAACCTGATTCATCTAGCAAAAAATGTGACATAATTTTTGCTTTAATGTAAAGATAATCTTCTTTCAGGTCATTTGGGATAGACTCTATGACTTTAAGAGGTTCCCCAGAAAGACTTCTTACATATACTATCCCCCATTCAGGTTTTGGGATTTTGTAATGATCCATAACAAGTTCAAAATTTTGGGTGAATGCTGCTATGCAATCACCTGTGTTGTAACTTTTGATCAGACCTTGGTACTTCTTATGAGGTTGATCTTTGTCTGTTTCTCTATTCACTTTCTCTTTAGAACATTCAGCTTTAAGTTGTTCAATTTTCATTTGTGTTTCTTGCTCTTCTTTCTTACTTTGTGCTAAGATCTCAGCTTGCCTCACTGCAGCTTCTGATTGTGCTTGTTGAAGCTTTAGAGCAGCATCTGATTGTGCCTGTTGAAGCTTTACAGCAGCTTCTGCTTGTGCATATTGAAGCTTTAGAGCAGCTTCTGATTCTGCCTCTTTACTTTTCAGAGCCCTTTCGGCTGCTCTCTCATCCCTCTCACTAATTTGCTCTTGTTTCAAACAATATTCTGCATATTTACTTTCACTCCATGCTCTCAATCCCTCACCAGACATATTCATTTTTAAACCCATTTCAATGCAATCGTTTAAAGAAGACATGATGAACAATAGGTATGATGGAATAAATATAAACAAAATTACTTATGATGTTAGTAAGTTACAAATATTTATAGCAGTTAATGTCTAAAGCCAGACTAACGAAAGTATAAAGAAAGCTGGAAAAAAATTTTATACTCAAGTAATCCTTGGGTACTGTGCTGTTCAGTGGTGCTCGAAATCACACTGGAACGTCTTTCGGGTTGACGCACAAAAAATTTTTGAAGTTCATCAGACTCAGGTAAAGTTGTCACAAAAACCCTGTACTTTTTAAACTAAACGAAATTTAGAACGTTTGTAAATGTATGGTGTGTGTAATGTCACTAAAGTCTGTAAAGGTTTGTATGCTGTCAAGTATTATTGTTAGTCGTTACCACTTTCAACCACTTTCACGCTCACACTACCTCTACTCAATGACATTCAAGGGCACGGCCGCCATTTTGGATTTTAGGTACAAAATTTGTTGAATTTAGTGCTAAGTCTGAAGACGCCTCGGTTGGCTTCAAATAATATCTTCACACTTATAATTTAATTAAATCAACTCTATTAATTCGTTACTTTACCTTAATCTATGACTTGCGCACTTCTATCGGCATGTTCACATTCGCTTCAAACTCGGACAAAAAAATTTATACGTTCGCATTTGATTCAAAACCCGGACGAAAGCCACCACATTCGCACTTGTCAGAGTCTTGCATAACACAAGACTAGTAGCTCGTTTTCTGGCAAGTGTGAAGTAATATCAAACTATCAAATCACACGAAGTGAATATCCGAAAGTATTATTCACACGCTTTATTGACGCGTTGCATTAATTATCGCACAAACATTGCGCACTGACAATCTATAGCAATCATTTCAACATGAACAAGATCACTACAATACATAATAATACATGCAAGCAATAAACATCTCACTTACAGTTAAACTTATACAAGCATTCGACTCAGTCTCCCACTGTCGTACAGGCTAGCTCTCAAGGCAGATTCAAACTCGACTCACATTCCCTTGCGACCTGTCCCTTCAACGATCTCAGCCCGTCTGCCAGTTCCTACACGCTTACACGCACACGTCAGCTGGTGTCCCCTGCACGGTTCACGGGGTGAACTCAATTGCTGTGCGTGGCTACCTATCCGGGCGTCGGTAACGACGCCGCGTTCTCTCTGCCGTGTTTCACATTACTCAGGGTTGCGTGTTGTTATGTTGTCTGGCGTTGGTACAGACAACGCGTCGCAACCTCGGGTGTGAGACCTTAACAATACATCAGCCTATATCATACATCAGCCTATATCATACATCAGCCTAGATCATACATCAGCCTAGATCATACATCGGCCTAGATCATACTTGAACTTAGATCATACATCAGCTTAGATCATACATCAGCCTAGATCATACATCAGACTAGATCATACATCGGCCTAGATCATACTTGAACTTAGATCATACATCAGCCTAGATCATACTTGAACTTAGATCATACATCAGCCTAGATCATACTTGAACTTAGATCATACATCAGCCTAGATCATACTTGAACTTAGATCATACATCAGCCTAGATCATACTTGAACTTAGATCATACATCAGCCTAGATCATACTTGAACTTAGATCATACATAAGCCTAGGTCATACATCAGCCTAGATCATACTTGAACTTAGATAATACATCAGCCTAGATCATACATCAGACTAGATCATACATCAGCTTAGATCATACATCAGCATAGATCATACATCAGCCTAGATCATACATCAGCCTAGATCATACATCAGCATAGATCATACATCAGCCTAGATCATACATCAGCATAGATCATACATCAGCATAGATCATACATCAGCATAGATCATACATCAGCCTAGATCATACATCAGCCTAGATCATACATCAGCATAGGACATACATCAGCCTAGATCATACATCAGCCTAGATCATACATCAGTCTAGATCATACATCAGCCTAGATCATACATCAGCATAGATCATACATTAGCATAGATCATACATCAGCATAGATCATACATCAGCCTAGATCATACTTGAACTTAGATCATACATCAGCCTAGATCATACTTGAACTTAGATCATACATCAGCCTAGATCATACTTGAACTTAGATCATACATCAGCCTAGGTCATACTTGAACTTAGATCATACATCAGCCTAGATCATACTTGAACTTAGATCATACATCAGCCTAGATCATACTTGAACTTAGATCATACATCAGCCTAGGTCATACTTGAACTTAGATCATACATAAGCCTAGATCATACTTGAACTTAGATCATACATCAGCCTAGATCATACTTGAACTTAGATCATACATCAGCCTAAGTCATACTTAAACTTAGATCATACATCAGCCTAGATCATACTTGAACTTAGATCATACATCAGCCTAGGTCATACTTGATCTTAGATCATACATCAGCCTAGATCATACTTGAACTTAGATCATGCATAAGCCTAGATCATACTTGAACTTAGATCATACATCAGCCTAGATCATACTTGAACTTAGATCATGCATAAGCCTAGATCATACTTGAACTTAGATCATACATCAGCCTAGATCATACTTGAACTTAGATCATACATCAGCCTAGATCATACTTGAACTTAGATCATACATCAGCCTAGATCATACTTGAACTTAGATCATACATCAGCCTAGATCATACTTGAACTTAGATCATACATAAGCCTAGATCAATCGTGAACTTAGATCATACATCAGCCTAGATCATACATGAACTTAGATCATACATCAGCTTAGATCATACATCAGCCTAGATCATACATCAGCCTAGATCATACATCAGCCTAGATCATACTTGAACTTAGATCATACATCAGCTTAGATCATACATCAGCCTAGATCATACATCAGCCTAGATCATACATCAGCCTAGATCATACATCAGCCTATATCATACTTGAACTTAGATCATACATCAGCTTAGATCATACATCAGCCTAGGTCATACATCAGCCTAGATCATACATCAGCCTAGATCATACTTGAACTTAGATCATACATCAGCTTAGATCATACATCAGCCTAGATCATACATCAGCCTAGATCATACATCAGCCTATATCATACATCAGTGTCAGAGTCTTGCATAACACAAGACTAGTAGCTCGTTTTCTGGCAAGTGTGAAGTAATATCAAACTATCAAATCACACGAAGTGAATATCCGAAAGTATTATTCACACGCTTTATTGACGCGTTGCATTAATTATCGCACAAACATTGCGCACTGACAATCTATAGCAATCATTTCAACATGAACAAGATCACTACAATACATAATAATACATGCAAGCAATAAACATCTCACTTACAGTTAAACTTATACAAGCATTCGACTCAGTCTCCCACTGTCGTACAGGCTAGCTCTCAAGGCAGATTCAAACTCGACTCACATTCCCTTGCGACCTGTCCCTTCAACGATCTCAGCCCGTCTGCCAGTTCCTACACGCTTACACGCACACGTCAGCTGGTGTCCCCTGCACGGTTCACGGGGTGAACTCAATTGCTGTGCGTGGCTACCTATCCGGGCGTCGGTAACGACGCCGCGTTCTCTCTGCCGTGTTTCACATTACTCAGGGTTGCGTGTTGTTATGTTGTCTGGCGTTGGTACAGACAACGCGTCGCAACCTCGGGTGTGAGACCTTAACAATACATCAGCCTATATCATACATCAGCCTATATCATACATCAGCCTAGATCATACATCAGCCTAGATCATACATCGGCCTAGATCATACTTGAACTTAGATCATACATCAGCTTAGATCATACATCAGCCTAGATCATACATCAGACTAGATCATACATCGGCCTAGATCATACTTGAACTTAGATCATACATCAGCCTAGATCATACTTGAACTTAGATCATACATCAGCCTAGATCATACTTGAACTTAGATCATACATCAGCCTAGATCATACTTGAACTTAGATCATACATCAGCCTAGATCATACTTGAACTTAGATCATACATAAGCCTAGGTCATACATCAGCCTAGATCATACTTGAACTTAGATCATACATCAGCATAGATCATACATCAGCCTAGATCATACATCAGCCTAGATCATACATCAGCATAGATCATACATCAGCCTAGATCATACATCAGCATAGATCATACATCAGCATAGATCATACATCAGCATAGATCATACATCAGCCTAGATCATACATCAGCCTAGATCATACATCAGCATAGGACATACATCAGCCTAGATCATACATCAGCCTAGATCATACATCAGTCTAGATCATACATCAGCCTAGATCATACATCAGCATAGATCATACATTAGCATAGATCATACATCAGCATAGATCATACATCAGCCTAGATCATACTTGAACTTAGATCATACATCAGCCTAGATCATACTTGAACTTAGATCATACATCAGCCTAGATCATACTTGAACTTAGATCATACATCAGCCTAGGTCATACTTGAACTTAGATCATACATCAGCCTAGATCATACTTGAACTTAGATCATACATCAGCCTAGATCATACTTGAACTTAGATCATACATCAGCCTAGATCATACTTGAACTTAGATCATACATCAGCCTAAGTCATACTTAAACTTAGATCATACATCAGCCTAGATCATACTTGAACTTAGATCATACATCAGCCTAGGTCATACTTGATCTTAGATCATACATCAGCCTAGATCATACTTGAACTTAGATCATGCATAAGCCTAGATCATACTTGAACTTAGATCATACATCAGCCTAGATCATACTTGAACTTAGATCATGCATAAGCCTAGATCATACTTGAACTTAGATCATACATCAGCCTAGATCATACTTGAACTTAGATCATACATCAGCCTAGATCATACTTGAACTTAGATCATACATCAGCCTAGATCATACTTGAACTTAGATCATACATCAGCCTAGATCATACTTGAACTTAGATCATACATCAGCCTAGGTCATACTTGAACTTAGATCATACATCAGCCCAGATCATACATCAGCCTAGATCATACTGGAACTTATATCATACATCAGCCTAAATCATACATCAGCCTAGATCAGACATCAGCCTAGATCATACATCAGACTAGATCATACATAAGCCTAGATCATACTTGAACTTAGATCATACATCAGCCTAGATCAATACATCAGCCTAGATCATATATCAGCCTAGATCATACATCAGCTTATATAATCATGAACTTAGAGCATACATTAACTGATATCATACATCAGTGTAGTTCATACATGAGCACATTAATCATTCTTCTTCTCCATCTTTCATTCACTTGAAATTGATTGTCTATAGCTGCAATGTGTGCCTGCTTGATTGCACATACACATCTGTTCATAATCAGTACCTAGTATATTCATGAGGATATTAATTATTTACTTTGGTGTGTTTCAGAAATACACTCAAGGTCTCCAAATAGTCCCGACCTTTCCATGCAAGAGCATCCACAAAAGTGGACATATGACAGCATAGACATGAAGGTTGTGAAACAAGAACTATCAGATGTTCTGTGTGAGGACAGAAGTCACAGCTTCAGTAAAATGGTAGACATAGCTGGGGGTAGCATCATTCAAGAAATGACACAACACAGCAGCTCAGAATCAAGAATGGTTGAGAACAGTAGTAAGCCAACAGAAAAACATGAAAATGGTTGTCACATGTCAGAAACTGTGTCTTCTGTGATCGATACAAACAATAAACTATTTCTGGCTATTGAGAATTATCAGCAGCAAAATAAGGCAACACAAGAAAAACATACACAGAACTCTGCAAAGTCTCTTGATGACATTTTTAATTATGTCAGTTATAGCTCTCAGAGAACTCACATAGGAGACTTATCTGATGTTTCTAGTCCAAATATTTGTAAAGACAGATATACAAGAACACATACTGAAGGGATGTCAAACAAATGTAATGATTGGGATGATCTCGAGATTCAAGATGACCATCTAGAGTGCCAAAAGAACATAAATCAGAAGAGAACACATACAGTAGAGAAACCTTACAAGTGTGATGATCGTGGTGCTTTGTTTACTCTAGTTGGCAATCTGAAGAAACATAAGAGAACACATACAGGAGGACAACCTTACAAGTGTGATGATTGTGGTGCTTCTTTTACTCAATCTGGCAATCTGAAGACACACAAGAGAACTCATACAGGAGAGAAACCTTACAAGTGTGATGATTGTGGTGCTTCTTTTACTCAAGCTGGCAATCTGAAGACACATAAGAGAACACATACAGGAGAAAAACCTTACAAGTGTGATGATTGTGGTGCTTCTTTTACTGAAGCTAGCAGCCTGAAGACTCACAAGAGAACACATACAGGAGAGAAACCTTACAAGTGTGATGATTGTTGTGCTTCTTTTACTAAAGCTGGCCATCTGAAGACTCACAAGAGAACACATACAGGAGAGAAACCTTACAAGTGTGATTATTGTGGTGCTTCTTTTATTGAAGCTGGCCACCTGAAGAGACACAAGATAACACATACAGGAGAGAAACCTTACAAATGTGATGATTGTGGTGCTTCTTTTACTCGAGCTGATTACCTGAAGACTCACAAGAAAACACATGCAGGAGGACAACCTTACAAGTGTGATGATTGTGGTGCTTATTTTACTCAAGCTTGCAATCTGAAGACACACAAGAGAACTCATACAGGAGAGAAACCTTACAAGTGTGATGATTGTGGTGCTTCTTTTACTCAAGCTGGCAGTCTGAAGACACATAAGAGAACACATACAGGAGAAAACCCTTACAAGTGTGATGAATGTGGTGCTTCTTTTACTGCAGAGAGCAACATGAAGACACACAAGAGAACACATACAGGAGAGAAACCTTACAGGTGTGATGATTGTGGTGCTTATTTTACTCAAGCTGGCAATCTGGAGACACACAAGAGAACTCATACAGGAGAGAAACCTTACAAGTGTGATGATTGTGGTGCTTCTTTTACTCAAGCTGGCAGTCTGAAGACACATAAGAGAACACATACCGGAGAAAAACCTTACAAGTGTGATGATTGTGGTGCTTCTTTTACTGTAGCTAGCAGCCTGAAGACTCACAAGAGAACACATACAGGAGAGAAACCTTACAAGTGTGATGATCGTGGTGCTTCTTTTACTAAAGCTGGCCATCTGAAGACTCACAAGAGAAAAACCTTACAAGTGTGATGATTGTGGTGCTTCTTTTACTCAAGCTGGCTATCTGAAGACACATAAGAGAACACATACAGGAGAGAAACCTTACAAGTGTGATGATCGTGGTGCTTCTTTTACTAAAGCTGGCCATCTGAAGACTCACAAGAGAAAAACCTTACAAGTGTGATGATTGTGGTGCTTCTTTTACTCAAGCTGGCTATCTGAAGACACATAAGAGAACACATACAGGAGAGAAACCTTACAAGTGTGATGATCGTGGTGCTTCTTTTACTAAAGCTGGCCATCTGAAGACTCACAAGAGAAAAACCTTACAAGTGTGATGATTGTGGTGCTTCTTTTACTCAAGCTGGCTATCTGAAGACACATAAGAGAACACAATCAGAGAGAGATATTGCAAGTGTGTTGATTGTGGTGCTTTTACTACAACTGGCAGTCTGAGGAAACATATGAGAACCCATACTTGAGAAAAACTTTACAGTTGTGATGACTGGGATGCTGCTTTTACTCACGCTAGCAGTTTCAAACAACATAAGAAAATACATATGGGAGAGATACCTTCATCAGTGAAGCGACTGCACAGTCATTCCACAGGGCTCATAAACCTCCACCTTTATGAAATTGCTAAATTGCACAAGCCTGTGGTACCACTGAGACTGATTTAATCTATGCTCATCTCTGCCCAACACAGGATGGTGAAATGGCTTGCAGTAACTGCTAAACCAGTGCAACAGTCATTCAATCCCTTAATATTAAAAGATTCATTTCAACTGGTCAAACTACTGGATGGATTTCTGGTCTCGAAAATGGAGGATGGACATTTAAATGGTTAAGGCCTCTGGAGTGTATATGCTCGTTGCTACTGTTTGCATTCACATTTTTCTTATGTTGGACTGGAAGTGTATGGTTCCGTCGCCCTGCTACTGAGTTGAGTGGTGGCGCGACACTGTGAGCTGTGAATTTCAGGTGAAATGCTTTTACACCTGTCCACAGTTGGTTGGAGTGTCATCTGCATGTTCAGAATAATGGCGGCTGGCTTTCTCGCAGAACTGACTGGTTTTGCAGTATGCAGAAATGTGTGGCTGCTGGTTTTCTAGTGACGGCTGCTTCCATTGACGATGAACTCTATTTTTTATGGATGATTTTTGTGTTGGCATTCTGGCGGCGACATTATGTACAGTGAAATGCTTTTACATCTGTCCGTGGTTGTTTGTAGTGTGAACTGCATGTTTGGAAAAATGGCAGCTGGGTTTGTCACAGAACTGACTGGTTTGCCTTATGCAGTAATGTGTGGCTGCTAGTTTTCTAGTGACTGCCACTTCCATCGACGACAAACTGTATTTTTCGTGGAGGACTTTTGTGTTGGCATTCTGGCGGCGATATTATGCACAGTGTACCTGTTGTGGGTTGTTGGTTTGTCGAGACTCCTGTCTGTTCCACTTTTCACATGGGGCAGTGAGGAGCATTTTGTGTGATATTCACTGGCACATGAACAGAATAATTGGGATAACCCATTGCTGTGATGTTGGAACCGCAACTAACTAACTAACCTACTGGATACTATCGATCTTAAACTTAAGGCATATGGTGTCAATGGATATTGCCTCTATTTTCACTGATGTTCCCATGGAAAAAACAGTGATCATCATCTGTGATTGCATGCAGAGCCATATCGAGAACAAGTGACCCAACTGTTTAAGACACCATTATTATTCTTTCATTCGCTTGAACTGCAATGTTGTCTCTTGTATGAAATTAACTATCTTTTTTAGTTCACTCAGCAGTCCATAGAGTTTATTTTCCACTGTTGTCTTTCTAGGCCAGAAGGTTTGCCTATATATGTTATATTTTTCTGCAGTCTTGGAGTATGTGCTCTGCTGTCTGCGACGCCAATCCACATGTGCACATGGCTGATTCTCCAAGCTTGAATGTTGTATGCATGTGGTTGCGTAATCTATTGTGTCCTGTTCTAAGGCGCAGAATAATGACTTGTTCTGGTCTGTTCATAATGTGGTAGTCATCTTGAGCAGGTTTCGGTGGATTTCTGACTGATGTGATCATTCTTTTCTTTTGGTGGTATGTAACGGGCACATCTGGCTGCTCCGTCATGTGGTTCCACTTAGTTTTCTCAGGATGGCTATTCTCCTTCTCGCTTTTGCTACTGCTTTGTTGATGTGCTTTCTCCATGTCAGCCTGCCATCAAATGTTACTCCAAGGTATGTTGGTTCTTTATCTTCTCTTAGGGGGTATTTCATTTATCTGGATGATCCCTGCCTTTTGTTTTGGAGAGAGGGTAAATAGAGTGGTGCTGCACTTAATCAGTGTTTATGCTGACACACCATTTATTTGCCCATGCAACAATTGCACCTACAGCTCTTTGTAGTGATCTTTTTGTGACTGATGCATCTTTACTTGTACTCCATAGAACCAGGTCATCAGCGTACATTGCCACTTTAATTCCATGCGGTAAATTAGCAACAGGATCATTGATGAAGATTAGAAAAAGTGCGGGGGATAAGACTCCGCCCTGGAGAAACACCGTGGCACAGTAGTACTTTCTTGCTCTTGAGTCTGTCTATTTGTTCTCAGACTCTTCTGTTGTGCAAATATGCTTTCGCCCATTTGTACATTCTTCCATTCACTTCACAGTTTCTCAGTTTCTTCATCAGACCTACTTTCCAGACTTTTTAAGACACCAGATACAGGGGAGAAGAATGGCATGTTCCAAGCCTAAAACTAGAAGACACTCATTGTTCAAGAAGAGAAATGAAAAAGCTGCTACCCACATCAAGGTCGCCAAGAAGACAGGATGAGAGAACCTGCCTACTAGCTGTAAAAAAGTGCCACCATTGCAGCCAAAAAAAAAAAAGAAAATTTCCAGAAGCCACAAATGAAGTGACCACTGGGAAAGGTGATGACAGCCGACTGCAAACAAGATCAAAGACTATCCAAAATCAGACTGAGGAGAAAGACACCATAGTCGAAAAAACTGACATGAGGCAGACAATCAAATGGGTCATCAAATGCGCCCAAGCATAGCTTACAGACGACCAGATACAGAAGCTGAGCAGCAGGAGAATCTCCACATTCATGTCATAAAGGCGGAGCGGTATCTGGCCTGCACCAAGATAGCAACAACAGTTGCGGTCATGACAACAGAGGGAAGCAAGATGCCTGTCAAAGTGATGATGGACAGGAAACAATAGCAGCCTGAATGCTTTGTTCCTAGAATTACACAATATTGTCGGTGTCAGAGGTCCGGTTACTCTAGAACAACATGTCGCAGCAAGACAGACATCTGCCGATGCTGTGCCAAAGACCATGCCTTCAACAAATGTCCACTGGCCACACAGGGCCATGACTTTCAGAAGCCTGATGATAATAGAAAGTGTGCGAACTGCCTTGGCAAACATGAAGCATGATACCTGGGCTGCCCGTACCGCCAAAGACACAGAGATGTCATACACCTCGCCATAACAACAAGCACACCATTCAAGGAAGCATGATGGAGCTGCAAGACAGCCACAGGCATTTCACAAGATGATAAAAGCAGCTTGAAGGCCAGATAGCTGATTTGAAGAAACAGATCAACAAACTCCTGACACTGAAGCCGACTGCCATGAGTCAGATTACTTAAGACCGGGTTAACAGCAACATAGATTGTTGAAACATTAATAGTGATAAATAATCACGAAGAGTGATAAGGAAAAAGACACCGGTAAGGGGCTAAAGATAGTGGCCAATCGAGCGGCAGGACTGAGGGCACGTGATGTGGTTTGAACACAGTGGGCGGACATTGAAGAAGGGAGTTGGTCCGGGAAACACAGCCAGGTTCACATCGTGGAAATTAACAAGACCAGCGGTATCAGATGAAGATGGAGAGTGTTCAAAGGTGAAGAGGAAAACCTACGAATAAGGCGGCATGAACAGCGTTAGAGTGTTGTAGAATCGGTGTTACAGCGAGCGCGACGACTGGTACACATCAGGCCTGTAAACACACGGCAGTGCAGAAAACTGGGGGAGCCGTGTTGCTCGCTGGAGTGAGGGTCCGGTAATGACTGTAAGTTGATAAATTGTTCTAATGTATTATGAATTAATGGTGCTGTGAATAAAGTTATTTATTCGTTCGGTCGGCTTGTGGAACTGCTAGTCTTTGTGCTATTGGATGTGTTCATTCTAAAGTTGTCAGGGTGCACACAACATAACCCCTAGTAACACTCTGGCAATCATGGGGGCCGTCACGGAGCCTGAATCCAGGGAATGGAGGACGATACGAAATTGAACGATTCTCACGGAAAAAGTAATCAGCTTGGGAAGTTCTAGTAACAGATCGAAGTTAAGGAAAAAAATATGAGAACACGACTAGTGGAAAGCCGGCAACAGGATGAAGCTACAAAGATACCAGTGTATTAATTGTGAACTATAATATGATTTGTGATAGCAAAGATTGGTGTGGTATAAGGAATAGGTGCAACAATGAGCGATGCTCAATAATAGCGTAGAAAGAGTTATGATTAAAAACCAGAATAGAAGCTTACGAATTGTGAATCATGGCTAGTGGTAGAGCATTGCACGGTTGAACATAGCAACACGATTAGCAAGAAATTGATTCGCAGTGAGCAATACTCAGCAACTCAGGAAAGTGATTAATATCAAATAACATAGAAAATGAAAGGTGAAAAGCAAAAGTAATAATGTGTGCCGACTTGATTCAGGTTAGAGTTGCAAAGTGAGTTTGAACAATAGGACTATCACAACGATATGAGGGTGCTTGGGAAGGTGTTGGTTAACAGCAGGAGTGAAAACATTGTGTGAATACTGCTATCAACCACAGCAGTGGAACCCACATAGAGTGGCAACAGCAATGTTGGTGGCGAATTGAGCAGGGTGCCATAAAGTGCAATATTTCAAGTTCTCCAAAATTTCAAAATAAGGGGCGCAGCCACATAAATAACATTAATAGGCGGTCTACATGTGCCCAGGCACTGGAGTGATTTCAAGAACTAATCGCGTTATCAACATTGAGTATTCATTCCAGGTTTGTTGCACATGGTTTGGCAAGAGGTATCATAGGTGGTATCTACACCACGTTTGGGGACCCACCGGTTCACCTGACGACCCAGTTGAGCAAGTCCAGGCCAATTGAACCGAGTTGTAGCCAGGCTGATCCTTACCAAGTCCTGAAACAAGCGGAGCTGGAGCCGAGCAGTTGGACCAAGTCACCAGGGACACCAGCGCTAGAGATACAAGGTCAAGTTTTCTTATTGATTACTGTGTATATTCTGCTGTAGTGGTCCAGAGTCATGGACACATTTCATGGGTATATATATATCTGTACCATCATTATTAATAGGGTTGCTCACTCCACAGGTAGTCAGTTTGTCAAACGGTTGATAAGTGCCGTTGGTTGTCCGGCAAAGAATTAGTGGTTTGAACAGTGTTACAGCAGGGTCAACACTGTGTCGATGTTATCATAACAAGACAAGCAGCGACACTTGAGTGGTCTGCGTGTACAGATAGGAATAGATATACCACGCAGTAGTTACATCATATAACCATGCCTACATGGTCGGACTTCATAGGTTTAGATGTGAGGGGTGGGTTGACAGTGACAGAGCTCAAGACAGAACTGCAGAAACGGAACAATAACCAAGGTAACGACCAGCAGAATAGACCCAAGAGTAAAGATCACCGAGCAGATGTCATAGCTTTAGGTGGAAGATGTGGGTTGACAGTGAAAGATCTTAGGACAGAACTCCAGAAACGTAAGGAGAACCAAGGTAAGGACCAGCAGAATAGACCCAAGAGTGGAGAACACCGAACTACTCAATATAGACCGGCCCTACAGAGACCAGCTAAGGTAGCTCGATCAGAGCCAGTAAGTGAATGGACATATTGTAGTCGCCAACAAGAGTCTCTTAAAATAGGCGACAGAAACCCTAAGCACGACGCGGACATCAGAAACCGTCCTTCCAATAGAGTTGATAGGTACACAGACTACATAAGCAGTCGAAAATGCTGGGTCTGTAACAGCTTGGACCACGTAGCCAGAGAGTGTAGACTGAGACGAGTGACTAAAGAAGAACATGACCAAAAGACAAACTTAGGACACATAGCAACAGACAGACATAAAAGACAACGGATCGGTAACCCTGCGTGTAGTCAAGTAGTGCCTACACGGAAGTCGAATGCGATCAGTATTCATAGCGGGACCTTAAAATCCCACAAAGCACTCGTGAACGGGAAGTTGACCACCTGCGTTAGGAATACAGGGTCGTCAATAGCGGGTGTAGATCAAAGCCTGGTAAGGAGTAGCGATTACACGGGAGAGAGCGTGACGTGCAGTACCTTCGGTGGTACAAAGGAAAAGTATTTTATAGCGTGGGTGCATATATCCTGCCCGTACTATGAAGGGAGAATACGAGTAGCAGTGTTGCCTAGTCCACTTGCAGGACTAATGATAGGTAACATACCGGGAGTGACAGAGTGTACAGAAGATGAAGCCCAAAGATGGAATGGTAAAATGACACGGGAGAATACAGACTCCAGACAGCATATTAAGAAAGAAGATAACGTGGTCATACCTCGGGCTGACCAGACAGACACTAGACGGGTACTAGACATTCAAACCGAAGACCGTGCAAAGCAACAAAGAGACGACAAGACACTGCGAACTTGTTTTCAGCGGGCAAACTGCCCACCTAAACAATCGAAATTAGGCAAGTGGTCATTTGTAATGAGGAATGAAATTCTCATGAGAGAATACACGAAAGGTGCAACAGGTATCTTACAAAGGGTACTGCCAGTAAGAGAGCGCAGTAACGCTCTGGAACGAGCACACATCGCCCCGAGTGCAGACCATATGAGTTTGGCCAAGACTAGAAAGAGATTATTATCCGGGTTCTACTGGCCAGGCTGTGAGAAGGACATCAGAAGCCATGTCCGATCATGTAAATTGTGCAAACGAACAGATGTAAGAGCCTCAGACATACAGATAGGAAAAAGCAACAAACAACAGATAGAAAACACTTGTGAGAAACACTGTCAACAAGATGAAAAGAAATCAAAAACTCACCACATAGAACAGGTCACTGACAAAGAGACAGACCAACCACTGACACATGAACAGCCAACAGTCACACCGATAGCATGTGGCTTATTAGAGTGGCAGCGTCGTCAGAAATGTGCAGAATGCATCAAACTTAGGGTTACATTATTCTTAACTCTGATGAATACTATAGTTATGGGAAAGGAAATACGTCATCGGATGGTGGAAACAGTAAATACAAGAAAAACACATACAGTTAGAAAACAACAGTATACCCCAAGATATACAAAAAACTCAAGACTCACCGCTTACACTATACCACCAGGCAAATCACATCAAAAACTGGTAACAGCATATACTTACTGGGTTCGGCAGGCAGTGTCAAAGCTATTAGCATCAAACAGAAATTGCAAATTTAAGAATAATAAAACATCAATATTACCACTCACAGGATAACATCACAGGTCTCAATTTCAAACACTATTATCTTGTGATATATATGTATATATATATATATATATATATGTATATGTATATGTGTGTATAGTGTAGATACTTTATAGAGTATATAAAAGCTATATGGATGTGATTGGTATAGATAGAATTGTTGTAGTAGAATAAATGCATTGATAGGTATAAGGTTGATGAGGTAACATGATGATGTGGTAAAGTCATCAGAGGGAAAAAAAAATACAAACAGTACAGAGGTGTAATAGTGTGGTTAAAATATATACATGAAGTCTGTGAATGCTAGACATGACATGGCCTAAGAAACGTTACACCAACTATATGACAAAAGGATCTGGTCAGAAGAGGGACAGAATCCCGATAGGACAATATGGCATACGGTAATAGAAGAGGGACAGAATCCCGATAGTACAATATGGCATACGGTTATACTATCATTTAGGAAACCATGCGTTCAGACAAGGTGACTGGGCGAGTGGGTAGCACGTTGTGTTACTGACAATGATAACATGTCAATGTAGGAATTGTGATATGATTGCGGTAATATAATATGCAATTGTGAATGTAAATATGCATATGTATGTATGGATATATATACACCCAAGGTTGTTATTAATTTCAGATAGTTAAAGGGTGTAAATGACTGAGCAGAAGAGATAGTGTCGAAGGTACCTCAAAGATGTTACCTCACTAGCGGACTGAAGAGGCTGAGACAGACAGACGCAAGTGAAGATTGGGAATCTGATTGGTAGAAGATACAGTCAGCGAAGACAGATACCAGCCAGAACCAACCAAGGGAGTAATAGTTAATAACATTCACTATCATTCAATAAACAAAACTCATAATACATATAGTCAGATAAATAATATCATGTTAATGGCTGATAAGTACATATATAAACATCAATACATTCTTACGATCATAATCATCATGCCATGTATATTCATAAACAGTATGCATGTAATTGTAACAGTGTTGATTGTACTAGTACCTGATGGGAACACAGGACAGGTAAGATGAGAGGTTGGTAGAAACGACATCTGCGAAGGCAGGAAGGTTGACAGTGGGTCTAAAACCACGATACATCACAGAGGAAACCCACAACTTAAAAGCAAAAAGAAGAAGAAGGTAACTGAGACACTACTACCAATGATACATATTGATGTCACAAAAATGATAATGATGGGCGAGTGAAAGTTTGACTAGTGCTTGCAATATTACATGTGAGTCCAATTGTATATAGTATTTAGGTTTTATGACAATATTGTATATTGGAGAGACAGACATGTACAATTGGTAGGAGAAATTTAGCTGATGGTGGTAACATGTACATAACATAAGAATAGGTTGAGTGACAGTGAAGTGAGAGAAAGGGGACGAGAAGACTGAGAGTAGGAACTTGTGCGAATGAGAATCAATTTGAACACAACCTGGATATGTGCACAATAGTATACAGGAAGCGTATAGGCATAGATGGAGCATTTGTATAGTAGTATGTAGTATGGTAGTATGCGGTTTGGGAGACAGAGTACATAATAAAAAATTAAACACTATTGTTTAAAAAAAAAAAAAAAAAAAAAAAAAAAAAAAAAAAAAAAAAAAAAAAAAAAAAAAAAAAGAAGAGAGAGAGAGAGAGAAAGACAAACGATGAAAGGATGGAGAGAGGGAATGAGAGAGAGAGAACAGATTGCAAGTGAAATTGAAGAAAAGGATACAAGGATAGTGTAGTAGGATTATTAGTAGTACCATTGATAATAGTACCAAGTGGTAGTACTGTGTACAGATAAGATTTCAACATGTAGCACTTCAGCAGGGCAGTAGGTGGATATAGAGGTATATAAGGGTCATGGTATTAGGAACACTACAAGGGAAAAGGTGGTAGTAAGAACACCAGGCATAAACATAAGGCAAATGAAGGGAATAGATAGCCATAGAGCACAAGTAACTAATGGCAGCCGACCACGCACACACGTTGACAAGACAAATACAAGAGTCATAGGTACTCGCACCAAAGAGATCCACAGTCGTAGCATAGACTACTCAGGAGCAAGATAGAGCTTAAACAAAATATGGGTGAAATTGATATGTCTGCAATACACACGTTCCTGCACCCAGGGCTTAAGGGCTGGGGAGGGTGTCAGTTGCTTGTACCGAGGTATAAATGAGGAACCTTATGGGAATGTCCGGGGTGGGACATTGGGACTCATAGTAGGTTGGTCCTCAACTTGCCGAATACAAAGGGGGTTGAGGCCACACGAGGTCTATTTGGGAATAGACGGATATTCGTGTCCGACATTATAATTTGTGTGAAGGTATGGCAGAATATCAACGTAACACAGAGGGAAGTTAAAGGGAACTGAGAAGCAAGCTCAAAGGCATGAGGCAGTAGACAGATATGTGCGACCAGGGACAGGCATGTGCGACCAAGCTGACTCATGTCAAGTATAGAGATAAGGAAGAACCCAAAAATGTAGAACATTTTTGAAATTGCGGGGGGCATATGCCATGAGTCAGATTACTTAAGACCGGGTTAACAGCAACATAGATTGTTGAAACATTAATAGTGATAAATAATCACGAAGAGTGATAAGGAAAAAGACACCGGTAAGGGGCTAAAGATAGTGGCCAATCGAGCGGCAGGACTGAGGGCACGTGATGTGGTTTGAACACAGTGGGCGGACATTGAAGAAGGGAGTTGGTCCGGGAAACACAGCCAGGTTCACATCGTGGAAATTAACAAGACCAGCGGTATCAGATGAAGATGGAGAGTGTTCAAAGGTGAAGAGGAAAACCTACGAATAAGGCGGCATGAACAGCGTTAGAGTGTTGTAGAATCGGTGTTACAGCGAGCGCGACGACTGGTACACATCAGGCCTGTAAACACACGGCAGTGCAGAAAACTGGGGGAGCCGTGTTGCTCGCTGGAGTGAGGGTCCGGTAATGACTGTAAGTTGATAAATTGTTCTAATGTATTATGAATTAATGGTGCTGTGAATAAAGTTATTTATTCGTTCGGTCGGCTTGTGGAACTGCTAGTCTTTGTGCTATTGGATGTGTTCATTCTAAAGTTGTCAGGGTGCACACAACATAACCCCTAGTAACACTCTGGCACCGACCAATGAAAACGAAGTACAATACACCGGCAGCAACGCAAGGTTTATGAAAGAAATGGAATTCTAGGCACAGATAAAGAAAGAAAACGAAGGCATACTGAAAGAAATTCAAACAGAAAAAGAACAACTAAGAATCGACAGGGAGCCAATCCAAAACAAGCCAACAGCCACGCCAAAGACAACTGAGAAATCTCAAGCTGAAGACACGCCAAAAACCATAGAGAAACCTCAAGCTGAAACTAGCAACCCACTCACAATGATGATTAATTTCAAGGGCACACCCATTTTCACCCAGAAAGAAGACAAAGGCCAAGACAGCCTAGAGAAGAGAGCCGATAAATTTATCAAAGATCACAAAGAGATATTTAATTGGACCAAACTACCTGAAGAAGAGGCAGTCAATTGGATGGCAGCACTGCTCATGGTTCAGGCACAGAAAAAGGGCCACACACAAAAAAATAAACCAATGAATAAGTCCTTCTAAGGAATACAACCACTTTAAACAGATAAGCTGGGAGCAACACTGATGCCAATGACTTATGTCTCATTATGAATCGTTGGCAGTATTAGTTACAGCAACGAGAAATGACTGGCCAACACCGGCTTCCTAAGGTCCACATCTTTTATTATAAACACTTAGTTTAGTTTAGTTTAGTTTATAGATCAACATCACGGCACACGGGTGCAACCCATAAGTGCTCCGTTCTCCTCCTAACTCAAACCTGAGTCTGGAGAAACTCAGCTCAGTGCAAGAACTCCGTAGCACCGCCGAGGATCCTGAAATACTTGGGTAGATTTTTAACTCGAAATTTTGCCCGGGCAGCGCCGTTAGTCTACTCTTTTTCGATTTCCAACTGCCAAGGGATTTTTTACGTGCGCAACAATACACACGGGCGTCCGATCTCACTACCCAGAGACCAGGGGAAATTACTGGAAGTCCCGGTGGATTTTTAAAATAAATCCTGGTCCTCACCGGGGCCGGGACCTCCAGCACTCGAGGCGGACACCATACCTCGAGACCACGCAGCCCCCTTTTATAAACACTGTTACCAACAAGTCCTGATGCACCACCAATCTCACACCAATCTCACTGGATGGTACGAAAATTGTTCTCATGTATGTACACAGCCACTTGCAAACAAAGTCAAATATTCAAAACAATGTTTTCCCATAGTGAATTTGAATAACAAAGACACAAGCAACAGGTTGCATGATTTATTGCCTGGCATAGTTTGCTGCATCTTGTAAGGTACGTACTGCAGAATTCACACAACATAAAGTAAAATAACTAGATAAATCCTTCAAGCTGAAATATACACATGTTTGCACAGTAATGTCAATTGTCTACCACAGTAATTTTAAACTGACTAACATGTCTTTCTGTTTGCAGAAAACTAGCTTATGTAGATTAATCATTATGGCTTCTGCAAACTTTAACAAGTGAATATTTTGTGTGTTAAACAACACACGAAAGACACTGTTTCTATCAATCACATGGCCGCTTTCCAGAATATGTCTAGCAATTGATGAAGCAGGAAGCTTCTAGTGTCTCGGCCCTACTAGGCTCCCATCTCCTGTGTATAGTATCTTATTGATCCATTGAGGTATGTGTTCAGCAACTCTTTTGTTCAACTGCCGCTCTGTTCTGCCGATGTAGCTAGACTGGTACCTACATGTGAATTGATAAATTCAATTGTTTTTGGCGTACAGAGCAACAGGCTCTTTTACTGCTGAGTGGGAATTGGTGTGGTTCTCTACCTAATGACTGGAGTTGCGGCACAGAATGTTCGGCCTGCTGTATTGAGCCAGTCTTATAGTACAGACCCTGTTTGACCGTGCTAGGAAGATATGCACCCAGGACGCATTCCTGGCAGTCTTGTGGAGAAATTTGATGTTAAAGTTAGACAACTCACCATGAGTGAGATTATTTATTGTTAATCCTACAGAAGACTGAGTTTTAATTCTTATGGTTAATGCACTGGTGTTTATTTCGTCTATGCATCTTTTGAGGCTTGCATCTAATGTTATGTTAGAAGTTATTGTATTCAATTTAAACTTATTATTTGAAACACCACAAGTCAATATAAAGAATGAAAATGTTACAAATGAAGATAGTATCAATGCTTCTTTTATTCACAATGGAGACCTTAAATATCCTAACTTAATAAATGTGGACTAGAAACCATTAAATTGTGTTATAATTGGTGTACGTAATTATTAAATTGGTAGTGAATAGCATATATAACACAGGTGTAGAATTTGAAGTTGTGTCAGAAATTAACAATATATGAGAAACCTTATAGTTATGATGTTTATTGTGTAGTTATTGTTTACATATGTAGCATGTTGTCTGTATTCATTTTCGTATTATTATTTATACATTTCTTGCTTTTTACAATTTATTTAATGTGTTCACGTGTATTATAAATATATATTCCTTTTCTCATTATTATTAATATGTCTGTCTTCTTGAAATGTATGGTTGATTGCTGTACGGTATTTGTCCTCAAATAAATTTGCCTTATTGCTACACGTTGTCAGCTGTTGTACTATAATTGTCATCAATAATTGTAAACAAAAGTCTTTCCTGTCAACTCGTCACTACAAATTCCCAGTCTCTGCCTAACATTCTTGTATCAACATGTGACCTGTGTCAGTACTTGACTGATGCATTATCTTCTGGTGCTGAAGCATGCGAGTGAAGGAGAGTTAGTTGTGAGGGGCAGCTAGCACTGTAAAATACGTCCAAACTCTGTAAAAGAGCCATAACTTCTCCACCTGTTGTCTTGCAGGGTTCGTAACTTTAGACACAGTCTAGTGATTATACTATAGACAAACCTGCTGTCTTGCCGAGTTCATATCTTTAGACGGGTTCCAAATGTTGCTGTTATGTAGGCGGGATTGGGGTGAGTGCCCAACCTTGCATAAATACCCCAATGGCTCATGCATTCATCACCTCTGCAGCAAAAGTCCAACTCCTGGCCTTCTCGTGGCGGACTTGTTTTAACTAACAGGAGAAGAGGCAGCGGCGAGTCACTGGCCCCGATAAATAACCAGAAAGCTCTAGATGTGTATGCACGTATATGCATGCGCAGACATGTGTGTGCGTGCCTAATCATCTAAACTCGAGTAAGACCACAGTCTGCTCTAGCAAAGGAAAGGTGCTGAAGACGGAGGCAACCAGCCGAGAGGCGCACCACAGAAATCAGGATGCCACGCAATCAAATGAAGCCATGAAATTTGTCATTACTGCTAAATTTTATGGTGCTCACTTTGATTTGGACCCCCAGGCAGGTGCAGTGCTGGGCCCGATGCCTCGAAAGAGTCAAACCACAACCACTGGAGGTCCTTCTCAGATGTCCGGTGGAGCCATGGGGCCTGAGAATAGAGCGTCTGGCCATACTAAACAAAGATCTTGAGGGGGGGGGGGGGGGGGGGGGGGGTCAGCAAAAACAAAATAGAACTAGAAAACACCTTGAACCATGAAAAAGTAAGCGTGTGTTGCTTGCAAGAAACTCACCTCAACGAAAATATAGCCTTCAAAATCAGAGGCTACCAGTGTTACCGATCTGACCGAAAGGATAGGCGAAAGGGTGGCATACTGACCATTGTAAAAAATAACATCAATGCTTCCCAAATTGAAGTTTACATGAAAGGGGCTGAGTATCAGGCTTTTAACACTTAAGACAGACAATACAGACCTTCATTTAATCAATTACTACAGTCCATGTGACCGCCCACAGGCACTGGACACACTACCACTAAATGAAAAAACAATATTATGTGTGGCGACTTCAACAGCCACTCGCAAAGCTGGGGCTATGATCACATGGTCCAGGCAGGAGAGAGACTTGAAGATTGGCAGAATGAGAATAGATTCATCTTGATTAACAAGCCGTCCGACCCACACACTTTCTACTCGAGATCATGGCACACTACAACTACACCTGACCTGGAGTGGGACATTACACGAATTGTTGGGAAACAACTTGGTGGCAGTGACCATCGGCCACTCTTTCTAACTAAAAAAATGAGCTTGTAAGTGAAAGCAGCACCATCTCGAGGTGGAACTACAAGAAAGCAAACTGGACAATGTACAAGCATCGCACCAGCATACTGGTTAGAAACCTGAACACTGAGAAAGACATAAATAAAGTTGTTGAAGAGTTTGGAAAATGCATACTACAGGCAGCACGAGAAACAATACCAAGAGGAGCCCGTAAACATTATCAACCCTACTGGAGTAGTGAACTGGAACAGTTGCATAATGATGTGGAAGTGTGTAGAAAGCAAGGAGAGGCCAAACTCTACCAAGAACACCACAATAAATACCAGCACGCAAAAGCCAAATTTCAAATGGCCAAGCTGCAGGCTAGACGGAAAAGATGGCAGGAGAAAACAGAGTTACTGGACTTTGAAAGAGACGCAATGAAGTTGTGGAAGCTAATACTAATAAAACAACTTAACGATGAGGGCACAGGGAGAAACTCAAAAATTGCACTACATAAAGACGGAAACATCTTAACAGAAAAGCAAGCAGCTGACCATTTTGCAGACTCATTTGCAAATTAACCTGATCAAAATTAGCCCAGAGAAACAACAAGAGATTCGAGAGAAATGGCAACATACAGAACAGAATGAAACAGTACATGAGGTTCTGGAGGCACCTATCACAATCAGCGAACTGGAGCTAGCTATATCAAAACGAAATTAGAAAGTCATCAGGAGCTGATGGTATCTCCAATGAAATGATCCGTAACCTAGGAACAGAGGCCAAAGCAAAGCTGTTGCAGATCTTCAATAGCAGCTGGACCTCAGGCAGTGTTCCACAAGCCTGTAAAGAAGCAATCATGATACCCCTCCTAAAATCAGGGAAAGATAGTTCCAATTCCCCCAGCTACAGACCAATTAGCCTCACCAGCAGTCTCTGCAAAACAATGGAGCGCATCATCAATCACAGACTGCAGTAGTACATTGAAAGTGAAAACATCCTTGTGCCACAGCAGGCTGACTTTAGGCAGTGATATTCTACGGAAGATAAGACAACCTACCTCACTCAAGAAATTGAAAATGCATTACAAGAGAAGAAGCTGGTGCTTGCTGCATGGATAGTTCTGAAGAAAGCCTTTGACAAAGTCTGGAAAGAAGGTCTGATGAAGAAACTGAGAAACTACAAAGTCAATGGAAGAATGTGCAGATGGGCGAAAGCATACTTGCACAACAGAAGAGCCCGAGTACAGATAGACGGACTCAAGAGCAAGAAAGTACTACTGCGTCATGGTGTTCCCCAGAGCGAAGTCTTGTTCCCTACACTTTTTCTAATCGTCATCAATGATCTTGTTGCTAATCTACCGTATGGAATTAAAGTGGCAATGTACGCTGATGACATGTTTCTATGGAGCACAAATGAACATGCATCAGTGGCCACCAGATCGCTACAGAGAGATGTAGATGCATTTGTTGCATGGGCAAATAGATGGTGTGTCAGCATAAACACTGACAAGTGCAGCACCACTCTATTTATCCTCTCTCCAAAACAAAAGGCAGGGATCGTCCAGATACCCCTTAGAGAAGATAAAGAACCAACATACCTTGGAGTAACATTTGATGGCAGGCTGACATTTAGAAAGTGCGTCAACAAAGCAATACCAAAAGCCAGAAGGAAAATAGCCATCCTGAGAAAACTAACAGGAACTACACGGGGGGGGGGGGGCAGTGGGAAAATACATAGCAAAGCTTTTCAACAGAGCATGCGGCCACACCTGGAAAACAGGTCAACTGCGTGGTGTTCAGCATTAAAATAAAAATAAAAAAAAACACCACAAGAGCTTGACAAGGTGCAAAATCAAGCACTTAGAATCAGTACATGAATTATGTGATCAATCACTATAGTGGAGACGGAGAAGATGGTGAGGACACAAGCACCGAGAGAGCGCAGAGATTCGAAAACGCTAATACAAGCAGTAAAGTTCCTCAGCATGCCAGGCCACCCTATGAAGAACAGATTTGAAAAATTAGCTATGGGGCGGTTGAACAGAAGCAATTTTATCCACTAGGCCAAACGATTCTGCTGAGAAACCACTGATCAGTCCACAGTTGGTATCGCCCTGAAAACTAGTCCAGAGCGAACTCCATGGAAATATGAACATTACTACACATCCAGACAAAAGTGAGAGGAATATTTGACAAGGAAGAACAGAATATTGTACAGCGCAGAACAGCCACTATCAGCTATTTTGAAGAAGAATACCCACAGGACCTCTGGATCCGAGTCTACACAGATGGGTCAGCAAAATGTGCTGTTCGAAATGGAGGGGCGGTAGTGTAAATAGTATACCCAAATAATACTATGGACACGGTCAGAGTACCAATAGGAAAGTACTGCCATAACTATGATGCTGAAATTGAAGCAATCAAGATAGCAACAGAGAAATTACTAAATACCAGCCTTGGTACACATCCTGTAGTGCTATTGACAGATGCAAAATCAGTACTCGATGCATTCCTGTCTGGGAAATTGCCAGTACTAAGGACACTACTTTCTGAACTTAGCAGTCAGCTTAAGTTCACCATACAGTGGATACCATCCCACTGTGGAGTACCCGGAAACGACAGAGCTGATCGATTGGCTAAGGAAGGAGCAAAAGAAGAACAGCCTGATGTGCCCATTACATACCATCAAAAGAAAAGAATGATCACAGCAGTCAGAAAGCCACCAAAACCTGCTCAAGATGACTACCACATTATGGACAGACCAGAACAAGTCATTATTCTGCGCAAATAGATTACGCAACCACATCTATACAAAATTCAAGATTGGTGAATCAGCCATATGATCGAGGTTTTCCGGAAGATTGTTATGGGAGTGAGGTTATTTCAAAGGACATGCTACTGAATGAATGAATAAATATGGAGATATTAAACGTTCCAATGATGGTAGCAAAATCAATACCTGGGAGATTAGCTGCCTGAGGAGAGCTTCCAACTTAACAATCCAAGACTGCGTAAGAAATGCTGTTTTCAGAAAGACAGTGGGATCAACACCTTGTGCCACATTTATTGAAAGACAGAAGAACAAATGGTTTTGTCATCTCGTTAGAATGCAACACCATCAACTACCAGCACTGGTCTTACATCAAAAATCATCTGCGACGAGAACACGATGATACCCGAGAAGAAAATGGATTACCGATATCAAAGACGTTGTACAATCACCCAGAATGACACTATTCAGTGCCACCCATCAGGCTCTGGAACGACAATTAATCCTCCCCCACATCGCTTGACGGCAAAAATGGAAGATGATGATGAATGATGATACATTCCCCGATTATTTCAAGATCGCGATAAAACAGAAACCGATTAGGGGAGACTGGGGAGAAATGGACATAGGGGAGAAATGGACCACCCCCTCTCTGGCCCCTGACTGTGATGCAATGAAAGTGAAACCATAATAAGTTTGTTTTCCACATCAAACATAGTCCGAATTTTTCATTTGCCATCGACTTCCCGCACAGGTCGTTCCCACGCAAAGTTTGAAAAATTTTCTGCACTAAAGTTTCTTTTTCCAGTTCCAGACACCATCGTAAAGCAGACGCATAGTCAGGAATCAGGACAAGGTAATTCGTTAATATCTTTATTTACTTGTTATTTAAGAGTTCATATAAAAAATATAGCATATAATATTAGATTTAAGAGACTTTATGGCTGAATAGTTTAATACATTGATGGGGGAGAAATGGACCGGTTCATTTCTCCCCATGGTTCATTTCTCCCCATAGAAGAAATTGACAAGACAGTCTGTTGTTATTAAAAGTGTTGAAGATTGCATTCGAATATCAGCATTATTGATTCTTTTTAATACTGGGGTCTAAATCTAGACCAATAAAACTGTTAACAAATTTGATTTCAGTGATTTATTAAAGATGCACGCCATTCGTGCTATGATCAGTATTTCTTTGCAAATGATAGGCCTACCATTCTAAATGTTATATAATTCTGTCACTCTTTTGTTTCAGATGCCAAGATTGTACATCAGAAACACCAACAAGGGTCTCGTTACGGAGGAACGTATGAGAGAAGCTGTTAATGCTGTGAAAAATGGAATGAAAGTGAGGAAAGCTGCAAGGGAGTACGGCATTGCTCGCTCTACCCTCAATAACAATCTTACAAAAGACAGAGAAGGAAATGGTCTGCCTACTAGACTCGTACCAAATTATAGGCATAGCCTTGTTTTCACAGCTAAGCAAGAAGCTGATTTTGCTAGTTATTTGAAAGATTGTGCAAGAATGTTCCATGGACTCACAACTAAAAACGTTCGTATTTTGGCGTACGAGATGGCGAAAGTCAATAACATTGCACATCCTTTAACCTGGGATGAGCAAATGGTGGCAGGGAATGACTGGCTTTGTGGATTTTTGCGACGGAATCCCGAGCTGACCATAAGGCAACCTGAGGCAACATCTCTGGCTAGAGCTACAGCTTTCAACAAACATAATAGTTGCACCTTCTTCAACATTGTGAAGGAAACCATTACAAAACTAAATGTGAGTGGAGCTCAAATCTACAATTTGGATGAGTCAGGTCTGACCACTGTACAGAAAGTGCCAAAAGTAATTGCCCCACGAGGAGTGAAGCAAATAGGCCAGGTGACATCCAGAGAAAGAGGAGAACTGGTCACAATCTGTTGCATTGTCAGCTGCGGGTCACATTATCCCTCCAGTTTTTGTGTTTCCCAGAAAAAAATTTAAGAATTTTATGCTTGCTGGAGCACCTGAAGGTTCCCTTGGCCTTGTGAATGAATCAGGTTGGATGACCCGTGATAATTTCGTCAAAGTTATAAATCACTTCATTAAGCATTCAAGACCTTCCAAAGACTTCCTTTTGATTTTGATCTTGGACAATCACGATTCCCACATTTCATTTGAATAACTTGAACTGTGCAAGAAAAACAACATTCATGTGATCACGTTGCCACCACACACCTCATCTAAAACTCAGCCCTTGGACCGTTCAGTTTTTGGACCCATGAAGTCGGTCTACAACAATGCGTGTGATTCATGGATGATGAAAAATGTTGGGACACCACTGACAATCTATCAAGTTGCAAATCTAGGAGGCCACGCTTTTCTTAAAGCGGCAACTCCCATTAACATTCAATCAGGCTTTGCAGTGTCAGGTATTTGGCCCTTTAACGAAGATGTTTTTACAGAAGATGATTTTATGCCTTCAGAAATAACGAACAGGCCCATCAGCAAGGACAGTGAAAATGCCACTTTAGAAAGCAATGAACAGACAGGATCAGCATCTCCACATTGTGGTACCAGCACAGATCAAACTGCACAAGAATTTCATGAAAATCAGAAAGAGTGTAATGTTGAGAACCTTGTAGATGACTTGCAGGAAATATCAGGGAGTCTTCAACATAAAGCTACTTCTTCCTTTACTTCGCCTCATGTTTTCAGAGGACTACCAAAAGCTGGTCCGCGAAAAGATTCAAATAATATGAGGAAAAGAGGAAAAACTATGCTGGCTACTTCTACGCCAGAAATGGATCGAATTAGGGAAAGAGCGGTGATGAAAGAAAAGGCAGCAAAAGTTCCACCCAAAAAGGCAAAGAGACAGCTGCTGAAAGAACTTGATGTTGATTCAGATCCAGAAACTGACATTTCGTTTTGTGATGACACAGATTCTGATGTTTCATTTGGTGAAAATGAGGAGTGTACGGTAAGCTTGACTGGTGTGCGTGAGGTTTTTGAAGGCCAGTGTGTGCTATGTGAATATGGAACAAAGAAGACTTGTGTTTACTATGTAGGAATTGTAAGGGGAGACATTGATGATGATGGTGATGTTGAGGTAGAGTTCTTGCGCAAGAGTGAGAAGGTTGCTGGTAAATTTGTTAAGCCTAAGGTAGAAGACGTCGCCAGTGTCTCAATTACATGTATTAAAGCACAGCTTACTAGATCTACAATCACTGGAACCACTTCTAGGACCAAAGATGGCTATGTCTTCAAAGAAAGTCTTGCAGGCATAAATGTTCGATAAAACTTTATATTAGATTAATATATCATATTAAACTTTTTTACTGTCGCTTAAAATAATAAAAAAAAAACTGCAAATATCCTTTTAATGATTATTTATTTCTTATAGCAATATGGATGAGTTGTTGCTGCTTCTTTTTAAAAAAGGTCCATTTCTCCCCACTATGGTCCATTGCTCCCCACGTGCTGGTCCATTTCACCCCAATGGTGGTCAATTTCTCCCCATGTTCATATACATTTTTGAAATACATTTTGTAAAGAAACATATAGAAATAGATTGCTAAATGTTTTCCCCTTTTAAAATAAATGAATGTACAACATTTTAGTCATGGTTTTGTTATGTTTCGATAAAATCTGTTCCGGTGATGAGCAAAAATTGAAAACTACAAAATTGCTGGTCCATTTCTCCCCAGTCTCCCCTACTGATAATTGTTTTCCCCTTCATTACAACTCAGACTACACTTTCCAAATTAAAATATTGTACTGCTATTCAGAGGTCTGGAGTGTCTTTCCAAGACAAAAGTAGACCCCCATTCCGTTTTATATAGACCTCTTTCGTTGTTCTGCAATATATTATTCAATTTAGCATCGAGTTTTATGTGTATTTTGTAGTTTTCGTCAAATAAAGTTGACAATTATATATCAAATTGAAATTATGAAGATAGCATGCTGTAATGTGATACTTAAATTGCGGCAAATAGCTGTTTCCCTTGTCATACTCCAGCGATGAACATGTAATATTGTTGTGGAATATACGCGGCGACTGCAAAGCCATTGAATGGTGTTTGCATTCAACACCCATTATAGTATTTATGTATTATTTTTCGTCACGCTACACGGGCCACATCATTATTGATAATTTTGCCACTTTCCATCACGACTTCAATACTTCAGTTCTCAGAATGTTATTAACACCGACAGACTTTCCTTGTAAGAATGCCAGTAGACAGCGTGTGTAGACTAAAGTCATCACAACGTGACGTGGTTTGTGTATGTTTGTATCGGTCATGTTTCTCCATCTCACACCATCACCAGAGTTGTGGATCAGCTCTGCGTTCTTGCCCCGAACATACCACGTGGCAAGCCATCCAGATTAAGTGTATTTAATTCTCTGTCTTCCCCGTTTTCTCTTCCCCTCTATCTTGCCAATTGTCACCAAATTCTCCCATTTATTTCTTCTCATAATGTGGCCAAAAATGTTGACTAGCTAATTTCTCTAATCAGTTTACGGTTTTCATTTGATTCTTTTGGTGTTTGTCCATCAACAATGATGATGAAGACTATTAATTTCATCCAGTGAGGTTGTAATTTTGGAGCCGTGAGTTCTAAGAAGGCTGGTAAGGTCTATGATTGCTCGAAATGTTCTTTGACAATGTGGGCAATGAATGCTTGACGTTACAGGAGGAGGATCTCCTGCCGTGTGTGTGTGTGTGTGTGTGTGTGTGTGTGTGTGTTTTAATTGCCCAGTTTGTTTCTCACATCTGTGGTATTTAAAGATAGAAATGGAAGAGAGATATCCACAATTCGTAGTTGCCAACTTTTATAGGAAAACCAGAAATTGGCTCGTAAGACTCCCTATAGATAAAACAGATATAGACTATATCAGGGGTGGGCAAACTTTTCGTGAGGAGGGCCACATTGACAAATGTAAAGCTATTGGCGGGCCGCATATATATATATATATATATATATATATATATATATATATATATATATATATATATATATATATATCCATTTTGTTTACAGCAACCTATCACAATGAGTAATTATTAATTATTTATAGGTTATTAAGCAGTATAAATAACTAATTATTGCAATTTTATTTTTCTTATACACTTCTCCTTCTTCTTCTTCAGCGTTCCGAGCCATTGAGGTTCTTTGCTGCAGATACAATCCGTCTCCATTCGTCTCTCTTATACACTTATACATTATATTTGACAATATGGACAAAAACTTTTACTAATTTGTTAACACGATTTTACAACTTGTTATTATAACAAATATTCTTTATTATCTATCAATGGCTTTAATTTAGACACACGGCGACTACATTGTCACTACAGTTGTTGATTTCTAATGAGATGTATGTAACTGCTTGCAATTTTTGACAATATTATTGAAATCTGGAGCAAGTTTACTTGTTGAAATTCGCATGACAGCATGCAAGTTGAAATCCGACAATAAAGACCTATTTTTAGATTTAATGATCTTCATGCAAGAGAATGCTTATTCGCAAATGTATGTTGATCCAAACAATGATAAAAGTTTAGCTGAAAAGTTTTTCAAGTCGGGAAATGATTCTTGTGATAAAGATCCATAGAAATCTAGCAAACCATCTGACTTGAATTTCTCTTTCAGGTCATGATCTGCTTGTAAGTCAAGCAGCTCCAACTGTATGTCCTCTGTAGCTGTATCAGCTTCTGCATTAAAAGGGGAACTGAGAATATTGAACTATGGCTCTAATTTCTTGAAATCTTGGAATCTCCATCCAAATTCTTCAATCAATGCATCTTATTGCGCTTTGTATTTTTCAGTCATTTCACCAGAAGTGGTTTCTTGTTTCAGCAAAGGGAAGTGACAAAATCTTTTTTCACTTGCTTGTCTGGAGAACAGTAAGAGTTTTGCCTGAAATGATTTTACATATACATACAATTCATGTGCAAACATACCATTGCCCTGAAGTTTGACATTCAGTTCATTTAACTTTTCCATAATTTCAATGGCAAACATAAAGTCTAACTGCCACTCTTTATTGACAATGTTAGTATTAAAGTCACATGCAATGCCCTTCATCTCTAGGAACATCACTATTTCTTCTCTGAGTTCCCACACTCGCCTCAGCACTTTGCCGAGACTCAGCCATCGAACATTGGTGTGGTTCAGGACATCGGAATCTTCAGTTTCCAAATCGTCAAGTAATGACTTGAACTGTCTGTGATTAAGTCCTCTTGATCTGATGAGGTTGATGACACTGACAACTGGGTCAATAACATGCTTGATATTCAAAACAGTTTTACACAGACTTTCATGATGAATCACACAGTGAAGTGGTAATAATGTGTGGTCTGGATATTCTGCTTTAATCTTATCACTTATCAACTTTATCAGAACTACATTTTTTCCAGTCAAAGCACGAGCTCCGTCAGTTGTAACACTTGCCATCTTGTTCCAAACCAACCCAGTTCTTTCAATACAGTTAGTAACAGCATTGAATATATCATGGCCTGTGGTTGTGTCTTTGAGTGACTCAACACTCGGTAACTCTTCAGTGAGTTTGAAAGAAGTGTTTATTCCACGTATAAATATCAATAATTGGGCAGTATCACGTACATCTGTACTCTCATCCAATGCAAGAGAGTACTACAAAAATTGTTTACTTGCATCTTGAAGTTTATGCATCAAATTGTCACTTATCTTGTCAACACGTCTGACCACAGTTCTCCTTGATAAAGTAATGTTGTCAAATCTGTTTTTTTTTTGTTCTGGACACATAATGTTTGCTGCATCTAGCAAACATTCCTTGATGAACTCGCCATCAGAAAATGGCTGGTTCTGTTTTACAATTCTGTGTGACAGCACAAGACTAGCTTCAGTTGCAGCATCTTGAAATGAAGACTGTTTAGTGAAAACAGTTTGCTGTTTCTCCAAATTTTTCACCAACTCAAGGCATTTCCTTTCCTTCTCTTCGGTCGTTAAATTGTATCCGAAATCGGAATGTTTTGTTTGATAATGTCTTTTTAAATTGTACTCCTTGAAGACAACCACTGACTTACGACACAACATGCAAACTGATTTGCTACCAACTTTTATAAAACAGTACTTCATTCATTATCACAGTAGTCCATTCATCATTAAAAACACGGCATTCATCTTCAATCTTACGTTTGTTATTGACACTCATCATAACGGTACATGAAATTCTGTAAAATTCAACAAAATAACTTAAAAACTTATTTAAAATTTGTATTTCTAAATGCCCTCGCGGGCCGCATAAAATCACTTGGCGGGCCGCATGCGGCCCGCGGGCCGTAGTTTGCCCACCCCTGGCCTGGACTATATGATTCCAATAGGTATAAGCCATGATTCTATCAGAAGGCCAAGATGGCACAGGGAAGTCACTGCGTACAGAACAAAAAAACAACAACCACCAAACAAAACTTTCAAAGCTAAAGTGCAAGAAGCAAAATTTGCTTGAGTCCATGTGTTTTCTCTGGTAATGTAAGGTGTCCTTATCTGTGTCATGTGTTTCGTATATTTATGATTTCTATTATGATATGTTTTGTAGTCTAGTAGTAGTTGTTGGCTGGGAGGTTCATCTGATATGGTAGTGAGTTTTAGTTCTAAGTCTAGTTTGTGAATTGTTTTGTATGATATGTTCTTGCTGTCTTTGTGTATCTCATACGTATTCTTTAATAAATCTCAAATTTGGGATATAAGGGTTTCTGTAGCAGATACGTTGAAGCTTTTCGGTAATGTAAAATAAGGAAAAGTGGTGAGGTTGATGATTATGTATTGTGAAATGTCTTTTCAGATAAAAGTTCAAGACACGTTTGACTACAGAAGTTACATTTTTTTTTCTCGTAATATTAGTAACACATCTTTTTCTTAGTTTTGTGGACTTACTTTTCCATACCTATTTCTGTACTTGACCAAAAAATTTCATAAGTTTTGCTGACAAGTTTAGATGAAATATGTCTTTACTCGGTCAATATTTTTTCATATTTGGTTATTTTTATAATGTTTATAAGTTTGGATTTATAAGTTTAGTCAACAGTTTAGTTGTGCTGGCTATTTTTTCGTAGATTGTTATAAGTTTGGTGGAGATATTTCTGTATTTTGGTCTTTTCACATTTAGTTAACTCCTAGTTTTCATAAGTTTGGACAAGAAATGTCTTTACTTGGTCAACAGTTTTCACCGTTGGCTAACACATTTTCATACATTTTATAAAATTTGAATGCGATATTTCTTTACTGGGCCACTATTTTTTCATCTTTGGTTAAGCAATATTCTTACTTTGGTCGACATTTTTCCTACTTTTTGTAAGTTTGGTCGAGATATTTCATAACGTGTCCATTATTTTTCGTATTTTTTTTTATTAGTTTGATTGAAATATGTATAACATTGGTTGATATATTTCTTTATTTTGTCAATATTTTTTGCCATTTGGTTATTTTTATAATGTTTATACGATTGGCCTAAATTTCCAACCTGCTCCTATTGGTCCGATTTTCGTGAGGGATGGCTCCTATTACTATGTGGCTCCGCCCTCGTGAGGGATGGCTCCTATTACTATGTGGCTCCACCCTCGTGAGGGCTCTGCTCCTATTAGTATGTCCCTCATTTTCCCTCATCACTACTCACCCATCATCTGTAGCTAACACAAACACACCTTTACTCATCCTCATAAAATATTGTAAGTTCGGGAAAAGTGCGCATATACTACTACTCCACATGTGCAAGTCAACTATACCGCCTCCTCTACTGTGTGTGGTCACTTCCATGAGTTGACGTGTCCCTTTCTCACAATATCCCCACATGACATAGGCATCCCTCTTTCATCCCTTTCGTGCACCGAGCGTCATACTCAGTAGTACATTCAATCACGCATTGGTCTATTGTATTGTTATAGCTCCAACTACGAGTAACATCGTTGCAAGTTATCAGGAACTTTTTTTTCTTCTTGGGGTTATAATGCAGCATAAAGTTATGACATTGTCATTATACACAAATTAATATATTTCCCCCATACACATAAGTATATATCATATAATATAAAAGGCATGCGCATTTTGGCACATATAATATAAATGTTTATGCAACAGCAAAGAAAACCATCTTGGCAAATATTTTCATCAATACCAGGATTAGGATAAGCAAGGAAGACAATCCGGTGATATTTTATTACCCATGGGAACTAGCCATTATATATCTCCAGAATATGTTACTTCAGGTGACGGAACTCGCTAATATCTTTATGAGACAAAAGAATACTGCATTCTCCATACAGAATGGGCTCAAATCCCTTCACATTAGTTATAAATACAAGCTAATGTAAGTACTACAAGCGGTTTGTCATACCTTTTGGTAATAGCAGGCACCCGTTAAGTCCATGTTAAGTCCAAAAGAAGTCACAACTCTTTTCTCTGGTCATCGCTACATACTGACTGCTTAAAACAGACTTCTATCCTCGCTTATATTAAATTATTCTATTGCTCTCCTACGTTGAAAACAAGATGGCGTCTCGTGAATTCCACTCATTTGCAGAGTCTGCCTTAAAATAACATATCTACTGGCTAATGATACCAGCTTTGTGCGAATACTTGGGCGTGTTGTGTTATTTCAGCTTGGGCTGAACTTCGTCAGTCTCTGGGGAATGTGCTGTGCCAACTGCCAAGTTTGTAAGTTTTAATTCTCAAGCTTGCAAGTTTGAAACACCGTCGTCTAGAAATGTGCGTTTTAACTCTTCAAATGCAAATCCGAAAAATGCACTTTTTGTGTTGAAACTGCAAAATGTTACAACAGCTCTTGCTGTCCTGCTTGCTTCACAAGTACCCCTTGCGTATTCTTGTACCACCAATTTTGGTCTTTGGCAGCAGTCTCCTAAGTTTCGTGAAGAATTCCAAAAGCTTTAAGTTAAATTATCAGAGTGCCTTTAAAGCGTTTCCTTTGGCCGCCTTGGGAGCATTTACCACAGTAGCTCACTGTAAAAAAATCTTTTTATGGAGCCTGCGATCTGGCATGTGAGTTAAGTGACCAGCCCAGCGAATCTGATTCTTCATTAGTAGAGTGTGGCTGTTGGACTTGGACGGCCTTTCGAAGATTTCAGTGTCTGAGACTTGTCTTGTCATTTAATATTCAGTAGCTTCCTGGGGCAGACTGTGTGGAAGTGGCTTAAAACTCCATAAGTGTCGCTAGGAAACAGTCCTAGTTTCACAAGCGTATAGCAGTGTAGATAATATGAATGCTTTGTAGACTTTCAGCTTTGTTTGCAGGGTTATTCCATCTCTGTCACACACATTTTGTACAGTCTTCCAAAAGCCCTGCTGGCCATGGAGACTTTGGTATTCGGCTCGGTGTTATTAAGCCCTGGTACTGGCTGGCACATAACTATAGTATGTCCCGAAAAGAATGCCTTCATCCACGATCAATTATTTTGAAAACTGTCTGTTGCATCGTTATGAAATTTTTCCAGCCGTCTTATATTTACCCCCACCAAAGGAATATGTCTTTGATAGGTCCAAAAGCAACTTAAATCATCGAAAGCGGCGACATTTCTTTGATGTTTTGCTAACAAATTTATGTTTACAGTAATGAAAGCCTCGCCAATTCAGATGACACACAAGGCGTATCCGGATTCGTATGGGAGTAGGTGCAATGAAAGAAGTAGCTTAAAATCGACAGGGTCGGCTGCATTGCACCGGGTTTTAATCCCATATGGCTCAGTTTCTCTCCGAAGCGCGGAAAGCGTCACACAAAGCGCGAACTCCGTACCTCAAGTGACGACCTTCGGGAGTCTCCGAAAAATGCACTCGTGATATGAAGGACGCGGCACGGAATCGAACATACAACCTTCGGAGCCCGAGTCAGACGGCTTGACCACTTCGCCACGGAGAATCCCGAGAGGGGTGCAATGTGTAATATTAATAAAGACAGAGAATTTACAGAGGCATGGGGTAAATAATTTGTAAATTGACAGGAAAGTAGAAGGAATATTTTTCTTACCTTATTTTTCATTTCCTTCTTGCTTCTTCAGCTGCTGGTTAATAATGTGTACACAAGTATTCGTGTTAGCTTTTTATATTGAGTTCGCGAAAGCTTCCAAATAGCTGTGCGTTAAAGTGCGTATGGATTGACCACAAATGATACCGCAATTTAGTCATCATGTTTCCATTTTTAAGGATCTGTTCAGCTGCCTGTGTAGTTTGTTCGCACGTACACATGGGTGACAGACCCGCTTTGAGTTTTCATGAAAGATTGTCTTCTCTGCTGTTTACCGTTCAGAGACGGAACATGATTACCTGTTTTGCACTATGAAAATAGTTGTCAATGTCTCTGTAGTGAACTTTCTTCTTAACGACCAAGATGTTGGTCCTCTTTTCATTGACGTTTATAGATTGATTCGTATGCACATGTGTTGTCCCCTAATTTGACAACGTGTTTGCTCTCACGTTTCTTGTTATGCCACAATATGTCAGTTTCCACCGCAATATTACTCTTCTGTTGGTATTCAATGCGTTTAGTGTGTGTGTGTGTGTGTGTGTGTGTGTGTGTGTGTGTGTGTGTGTGTGTGTGTTGTTGTTGTTGTTGTTGTTGTTGTTGTTTTCAATACAGTTTGTCACGGCTGGGGGGATTGCGGAATTGAAAATTCATCACCGTGGAATACAAACTGTTGCCATTGACATTATGCTGATGCTGTATAGTTTAGGGCCTGCAATTCTTCTGAATATTTGTAGCAAAATATCCTAGTTGTTGTGCACGTGGATTAAGGTCTGCGATCTGCTCAGACCTTAATCTGTGTCGGACGATTCCAGTAGCTTGATGACTGCTCTCGGTTGCATAAAATTCAATCCATCCTTTCTCCAATAATCCTCTTCCTCTTTCAACACATGGTCCTCACATTTTTCCAGAAATTTTTATCAATATTTAATAGCGCGGACTGGATTAGTATCCTGACGTCAGACAATTTGAATATAGTATTGTCAGCTGCCACCTGTTCTTTAGTTTTACCCCACACAGGTTCTATAGGGCTAAAATGAGAATGGTACGGCGGAAGTCTCAAGCACCCATGACGATGCTCTTCTATCAACTTGTCGATTTGATATTTCTTGCTTTTTGGCGTCTGTTTTACAAGGGACAAAATTTTAGCTAGAAATACGATTCTGGAAATGGTATGTTTTCCATTCGGAGTCATATATTTATTGCTCCCTTTGTGCTCGATGCTGTAGGTATTTTGTCATCTTGGACAACAACATTGATATCATGCATTATCCATAATTAGACACGACGGTCTATCTACTGATGGAAGCACAGTATTCTCGAGCCAATCTCTAAATACATTACCATTCATCTTATTCTGATAATCCATATTGTCTGTATGCTTTGATACGAACACGAGCCCAGCATTCTGTTGTAAGCCATTATGCGTATTACCAGCATAGGCCATGACCAAAAGCTGTCCTATACTACTGGGCACATATCACTTTATCTGTCCATCCACTGATTGTCATTCCTTATCACTTGTGTGGTGCGCATTGATCCACATTTCATCCAAACACACAATGCCATAATTCTCTTTGCGCATTTCCCTTATTTCACGTAGGTATCTGCTTCTCATGGCTCCTAAATGCGGTTGCTTGCAAAAATTATTTCTTGTTATTATTTTATTATTATTTCCCTTGTACTTTCAAATAGTGAAGATAATGTTCTTATAATTTTCCACAAAGTTATTTTGGATAGCTCTATGTTATTGTTCTTTCTGAACCAAACCCTAAGTTTTCTTACAGTCACTGTTTCTTTGGCATCCATCATTTTTATAATGCTGGATAATCCTGGATATAAAATCCAAAATTTTTATAATTTTAGGAGTCTCCGTGGCGAAGTAGTCAAGCCTTTTGACTCGGGCTCCAAAGGTCGTGGGTTCGATTCCGGGCCGCATCCTTCGGTTCACGAGTTAAATTTTTCGGAGACTTCTGTGGGTCGTCGCTAGAGCTGCTGAGTTCGTGCTTTGTGCGATGCTTTCCGCGCTGCGGAAAGAGACCGAGCCACATGGGATAGAACCCGGTGCAATGAAGTCGCACTTACTCTCGCATCCTTCGGTTCACGAGTTAAATTTTTCGGAGACTTCTGTGGGTCGTCGCTAGAGCTGCTGAGTTCGTGCTTTGTGCGATGCTTTCCGCGCTGCGGAAAGAGACCGAGCCACATGGGATAGAACCCGGTGCAATGAAGTCGACCCTGTCGAATTTTAAGCGACTTTTTAAAGCATTTTTATAATAGCTCGCCTTATGACATCTTTGTCAAAGCTGTCTACAATATCTTTCTACCTACAGTTTTTTTTATTGCGTGGTGGTTTAATTCCAGATTCTTGCACCCATCGACGAAATTACCGTTTACTCAAACCCAATGCATGCACTGTTATTTTTTCGGAATTTGTAATAGTATAAAACAGTTTCCTGCGATCAGCTTCTTGACAAAAATATGTGTACAACTTCATAGCATTCTTTGAAGTGTACAATATCGCATTAAATCCCATTGAAAAATATTCACACATTTCAATGTTAGCGATAAGTTATAAGAGTTTAAAAAAAAAAAATATTATTCAGGTTTAATGAAATAACCCACATTTTGAGACACCTCTGAACAGTCTTAGTTTGAACAACGCGGGGAGTTGGCATAAGGCCAATTCCTTCTAAACACGTACAATATTCAACATTGAGCGCTGATTGTCTGGCTACGCTGTAATACATTTAAAATTATGAATTTCATCTCAGACCCGTAAATTATATACCGCATATAAACAAACTTTGAAATCTGCTGTAAAATCTCCAGAACAAAAAAATTTTTGTTGGGTGGACATAATGATAAGGTTATATACTAAATCTCATAGTTTTCCCTCAGTTGGTTACTGAGATATGGATGTTTATATTGGGGCAAAAGAAAAAAAAAACACTATATAGTCTTCTCAAGTTGATATTGAGCCCAAATTTGGTACAGGCATTTCAGAATGCTGAAACGCTGTGTTGCATGTCTGCCTCTGAGTTGGCGTATAGAGCGCAATAGTCAGCAAAATGTATCTCTCTAACGGTGCCGCTGGTAGATTTGGTTTCAGTTTTCAGTCTTCTGAGATTGAATAACTTTCCATCCATGCGGTGGTTGATGTATATTCCAATGTCATTGTTTTCGAAGGCATTGGTCAGCATAGCTGAAAACATGAAGCTGAACAGTGTTTGTGCAATGACACATTCTTGTTTCACTCCATTGGTGACAGAAAGGGCTCAGACAATTCACCATGTTCCCGGACTCTTGCTTGCATACCAATTACCATCATGAAACAGCTATACTATTTGGACTCATTTTACTGTACTTCCATATTTCGCCATATTCTTCCACATTCCATCTCTGCTGACTGCATCCAAAGCGTTGGTAAGATTAACAAAAGTGGATAACTTGTCGGAGGTCTGTTCTTAACGTTTCTTGTGCAACAGCTTTGCAGTGAAAATCATGGCAACTGTTCCTCTTTCTTTTCTAAAGACATATTGACTCTCAGGAAGAAGGCCTTAGTCGAGAAGAATTCTGGAGAATATCTTCCCTGCTGTTGAAAGCAAGGGGTTTCCTCGGTGGTTGTCACAAGATTTGCGGTTTCCGTTAAGTTTGCATAGGTGGCATATTGGCGCGAGTAGTATATAGGGTGTTTATCCGTAAGATTGTGGTGGTCCACTTTTCTTACATATTACTACTGATTATTAATCGTGCATCCCAATTTTCACAATTTTTGTGGTGCATTTTTTTTGACTGAGTGATTGTATAAGAGGCATAGGTCTTATTGACTTAATATTAGGGTGTGTGGTGGCTGAACAATACACACACACACATACACACACACACACACACACACACACACACACACACATATATATATATATATATATATATATATATATATATATATATATATATATATATATAAGTCACTATCACTGAATGTAAGAAAGAGAGTGCTGAAATGCTATGTAGAACCAGTTTTGCTATATGGCAGTGAATCTTGGAATGTAAATGAACAAATTAAGAAGAAATTAGGAGCAACAGAGATGTGGTTCCTGAGACGAATGTTGAGAATTCCTTGGACTGTCAGAGTAACTAACGACGACTGTCTGAAACAAGCTAATGAAACTAGAACATTATATATAACAATAAGACAAAGACAAACATCTTTCTTCGGTCACGTGATGAGAACAGATGCATTGGAGAACATCGTAACAACTGGAAAGATCGAGGGGAAGAGAGGCAGAGGCAGACCAAGAGAAATGATGCTGGATGGATTGAGACGGTGGCATGGAGGAATATCAGCAGCAGAGTTGATCCAGAAATCCAAAGACCTAGATCTGTGGAGAGCCATGAACGCCTACGCCAGCCGGCATGGCACTTGATGATATATATATATATATATATATATATATATATATATATATATATATATATATATATATATATGAAGCCGCTCAGTACGGCTCTTAATAATGATGACGCTGGGTTGATTTAACCTCTATAACTTGTTGCTAAGTCTAGGCACGCTGGGTAATTTACCCGGCCAAAATTAGACTCAGATTTTGATCCTGCAGTTCAATTCTGCTGTGGCCCTCGCTGATGCCTGATCAGCACCAAGACCAGAGTGGGAATGAAATTGTCCCACTTACACCATCTCTGTTCATGAACGTATAATAGTGGTAAGTGTCGACCAGGCTGTGTCACAGATGTTAATTCGGGTGCATACATCTGTGAAGAAGTGAAACCATAAAGCGATTTCGCAGAATATGGCTTGCAGAAACATCCCTTCTGGAACACTGGTACACGATTTTTGAGGTATGTCGGCAAATCGATTTGCTCGCATTTACTAAACAACATAACATAAGAGGTTTTGGTTTTTCGCCCACAAATCTGAAATAGGGCGAGATAGATGGATTGGCGCGTTGCGCCTCTATGAAATTTTCTTTGGTGGTGTTATTTATTGTATCACTTGGTGTTATAAGGTGTAGCATTTCTTTTTGCAGGTCGTCTTGTTGTTTTTGTGTTTCTGACCTGGTTACCGCATTAGCCTTATGGGTTTCTCTCCAGGCTAATATTTCTTCTGTGGTACAGTTCTTTAGCTGTGGTAGGCACCCAATTATCAAATCCGTACACGGATTGTGTAGGATGGTGCACGTAAATGTGCTGGACAGGAATGGAGTGTCTATACGGGCTTTCGCTAATGGGTATTTTTCTATGTTACCCAAAAAGATACTGCACTTTACGAAGCCGCCCGTATAGTCTTCTGGCTTGGCCAATTCCTCCCTAAGACCAATCAAGGTACTGCCGCTATCAATTAAACACTGACAGGGTGTATCATTTACTATACCGTCATAGAATACTAATTTGCCTCTGGAGGCCATTACTGCATTTGCACTTTCTGTAGAACATGGTACTGTGTACATATATAACACAACTATCAAAGTTCAATACATCATTCGCAGCTACAACATTCTCACTGTATGGTAACATTTCTCCACTTTCACTCTCATGTTCACTTTCACTTTCAGATGAAGTATCGACAAGCACATCATTACTAGCTCTCAATCTCTGATGTCCAACACACCTGGAACTATAGTGACCATACGCCCAACAAAAGTAGCATTTGACTGCACGTCTATACGTGTTTCTTTTGCTCTCTTGCTTCTTTATCATCATCTCTAAGTGAGACGAATATCCTGGGTTTTTGTCACATATAGAAAACTGGTCGTGATATAAATGACAATATGGACATTGAGGTGGCTTTGATTTAGGTTTATCCCTCATTTGGAATGGTTTCTGAGGTTTATTTTTGGCAAAAGCTACTATTTCAGACTCTTCTACAGATGATTTAAATATGTCACGATTTGAGGAAAAATATGCGGACCCCGTTTTTCTAATTGTTCTAATGACTCGACATCAGCTTGCTGCAGAAATTTTGCAAAGGGAGTAGGTACAGTTGAGATGATTTTGTCCATTATCATCAAGTTTTTGAGTTTCTCAAAGCTTTTGTCTACCTTTGCAGCGTTTAGCCATTTGCTGAATACACTTTGTACGTTAGAAACATAGTCAATGAACGTTTCATTTGGTTTAGGTTTTAGTTTAGAATACTGAATTTGGTAACCTAGGACGTCTAGCAAAAAATGTTGCATAATGCGTTGTTTAATGTAATCATAATTACTTCTCAGCTCTAGGGGAATAGATTCTATAACTTTTAAGGGATTCCAGGAGAGGTTCTTCATATAGACCATCGCCCAGTGTTCTCGTGGCACTTCCTAGAATTTAAGCTGGAATTCCACATTCTCAGTCCATGCAGATATGGAGTCGCCTTGGCAGAAGGGTTTGACCAACCCTTTGTATTTGTTGAACTTATTCTCCTCTTCTTTACTCTTTAATTTAGTGGTGGCAATTTGTACATGAGATTCAGTCTCCAACTCCTTCATTTTCACCTGCGTTTGTGCCTCAATTTCCAGTTGTTTTCCTGTTATTTCTAATTCCTTTAATTTTGTGGCCTCAGCCAGTTCTACTTCTTTTAATTTTGTGGCCTCAGCCAGTTCTAATTGTTTTAATTTATTTGTCTCGGCTAATTCTGCAAGATCTTTTTGATGCTGGCGTTCCTGTGCTCGTTCCCCTCTTTCGGCGTTTTAGCCTCTTTTTCAAATGCTGCCTTCCTGTCCGTGAATTCTCTATATTTATTACTTGCCCATTGCTCTAACTCATCACCAGCATATCCAAGGTCTTTACCTGCTTGTATACACTCTCCTAATGTTTACATCTTAGCTATTACTTGTAAATACACTCACATATACAATGAATCAGAAATAAATTCTTCAATAATAATATTAATTATTTACAGCATTCAAAATCAAGATGCCAATCTAATTTATGTTTTTCAAAACTATATGTATACTTATCTGAAAAACTTGTAACTTTCTTGGGCCTATAGGGAGTTGTTCTTCTCTGTCTTAGGTTGCACTGGTGTTTTGAATGCCTCTGTTCTGCATTCTGTTACATAGAGCAGCAACAATTAATATTTTGAAAATACAAACACACACACACACACAAGTTGATATCGCACTTAAACTAATTATGTGTTGTGATTCGCTCCGACGGGATGCTGAAATGCGAAATTGTTGTATTAAATTTTGTCTGTCGTTTGTCGTTGTCAAATGTCGTTGTGTCTTCACCTCTGTTCGACATCACCTGAAACGTTCCTGTGAAACATTTTAATATTTGTTATTTCACAATTGTTATACTTTTCCACATATATTCTTTCTTACATTAGCGCTCTTATCTTCACACTATACACAATTATAAATCTCGCTATTGTTAATGGGCATTGAGGTCGTTCACACCGTTCTATTCACAATCAACCATGATCACTTTTATCTCAATAAGTAACACACAATACGTAGTAGTTGATAAATCACTTTCTGATACTACATTGACACACAATCTAGCGTAGGTTTATAAGCTACTTTCTGACTTCACATTGTACACTGTTTCTTTCGTCACTCTCGCATTCTTGTCAAAGCTTGCAAACGTTTCAAACTTGTACGCTTATAAACTTGTCATGGGTTCATAAGTACTTCTGACAGCACTTTGATACACACTCTAGCGTGGGTTTATAGATCACTCACTGACACCACATTGAACCGCTTGTCAACAACCTGAATTTACACAAGCATGCTAGTTCCTTCATTCACACCTCATGATTACAAACACGTCTTTGTGTGAAGGGTAGTATAACAGTAAGGGAGTTAGCTTAGTAGTGGAGAGTTAATGAATGCTGCGCATTCATTAACTAGTGGGGAAATCATAGTTGGTGAACGTGTGTGCACAAATGGGTTTAAGTATCCAGGGGTTGCACACACGTCACTGGGGACTCAGACATGAAAGAATCAACAAACATGTCTGCATGTACTTTGACAGCATGAAATGTAATGGATTGAAGATTGAACAAATAAAGCTTTTATATAATACAACGCGGAGTCTGTCATCTGTAGTGATGTCAACCACTAACGATCTACGGTTACGCCATGTTCACACTGTGATATGACGTGATTTGGTGCCGAGTTTACCAGGATTCCGAAATCGTGCTGTCGCGGACACCACTAATCACAGAGGTCCTCAAATAAATCGATTAGAAAATAAAATAAAAGTCAACAGAAGTCATGGAGGTTTGTGCACTCTGGAGGAACAACTTATGTTGGATTTTCAAGATTTTTGAGATGGGGTTGACCGTTGTTGGAAACGCCACACAACACATAATGTTCTGAGTGGTGAAACAGAGCAGCCATCGTCAAGCTTGAATCCATTGTTGACCTGCTCGTTTTTTCGAAACGTATGGATGTTCCAGATATGCTGCCGTGAAATCTGGTTTTGCTGGAACTATTAACCGTTATCGTTTGAACTACAGTGAAGGTGACCTTGCTTGGCTGAAGGTAAAGTCCGGAGTTCTTGGCCAACGCTTAAAGCAATCAATCAATCAATCAAGCAATCAATCAATCAAGCAATCAATCAATCAAGCAATCAATCAAGCAATTAATCAATCAGTATTGTCTCGATCGTTGTAATTTCAAATCCAGACGAGCACAATCAGCGGCATGGAAACGCCTAGAAGGCACCGACTTCGATTGAAGTGAGAAATCCAGAGGCTCTTCTTTTTCTGTTCCTGCGAGAGTAGAGGACAACTTTCAAGTTTATCGATTTGGCGTCATACTCTTCCATCAAGTTTGTCGATTTGAACCTCTTCCATCAAGTTTGTCGATTGGAACCTCTTCCATCAAGTTTGTCGATTTGAACCTCTTCCATCAAGTTTGTCGATCCGAAACTCTTCCATCAAGTTTGTCGATTGAAACCTCTTCCGTCGTTTTTGTCGATTGGACCATACTTCGTTTCTACCCATAGAACCCAGAACAAACGACAGAGCAGTATAGGTAATGAATAATTTTAGGTTAATTAACAACATACTCAATTGAACAGAATATTTCTTGCTGCTTACTTTAAAATAATATTGTCTTAAAATATTAGTATATTATATTGGTTGGTACTTTCCATTACAGATTTTTTTAGGATGGAAGCCCAGGATTTTTCTCAAGTACTGAGTGGAGTTGGTGGGGCAATATCATAGACTTTGCAAGGTTTCTCAAACGGAAATTAGTTTATTAATTAGAAAAATTGATTGATGTAATTTACAAATATTGCAGCATTGCAAAGAATGAGGCTTCGTTAACTCAGGTACTAAAAAGCATATAGAAGAAGATATTGTTTTTAGGCTGAGATAGCACAAAGAGTAAAAATGCACCTGAGCAGAGACTTAGGACGCGTGACTGCATGGTTAGGAGAGTTAAAGGTGGCAGTCAGCGAGGTAGAATGTTTCGTACACTGGTTACAGAGTAAAACAACTAATGTAGGAAACAATGAGATAAAAAGGAACAACAAGAATAGCCGAGGACAGCCACTAGTTAATGAAAATAGAGGGCAGTATAGAAGCATTTACGTTAATCCAAATATGACTAGGGTTAGGAGCTGGTATAATGATCAAGGATACAGAAATGGGCATGAGAGAGACTGTTCTAGGAGTTGGCCATCCTATACTGTAAGCGCTAGAAAAAGACGTGACGAATGGTTTGAAAAAAGACAAAGACAATATCTAAACTCAGGTGTAAGAGACAGAGTTAACCTATAAATAAAATACAAACTAATCCTAAAATGGTTGCGAATGTGACTAGTGGACAGGAAAAGAAGACGACGGTATTAGTGAAAAAAATAAACCGAGAGACACAGACGCAGGCAGGTAATACGATAGAAAATAGTACGCAGACTCAGGTAGATATTGTAGAGAAAAATACCCAAGTGCAACCGACTAAGAAAATAGTAAGGGGAACGCAGACTATTAAGACGCTAGAAGTTGCAGCACCACCTCAAGTGAAATTTGATAAGGTTGCGCCAGTCAAAATTAAAGAGGATGTTCCGGCAGAACGTAAGCCGCCGTTAAAACCAAGAAACACCAGGATGAAAATTAGAAAAAGTGCTGGGACTAGGGCTGCGACCAGTCTATTAGTAAATGTAGGAGATGACACGACAGAGGCATCAGACTTGTCAGAGTGGGACGTTAAATGTATTCCCGACCGGATGGGTGGTCCTAGAAGTAAGAAAATTGGCAGGGGTGATAGTTCCAACTATAAGGATGTTGCTTCCTCCTCTACAGCATGTAGTAAACAAGCTGGGAGAACAACTATAGTTAGTGATTACTCAGAGGACGAAATAGGATGGTATAACCTATATAGGTCCTGTTTTGAAAATAGTGCACAGACAGATACAGTAATGACGAGAACAGCAAGTAAACGTAGTAAAAAGAAGAATAGTAATAGAATTTATGACCATGAGACCTGAATACTTCAGGGACAGTTCGACATTTAGTGATATGGAAAATGAGTGGTATGAAGAGAAACACACGCCAGTAATAGGAGACAATGAACTGTTTGACTTAGACACATTATATGGATAGTAGAGTTAAGTTTGAGCATAGTGAAGAAGAGAATTAGTTTAACTTGAGAGATGGGTGTTTTCCATTTTGATGGTGTTGCAGTAGGTAATATATGAACTTAGATGGTACGGTAGAAGGTGGAGGAAAATCACAATAGCTGATATATAACCGGCAGGTAGTTGGTAGTTGAGTATTAGAAGAACGAGAGTAGAGTCATGTAAACAAGGCGAGGAGTAATAGATTGGTTGGTGCAGATATATAACTAGAGATTGATCTGAAGAGATGTAGATTCTTGGCCGAGTGGTGTAATATTAAGCGTGGTTACGCGATGCTGAGAGTTACGTGGAGAGAAAAGATGGTGTTCATGAATACATAAGTGTATTGTCTTGCTTGTAGTAAGGAGAGAGTAGGTGATATGTGATGGATCTAGAACAAAATCGGGAAAATTCGTATAGAGAGACGCATTGTCTGAGATAGATGAAGTGACTTAGAGAGTTTGAAAGAATGGTCATATTGTGTATTAGGTTGAGACGTCTGACATTTGAATTAACGTTTCGATCGTTGTTGTGGGGAAAAAGCAGATACAGTAGTGGGGGGCAGGGGTAAGATGAGACGAGCGTGCCTGATACGGAGGAAGGAAGAATATGAGAGAATACGAGGAAGTATGTAGCATTGCCTCAGTGGACTAAGTGTGTTGATGGTGATGGGTGGTGAGTAAAAGAGATATTTTGCTAGATTGTCTGTTGAAAGGATCCGAGGGATGACATAAATGTGGCTGCCAGAGATATATAGGTGTGGTATTGACTGTTGAGTAAGGGAATGTAAAGTGATGAACTTTATGTGTATGTGTATAAATAGCCAGATAAGGGTGAGATTGTTAAAAGGAGATGGTGAGAATATAGGTAAGTGATGCCAGTTGATGTGTGCAATGAGTAAGGAAACATGTTAGACAGGAAGGAATGGTTACTCACGAGATTAGATTGCGAGGCGGTTGTCTGAGAAATTCAAGAAATAGTGATTACGGAGATGGATTTAGAAAAACTAATAGTAAAATACTAGTACGGGAGAATGAGACACGTTAGTTGTGTTAGATGGACGAGATTTAGAAGAAAATATAAATATCGTCATGAGGTGGAAGTGTGATAGTCCAGAGATGATTAAATGCAAGTGAGAAAATAAGTGGGCGTATAGAGAAATTGATGAAAGTATGGATGGTTGGTTAGGAAGTGATATCGGGACTGATAAGAAATTCTAGATGTAAATTGTCGATGTATGTTGATTGTTTCATTTCTTATGGTTAGTGATTGGATTGTGAAGGTCCTGTGGCAGTGATTTGGTGTTTCGTTGGTCGTTGTAGGAGGCAGATCTAGTGTTGTTCGGGGGAATTGTGTTGGAATAGGATTGCATGATGCAGAGAAGTGCGAAGAGGTGATTAGTATGTCTCGTTGGAGTGAGGATAGTTGTGAAGAGCTGTCTGTCTGTAAAGGAGGTAGAGATCATCGTTAGTTATACGCGCGCGCTTGCTGTTTCTGAAAGGATAACGATAAGTGTGAGGAAGTGTTGTGATAAGATGTTAGAAATTGTGATGCGTCGGGTGCACGGGTAACTTAAAAGTATAATTGGTGGTTATTCAAGGGAAATAACTAGTTAGAAAGTGGGGATGCCGGGTTACAATTTCCCTTGGTAATTAGATGGGTTGTGGTGTGCTGAGATAGCCATTTGGTATATTGAGCAAGTTGAGCTGTGGTTAACAGTAGTGTTTGATACGTAGTTCGAATACAGTGGTGTTGCTGTGAGGTGGTTTGGTGAGAGATGGAGATTTATGAAGGGAGATGATCGATGGTTTGAGGAGTTGTAAACTTGGAACAGTGCGGAGATATATTCTTTGTACTGAATAGATAGGTTTGGCGGGAGAGAAAATTGTTTTTTGTTTAGTGAGTTTGACATATGCTGAATATGTATTAAGATTTTTAAATATCTGCTAAATACTGATGAATGACTTGTGTTCATTATAGTATATAGATTGTTATATCATTGTTAGTCCATATAAACGACTAATAAGGTAGAGCATTTTGAATGTTGTAAAACATGATTATTATTTGCTTATATTGTGTGGGGATATGTGTATACATATTTAAAACTAGGGGGGGGGGGTGATGTTGTTTTGTTTTGATTGTCTTGACTCCAATTATGAATTGAATTTGCATATTATTTTGTTGGTTTAAGGATTTTTACCGCTTAAGTTACCTTGACCATGTTTAAAAATTGTTTTTGACGTTCAGTTCTGGGGCATTTTAATATAGACTGGTCCATATTAAAAACACTTCCAGGGAAATTCTGGAGTTGATTTACGTTCAGAAAATAAAGAGAAATTAAGTGATGATTTTCACGGGAAAGAGAGAGTCACATGGAGTAAGTGCCCTGCATGCCACGTTTGATTAATTCAATGGACAAAGAGACACGGCAAATGGAATAAGAAACTCAGTGCACAAAAAGGGGAGAAAAAGTGGTTATGTAGATATTATGATTTATTATTATTTTGTTGTTCAATTTTTGGGTTGTTACCAGTTAATCACTATTAAGTTGGTAAGAGGACAGGGGTCAGTTAAGTAGAGCTGCGTTAAGACAGCGTTATATGGAGATGGGAGTTGAAATAAGAGCTGCACAAATCAGTGTTATAGATTTCACTTTGTAGAGTGATCATACTGCGGATATCAGTACAATGAAGTAAGGGGAAGTAAATCATGCTAAATACTGGTAGAGAACATGGACTAAATGCCATGAGGGTTGCGGGAGAATAAGGAAGGTCCGTAAAATATGGACTAAAGTTGATAATGGGGCTGGACGTTTAAAGACATGAGTTCAGTGGTGGTGTTTTAGCTGCTGTGGGTAACGGCATTAAAGAGAGATAGTTCAGATCCATGATGAGCTAGATATCGGTGATAGTTTTAGTGAATGTCAGAAAATAAGTTGATATTGTTTGCTCTATTGTTTTGACTTCAATTGTTCTTTATAAAATGTGAGGATATGTTAACTTAGCTGTTTATTTTTACAAAACTTTGGTTTTATTTTCTTGAGTTACCCTGGGTGTGTTTAAAATTATTTCTAGCTTGATGTTCAGTTATGGGGAAAATGAAGAGTTGTTTTGGGGAACTTACAGAAGATATGAAACATGCGACTTGAAGTTGAGTTGTTTAACGTGTATAACGTTTATAAATAGAAATTGAGGGTGAAACATGATTGAGTTAAGGGGGAAGTTGTGGTGATTAGCGAAGTGGCTCAGTATGTTGGAGGAGTATATTTAAAAGTGGCTGGGCTTGTCAGCAACGATTGATAATTACATGTGGGTTGGAAAGAGTTAAACCGTTAAAAATGGTTTGGGGGATTGAATTAGAGACTACATTTGACGGTTCGTAATGTAAATACGTGGATTGAAAGCCATGGATGAGGGGAATGACGGGCGATACTGGGTAAATGGGAGTTGAAATAGGAGCTGGGTTGAACAGCGTTTAATGGGAGAATATGGGGGGAATGCCAGGTTGAATTTTGGCATAAGTGGACTCTGGAAGAAGAACACTGTGTTTGACGGTATATTAATAGTTTGGAGGTTTTGAAAGAATGGTTGAACTTAACGAGGTGAATACTACAAAAGGTTGTAGTTTTGGATTAACATAACTTTTTGAAAAATTATTATTGACGACAATGAAGATAAATTTTGGAAACTTTATTTTATAAAGTGTTGAGAATGCATGGGAAGAGAAATGTGATTACTTCTTACTTTTTCCTTACTTTCTAAACTTCCTTAGGTGCGCACCCAACCAATCTAAACTAAACTTTTTTTCTGTCTATCCTGGAATAGCGAGAATGTGAGTAAGTGAGAAAAAGATAAGGAAAATATCTTCAATTTTTGTCAATCATAATTTAGATGGACACTTTAAAAGCGGTTCGCTTATAGAGAGTTTTGTAGAGAGTTTTTGTGGAGAACTTTATAACGAATTTTGTAGAGAGTTTTGTATTATTGACATTGTATGAAGTATGTCTCTGGTTAGCATTTGGCTATGATGAGATAGGAGGGTGAGATTTGAATTAGGAAATATATGTGAAGGGATTGTTGGGCAGATGTGGTATAGAACAAGAAATATTTCAGTAGAGTTAAGTGATTAAGGGTTGGGGTTGAGACTTTTTCAGAGAAAATGTCTCCTTGAAGAATGGGAGGTATATAACAGTAAGGGAGTTAGCTTAGTAGTGGAGAGTTAATGAATGCTGCGCATTCATTAACTAGTGGGGAAATCATAGTTGGTGAACGTGTGTGCACAAATGGGTTTAAGTATCTAGGGGTTGCACACACGTCACTGGGGACTCAGACATGAAAGAATCAACAAACATGTCTGCATGTACTTTGACAGCATGAAATGTAATGGATTGAACAAATAAAGCTTTTATATAATACAACGCGGAGTCTGTCATCTGTAGTGATGTCAACCACTAACGATCTACGGTTACGCCATGTTCACACTGTGATAGTAGACAAAGAATTACGCTTTATTCTACATATTACATAGCTCGTCTTACGAGCCTACACACATGGCACTCAACACTCAAATACATTCTCTATGTTCGCTACGTATAACTATGCCCTCTCTAAACTACACAACTGGCGAGGGTAAACACACAGGTCTTGTCGCTCTAACTGTAGGTCCCGGTCTGCCTGAATTCACAGGTCTAGTCCAGCTACTCGTCCTCCGTTCTCGTGCGGCCAGCCGCACGGCGTGCTGGGTCACTTGTCACGTAGTATAGTGGTCCAGTCCTCGTGGCCTACAGCTGTACTACAGTTCAGTCTGTTTACGGGTAACCCCCGTGATTACCGTACTCTTTCCTACCTCGGGAGTTCATCCCGTTATGTCCTAGTCATGTCCTAGCTAAGATACGTGCGTGTCCTGTCTAGGTCTGGTCCTAACACTGGTTTGGAGTACTATCTCCTCATACCGTCTTTCTCTATCTATTCTCTTGTAAAGGTCCTTATATGTCCTGTCTCTGTCCTTTACTTTCCTCTGTCCTTGTCCTACTTCTATCTATCCCTATCCAGCTCCTTGACAATTATATATGAATTATTCCAATTTCCAATTCCAATTCCAATTTTCAAAACAAAAATTCCAAATTCGGCCTCGTTCAACCTGCTTCCTCAGCGTCGGTTATTGTTGCGGTCCGTGGTTTTTGTGGGTTTATTCACCCTAATTCTTGTCTTGTGAGTCCTCTCTCGGACTGGTTATGTAGCGTTTGTGTCTGTGACGTCAGCTGGGGGATCAGTCGGTGGCTATCTTTTGTGCTCGTCTCCTCTTGTTGTTTTCTTTCTTGGTGCAGGCTCCTGGCTCGTCTGGCTTGGCTGGGTGCAGTCCTTATAAGGACTTTTTATTTGGTTTTTTTGTCTCCTTTTTGTGTATTTTCTGTAGGAGCTTTTCCATTTTCCTCCTTGCGCCTGTTTTCACTGTCGCTTTTGAGTATCTGCTGCCTTAAGTTTTCTTCCTCCGTGGTCAGCCATGGGACGATTTTACCGTCATCTATATAGTACTCGAAGTCGGTCTCACAGTCGTAGTGTAAGACTGGGTATACCATCGGGTTTCCCCTGAGTTTCTTAGGCTTCTTCTTTTCTTATTCTTCCCAGCGCCTTCTGAATTCCTCGCGCTTGAGTTCCTCCTTGCTAACTAGGTATTTGTGCCTCCTTCAGAGATCCGATGGGATAGTGGTTCTTTCTTGGGCGTTGCGGTTGGGCTGCTGGCTTTAGCTTGCGGTTCAGGCTCGGTCTCGTGGTCTTCATCTTGCGGTTTCTCTGTGAGTTCTTGTATGGCTTCTGTTGGTTTGTTTTGAAAGAGTTCCATTTCAGCTCTATGCAATTCTCTTTCGATCTTAATCATTTGTAGGATTTCTTTGTTCTCCTTCATCTCGGCCATGCGCTCCATCTCTTGTTTGATGTGTTTCTGTATCTCCTTCATTTCAACAAGCAGTTTTTCATTGTCGCTGGTTTGTGGCGGTGCTAGGAATAGCTTGATTTGCTTCTTAAACTCGTCTATCTTTTGAAGTTGATCTCTTTCAGCTTGTGCTATACCCGTGGCTGTCTCGCCCCTCCGCATTACTTCCTTGACTGGTGTCTTTGTGATGATGGCTTTAAGACGTCTCTGTGTCTTTGCAGGTACGGACAGCCCAGGTATCTTGCTCCATGTTTGCCCAGACAGTTGGCGCACTTTGTTTTGTTGTTGGGTGCTCGGAAGTCCGTGTCCAGCTTGGCCAGCGGACACTCCTTGAAGGCGTGATGATCGGCGCAGTATCGGCAGATTTCCGTCTTACTGTGACACGTTGCTCTGCTGTGGCCGGCCTTCTGACATCTGGAACATTGTGAGTGATTCTTGGGATGAATCTCTCTGGTTGCTGCATTCTCTTGTTTATTGATACTGTGGTCGGCATTTCGCTGCCCTCCGATGTCACCACCGCCAAGGTTGTAAGTATCTTGGAGTAGGTGAGGAGCCGCTCCGCCTTCAAGAATCGGATGTGAAGATTCCCTTCTCGTAGCTACTTCAGGATTTCTTCATTTGTCAGCTCCACTTGGATCTCTTGACAACCCATCGGACTGTTTTTAAGTCGGTGATCCCAGCTCTGGTGTCTTTCTCCTCCTTCTTCTCTGTTGTCTTGATTCTTGTCTGTGTTGGGCTGTCGATCTTCTCCCTCGTGGTAGCTTCAGTAATAGCTGCAGTATCAGGCTCTTTGATGCAGCTAGCAGGTGGGATCTCCACGTTCTTCTTCTTGTTGTCGGCTCCCACGCTGCACATCTTGGCTACAGAGTGTTTCTTGTTGTTGGACTTTCAACGTGGCATTTTCCCGCGTATCAGGCTTCTTGACAGGATAAGGCGACTTGACTTGTTAGCGCTCGCAGTGCGAATGACGACGCCACGCGATTCCAATTTATGTCTTCCCTTCATTAAAAATATGTTTACCTCTCTCCCTTATCACTTCCTGTCGCACCATTCTCTTCGGGCAATGGTGATGTATCTCTTCTTCCACACTATATAAACGATCCCAAAGAATCCTGGCCACAATTGCTTTATCATGCATCACTACCACACCCTGAGGTGCAGATTCAGTAAATTTGTCTGCTTGCTCATGTGACAGGTTGATGCAACGGATACGACCTATTTAAGAATGTTTAATTGACACATTCCACTCTGGACGAAGCATACCTGCCTTCACCCTGCTCAGCATGCTTAGTGAGTGCCTTACATCCACAACATGTGTGTGATGTTTATTTTTCAACCAGCAGAGCACCGCAGTGACTGATTCTACCTCCATTTTCACACTAGATTTTGTGGAATCATACGCCAGGCTCTCCTGCACGAAACAGTTAGTTAGTTAGTTAGTTAGTTAGTTAGTTAGTTAGTTAGTTAGTCGACAGATCATCCTCATTGCACATCGAACCATTCAGTCCATAAGTGCTTGGATCCCCTCCTCAGCAAATCCCGCAGCGTGGAGCGGCTAGCGACACCAGTTCTATGTTGGTTTATCAATCTTCTTTGGCTTCCTGCGTAGTGTTCTTGTTTGGCCACCACTCTTTTAATTTGCTGTTCTCGCAGTCTGGCCATGGTTGTAGATTCACAGTCATCACTTGGTTCTCGCAAAGTCTTACTTCTCGTAGAGCAATCAGAATGTCAGCCTGGTGCATGGCGCATCCGCCCTCCACAGTAGCCTTACCTGCGAGCTTGTCAGCCCGCTCACTTCCTTGTACTCCCGCATGCCCTGGCACGAAGATGAAACTAATCTTTGCCAGCCGAGACCGCTCCAGAGACAGCAACCATTCTCTTCGGATCCACCCCTCCTCTATCCTATTGAGCATGCTCATTGAGTCGCCAAGGAAACATGCCATGTTATTGCTTTGCTTACTGCCATAACTTCCATAGTCAGGCTACTTGTGGTCTCAGCAAAAGCACAAGAGTCCTCCTTCACAATTCTACCTCCGGCCTGAGCCGTAAAGGCCCATGAGCTTCTCACATGTCGGACGACCGACCCATCTGTGTAAATGACAGTATCACCGTCTAGCGAATTCTCGAAAATCAACGCTTGTACTTCCGCCTCCACAGCAACCTGATTTTCTTGTCTGCATTTTTTGTCTAGTTGGATGCAAACTGAAAAGGACGTGCAGAAATATGTTGGCACTTGTACCCACTCCTCGCCAGTCCTCAAGTAAATTAACATTCGCTGTGAATATCCAGGCACTTCTTTTGCCTCTTAATTCATACCCATCCTTGTAAACGAGCTAGGGATTGGAGAGACTGATGAATGTAGCTGTACAATTGGTACAATAAGTAAACATTTGCTGCAAGAGCGTCCAACATATGGAGAACGGAGAACATTACTTTGGCCTACACAAGTTCCATTTAAGAACACACAGAGAGACTTCAAAAGCTTTCAAGATTAATGCTGTTTTGTTTTAATGAATTAGTGTTTCCCGGGAAGGTTAACCCGGTCAACAAATGCCCGCAGAAGTCGGATGTGTCGGCCTAACGGCAAGAACGCAGCTCTGCTGTAAACAGGCACAACGCAATCACGTCC